>CM053586.1:157358201-157413159 GCA_028646515.1 Pseudochirops corinnae | reverse complement strand
GAGATACACAGGCACTGTGGTTGGGAGATCCATCTTGCCCTACCAAAAAGTGACATAGGAGACAATAGACTGGGGGAGGAGGGACACACTGGGATGGCTGTTTTGGGGCGGTGGGTGGGGGAAAGAGGGGGAGAAAATATGTAACTCAAAATCTTGTGGAAATGAATGATGTAAACTAAAATAAAATTTAAAAAAATTAAAAAAATGTATTAATTCACAGCTCTACTAACAATACGTTAATGTGCCTACCAGTCCACAATCCCTTCAGTACTGACTATTGTAATTTTTGTCAATTTACAGGGTGAGGTGAAATCTCAAGTTTGTTTTGATTTGAATTTCTTTTATTATTAGTTATTTGGAACATTCTATCATGTGGCTGTTAATACTTTGCAGTTCTTTTGATAACTATGCATATTTCCTTTTACTGCTTTAGTTATTGGGGAATGGCTATTAATTTAATTGTTTGGATACCAAACTCTTAATCAGAGAAGCTTCTACACTCTCCAATAAGAGAGAGGGAAGGGTCCCAGAAGCAAGAGGTTCTGGGGCAGTGTGAGTACTTTGTCACTGAATCTTAGGTTTGTTCATTTGTTGGTTTTCTAGCCTTTTTTAAGTGTATATTCAGTTCATTGACCTTCTTTTGTTTTGTTTTGTTAATGTATGTTTATAAGATATGGTTTCCCCCTGAGACTGTTAGTTGCTGTAAATCCACACACAAGCAGCTTTCCAGAAGAGTGTTGCTGTAAACAGCTTTCACAATTCTGATTACACAGTATAGTAAACACTCTATTTATACAATAACAAACCAGAATAAAACATTTACAGAAAATCGAGGTATAGCATTCACAATGTTACAACTTATCACAGAAAATCAAGATAGAATATTCACAACAACTTTTCACTAAAATGGCCACATAGTTTTCACCACAGTGGTCACATAGTTTTCAACAAAGTACAATAATTTAGTCAGTCAATCACTTAGTAACTCAATCATTCAATCAACTCAATCATTCAATCATCCTTAAGGAGGCTTGGGTCACAAAATACAGTAGTCAAAGTTCTTCACTCTTGGGGCACACTAAGATACAATATCAGCACTCTCTTAAGGGATAGTGTAAAATACACAGGCCATCCACCCCTCAGTCACAAATAAGTTACAATTTCAAGGTCATAAGTAAGTTACATCTTCAAAAAGTCACTACTCAGTATCCACAGAGAGATCTCTTCATTTTGACCAGAGGTAAGCTCTCAGATTCCCTGGGTTCCCTTCTATGGTCCCAGCTCCTACCTGGTTTTACCAAAATGTCATCTGAGTTCAAAGGCAGACAGCTCCCAGCTCTTTGTCCAGCTTTCCGTGCAGTCCTTATTCCACATTGAAGCTCACAATGTTCAGTCTACCTTAAATCCTTCACAGTCTCTATTCCCAGGAAGTCAAGGCTTAACAAAGCCACAAACAGATAAGATATTGGCACCACAGTCATGCTTTCTCAGTCTTCTGCAGCTCTGGCTGGTCCTTGGAAATCCTCAGCAGCTTAGCTGGCCCTCAGACTCAGCAGCTCCTCAGCAGCTTCTCAGCAGCTCCAGCTGGCCCTCAGACTCAGCAGAATTTTCAGCTGGTTCTCAGAATCAAAGCCACTTCATCCAAGTTCTCAAAATAAAAATCATTCTCTCCAAATAAAAATCATTCTCTCCAGCCTAGGCCTCTCTTCCTCAGCCTCCAGAACCTGGCTCCAAGAAGATCTGAAATTCTAGCTAGGGCTTCTCCTTATATACCTATTAGTTTCTCCCTGTTCTTCTCCTTCCTGTTATGTCAGCAGCAGGGGTTCATACCTTTTGTTTCTTAACAGAGGCTTGATCTAATTAATTTCAAACTAGATGCTAAGTACCTGTTAGCTTTGCCAATACAAAGAGATCAAATTACATTACTATTACATTTGCATCTCATCATTATAATTTTCTTTCACATAATTATTAAGTGTTTTTATGATTTGTTCTTTGGTATATTCATTATTTAGGATTTCATTGTTAAGTCTCCATTTGGATATGTGTCTTTTGTTTGTGATCCTTCAACCAATAACTATTTTTATTGCATTGTGGTCTGAAAGGGTATATTTTCTATTAGCCTTTTTTCATTTGTTTGCAAAATTTCTGTGCCATAATGAATGATCAATTTTTTTAAAATATAGGGCTGAGAGATATGTATGTTCTTTTGCAATCCCATTTAGAAGATGCTAATAAGACTTTTAGCTCTAGTTTCTCTAGCAATTTGCTTCGTTCTATATTTTCTCTTTTGTCTATCTTTCTGTTAGCTATATCCAAACCTGAGAAATGGACATTGACATCTCCTGTCACTATCATGTACAACTGTCAATGTATTATTGTACCTCAGTTAATATTTCCTTAATTTAGATAACATGTCATTTGGAGCATTGTAGCGCCAATGCAATATTTACAGCTCCCATGATCATGATAAAGACCGTGATTATAAGTATTGCATGACATTTGATGGCAAAATATACCAAACTCTCTAGATAGAGGATAGGACTGAAACATTTATTTAGACACCAGAAAAACCCAATCCCAAAACCAGTAAGCTGATTCCATCATAGTACCAAAGATATTCAGAAGCCATAATAATGCTGAGGGCCACAGCATCTTTCAGCCTTCTCACAAACCAATACAAGATCAATATCTACTCAGGAGCCTATCTGACTCCTTGCTTGAGGTCCTCCTCTCTCCCGCCCACCATCTGGCTAGCTCTGACCAGCTTCTACTTCCCTTCAGCAAAATCCTCCCAACACAGGCTTCACGTGACTACATTCAGCCTAATAGGGGGCAAAGTTTACTTTCAAAGCAAGGAAGGTCTTCAGACTCTCCTCTAGGTCTATTAAGGGGCAGGGAAGATCTTCAAATTCCTATTCTTGTTACAAGCATACAAGTTTAATATTGATGTTGGTTTATTGTCTCATGATCCTTTCCAGCATAATTTAGTTTCCTTGTTTATCCTTTTTTAATTTTTTGAGTGTTTCTTTTTGCTTTGTCAGCATGATTGCAACTTTTGCTTTTTTGGATTAACCTGATACATGGTATTTTTTTCCTCCAGTCTTTCAGTTTTATTCTGTATATATCTTTGTTTTTTAACAATATATTTTTTGTAAGCAATAGACTGTGGAATTTTGATTTCTTATCTATTTGTCACTCTCATCTTATTGAATTTTTTAATCTATTCACATTTAAAGTTGTGGAAGTTAGGTTTATATTTTCCTTCCTTTATCTTTACATTTTTTTTAAAGTTATGATTTTTCCCCTTCTTCTGCTGTTAACATAGCATGTTGTTTCTTCAGGTACTTAAAGTTTTCCTGCTTGCTTTGCGCTGAAAAATGGGAAAAATGGAGGTTCCTTAATATATTATCAAAGGTAAAGTCATACTTGATGGCTTAATTCACAGAAAGATCTGCGCAAGCAGTGTCTTCACAGGGGCTAACTTTAAGATAAAGTAGTCCTGGCTAAGCAAGGACACTATCAAAACCGATGATAATGACAGATAAGATGAGATCTCTCATCACTGGAGTGGCAATATCTGAGTCCAAAACCAATGACTCATATTGCCAAGTTAGAAAAGGCAAAAACTAAGAAAACTTCAATCAAACTGGGTTAAACAGGTATGTTTGGTTTTTCCTTACATAAAAGTTAAAACTTAAACAAACAAACAAAAACCTCTCTCCAAGACGTTGATTCACTTGTAGGTGGTGTGTTGTGAGGTTCAGTTCATGATACCTCAGGCCTGTCTCTCCATTATCATCACCACCTAACTCCCATCTTTACCCCCTGTTCACTCACACTAATAGCAGTCTCTTTGTTGTTCCTCTGTTGCTATTGCTGTCTTTAGCTGGTTCACCTCTCCTGCATTTCTGTTGCCTGGGACGTTGAGGAAGCAAATCATTGTTTGACATCTAATTTTCTTCCTAATAAAATTTTGAATGCCTCTTGTTATTGAATATTCATCTTTTAAAACATATGGTTAAACTCCAATTTGTAGGGTAGATCACCTTGAGTTACATCATGAAGATTTTCCTGGTCACTTGCTGAATTCATTGTTTCTTCATGAAATTGTTCAATTTAACCAGTATGTGTCTTGGAGCTTACAACTTGGTGGGTTTTTTGTCTTTCTCAGGAGGCAATCTATGGATTCTTCCAACTGATACTTATTTTTTACATTCAGAAGTTCTGGGTAATTTTTTGTATTATTTTTTGCATTATGGTGTGAGAAATATATGCTTTTAGGGTTCACAGGATTTCCCAGGTAGGAAGCCTGGATGAGCTTCCAGGTCTACTGCTCCCTTGGGGGCCCTAGGGAAGATACCATAAGTGGTATACCCTTTGATGCATCACAGGTCTTCCAGGTACAGTCAGGGACTTAGCTTGGAGCAAGCTTCTACTACCCACTCATTCCTTGTTGAGGACCTTTAGGAAGATCCATACAATGTAACCCTTGAAACAACAAATCTCTTCTCACTGAAAGAATTCAGAAACAATGTGCAGAGAAAGATGTTTAGTTGTACTTCCAGCAAGGAAGTGGGTATGGTGTTCATTAGGGACACACCCACAGCTATACAGAAGCAGGAGTGAAGGTCTACAAGTTCTATCTTTCCTGGTAGACTTAGGGTTAAATTCCTCAAATTCCTTACTTTATTTTCATATATACATATATATAGATACATGCATACATACATATATGTATATGTATATACTCCTCATCCTCCTCACCTTATTTCCCTCAATATATTCTACATTCTCTATATATGCAGATTACATAGGCATGGTAGTGAGGATGCTTGTGACCAGGGCATGACCCTCAGACTTAAACTGTTTTTTTCCAGTTTAACCTCTTTCTAATCTACTTGGAGCCAGGAGCAAGGATGGCCTTTGTCTTAGTAAAATAAGATAAGTGATCTTCCCCTCATCTATTGATCATCTCTCAATAACTTTTGTGGGAGCAAAACAAGATACCATTATATCCCCTCTTACAATGGTGTTTAGGTTTTTTGGCTTGTGTTCTTCTAGGAAAACTGTGATCCTTAGGCTGTCTCCATACATCCTGTTATCAAGATAAAATTGTTTTGTTTGTGTAGACAGTGTGTTTTCTTTTAATGTTACTGCTTTTTGCTTTTCTTCCTCTAAATTGCCTTTCACTTCTGTGTATTTTATTCCCAATCTTCTCTTTTGTTTCGTTGGTGAGTCTCATCACTGTGGATTCAAGTTTTTTTATTCAGCCAATTGTTTTTTCTGTTCAGGTCATAGATTCTGCTCTCATAATCCTCATTTTTCTTTTAAATCATATATAACAGTGTATTGTGGTTCCATGTTCTCAAATTCTACAGGGTCCTCATCAGGTGTTGAATTACTTTCCTTTGTTTTACAGTATTTATTCTTAGATGTCTGAACATATTTACTAGATTTGGAGGCCACGTGTCCTTCTGTTGTAATAAGACAGTGAGTGGTAAGGTGGTGGGGAGGCAGGGGCAGTGTGGTCAAGTTACAAGTTCAGACATTTGTTGTTCCCCATTCCCTTACATCCTCTACTGTCCTTCCATGGTGTTGATTGTTGTAATCTTACCAAATTTTTTGCTAAGTTTGGAACTACTTGGCATTAGAAAGTAGGAGGGGGGTTGGGCCTGAGGCTGAGTTTGGATTCTTCTGTAAACTGGTAGACTCTGTAGGTAGTATAGTCTTACTGCTGGGAGCCTTGTGAGTGATGGGAGACAGTATAGGATTTATGGAATTTTAATCTTTTTTTGTGTGTGGTGTCCTAGGTTGTAGAGATAGTTGAAATTGCTTTATCTCTGGCACATAATTCATATTTCAGAGAAGTTCAAGAGGTCGTGGGGATTGGAGAAAATATCTCTTTCTTCTGTCTTGTTGGTTACGTGCATCAGAAGTCATGTACTGCCTTTTATATTTAACATTAAAGCTTTATTTATCTGTGTAAATGCTTTCCGTATCCCCAAAAGTGTTTGGAAAAAGATGAAAGAAAGTCTGCCAACTGACTTGTACAATGATTTCTCAGAATTCAATTACACTTGAAAAACATTTATTAAATAATCTACTATATGTCAGACTCAGTACCAAATATCAGTAATACAAAGCCAAATGTACTGCTTGTCTTCAAGATGCTTGTATTCTACTGAGTAGAAAATGGAATTTTAAATTTTTTCCCCCTTTATCTCCCCCCACGCCCCACCCGCCACCCCAAGAACCAACCATAGGGCTTTGCAGATGGTATAAGATGATGAATAAATGCATTTTTATATTGAATTTAGTTTATTATGAAAACTTTTGTACTCCTAGTATGTACTATATAGTACTATATGTACTCCTATATGTACTATATGTACTCCTAGTCTGGTTGCAAGGGAGAATTAGAATTCCAGAAGTAACTATGGCAACTTAGCAGAGTTTTACCTAGAGTTCATAAGACTTATTACAGTGACCTTGGTGTTCAGGATGAGGGAAAGCAGGAAGAAGAAAATCTTTGTCTACTTGGTCAAGCCAAAGAGTGGGTAAGGGACTGGGAGTCTGAATGATGTGTGTTGGGCAAGAATGAATGTCAGGGCAGTGGAACTCCTTGCTTTCCCAATCCCCTCTCCTCACCCCTCACCCCCCACCCCCAACTTGTTAAAGGAAACTTAGCTCAAAGTCCTTATCCATGACTTGAACAATAATTATTTTCTATTTCTGTTTGGCTTGGTTTTGGAGTGGGGAAGTGGGGGTAGGGAGGAGAGGGGAGGGGGAGAGAGAGAGAGAGAGAAAGAGAGAGGGAAAGAGAGAGGGAGAAAGAGTGAGAGGGAGAGAGAGGGAGAGAGGGAGAGAGAGAGGAAGAGAGAGAGGGAGAAAGAGAGAGAGGGAGAGAGAGAGAGAGAGAGGGAGAAAAAGAGAGAGGGAGAGAGAGAGAGAGAGGGAGAAAGAGAGAGAGAGAGAGGGAGAGAGGGAGAGAGAGAATGTATTTCTCTCTCCAGCTGATAGCCAGTAGTGGCCTATGTCTTCGCTTTTGTTCTCTGTTTATCTTTTAATTTTGTGCCATTTCATCTCTTAGGAAAAACAAAGAAAACAAAACAAAATCAAGTGGCTACTCACTCTTTCCAAGGTTATATTACTGACAGAAAGACACTGCTCACGTTGGGTAGGATCTGAGGAAATGTGGCTGCAGCTGTGGACTGGCATTGATGTTGTTGATCTTTATTCATATGTAAAATGTTTTGCCATTTTCTGTGATCAAAATATTTCTTCCCTTTTTTCTTCTCTTTCCCTCCCTTCCTTCCTTCTTTCCTCCTTTCGTTCCTTCCTCCCTCCCTTCCTCTCTTCTTTCCTTCCTTCTTTCCTCCTTTCCTTCCTTCCTCCCTTCCTTCCTTGCTTCCTTTTAAAGTAAGCCATTTGCTGATTGGTTCTACTGAAGGTAAACCCATCAATCTAACGGGAATAAGTACTTTGTATATCAAAATGACAAGATATATCTTCTTTTTTTTCCAGTTGATTTTGCATTCCTTACTTAGGCCACTAAAGAAACTTCTGGTTTCCTTCTAAATATGTGTTGTCCTGGGTAGTTTTTTGGAGTTATTTGAAAACTATATGTCAGAAGGAAACCAAGAGGCTTCAGTGAAAAGGGAAACTAAAGTAGGTCACAATGGACAGCAAGTTATTATTAAAAATGTATAGCACACCTAGAATGTGCTTTGTTTTTTTCACCCTCTTAATAGCATTTTATTTTTTCCATTTACTTGTAAAGATAGTTTCCAGCATTTACTTTTATAAGATTTTGAGTTCCAAATTTTTTTTCTCCCTCCTCTCCCTTCTCTCCTCTCCAAGACAAATGCGCTAACTTTGGAGCAAGAAAATGCAGAAGACATAGTCCCTGGTCTTTAGCAGCTAATGTTTTAATGGGCTATGTCACCTATCTTGTATATAGGGTTGCACAAACTGCCAATCTTTTTAGATTTTCTCATATTTTTTTCTTCCTTTTCCTTCTCCCATTTAGAGTGCTGGTCTTTCTGAGGTAACTTCCTTGTCTTGTTTTTACTCTCTTATTAGAGCAGAGATTGAAGCTTAATTTATTTGTGTATATGCAAATGACTGAGGCCTAAGGTCTATAAACTAGAAAAACAGGAGGTTTCTAAATTATACTCTCATAATACAATTCTTCCATAAAGCAAACCTTGGACAGTTATTACTCCTACAAATGACAATATTTAGCCTTGTGCTTTTCAAAGACTTAATCATCTGATCCTCTAAACAACTTTGTGAAAAAAGTAAGGAAGATATGATGTTCTCCATATTACAGATGAGATACTGAGTCAAATGAGGTGAAGTGGCTTGCCTCAAGATAAGCAGGTAATTTATAATGGAGCTAGAATAGGAGTCTTCTGGTTCCTAACTTGGTATTTTTTCTTTTGTACTAGTGGTTCCCAACCTTTTTGAGTGTGAGGATCCCTTTTTAAAGTATAAAATTTTCATACTATCCCAGGGTTGATGACCAGCTAGGTGGCACAATGGACTTGGAGTCAGGAAAACTTGAGTTCAAATCCAGCCTCAGAACTTACTAGCTGTGTGACCTCTGTCTGCCTCAATTTCCTCCTCTGTAAGATGAGGTTGGTAATAGCACCTATCGCCCAAAGTTGTTATATAGATGTGTGTACATATACACACACATACACACATCCGTATAATTATTTTCTATTTCTTTTCTGCTTGGTTATATGTATATATTCTCCATTTTCTGAATTGCAGTATTGAAAGGCAGGTATGCTTACATTTTACTTGAAAAAAATCAATGAGAAATACCATTTGTCTTGATTAGGTTTTTTTTTTGGTAGTTATTCGCAAGCCAAGCATCAGAAGGAAATCAAGATGCTTAGGGTCTCAGTAAAGTAGCATGCAAAGTAACACAAAGGGCTAGACAGCTCAGAAAATAGCTATTATATTTGAGTAGAGTAGTAGGGATAGGTCCAGATATCAAGAACAAAGTAGAGAAGAATCATATATACTTTTTCAAAGCATGTCCAAATGAATGGGGACTCACCATGAATATATGAAAACCTACTATCTAAAAATAAGAAATAGCCCTAAGATAGAGCAAGAGAACTTCCTTCTCCTCTCCACACCCCCAAAATTTATGTAAATAAGAACCAAATGGTGAGGCTAGAGCTCTGCATGAGTCAGACCACGATAAATAAGGTGGCTTTGTACTGTGACCAGGTGTCTAGAAAACTAGGCAGTTCAGTGGAAAATAGGATGGTTTTAGAGCCACAAGGTCTGTGTTTAAATCTTCCTAACTTGGGCTGTCAAAAAATCTAAGGAGTTTCCTAGCGGAGTTGATGGGTAGAAACTGAGGACCAGAGACGTTAAATAACTTGTTAATAATAATAATAATAATAATTTGTTTAGTTATTTAGTTAAATAACTAAAGTCTTTTAGGTGACTCAGTAGGAGCTCTGTATTTCCTTTTTTGGGCAGCCCAGTTAATGGCTCAACAATGCAACATGTTTGACTGGTTAGGGTGACTTTGCTGGCCATGACAGTAAGTGGGGTAAAACACTTGGGTCTTTGAAAATATAACACTATAATGTATACTTATGATTAATAGCATAATACCAGCCATTAGTGGGAGACAACTAGATGGTGCAGTGGATAGAGCACCAGCCCTGGAGTCAGGAAGACTCAAGTTCAAATCCAGCCTCAGACCAGATACTTGACACTTATTAGTTGTGTGACCCAGAACAAGTCACCAATTGCTGCACCGGAGTCAATATGATGTGGATTTAAATACCAACTCTGACCTATCTTGACTGTGAGGCCCTGAATTTAAGTTAACTTGAACTTCTCAGTTCCCCAAACAACCCTCCAAGACTATAAAGTTTCAGAACAGTTGAGGACATGCATTAGTAGGAAGAATTTCCCTACTGGGAGTTCTCCAAGCTATGAAGTGAAATCATCAGTGGACCAACAAACCAATAAGTATTTATTATTATTAGTCATAACAATAATAATCGCTAGCATTTATATCTCACCTACTGTATGTCAGGCATTGTGCTAAGTGTTTTAAGCACTTGTGCCTGCCACTGGGCATGGTTCTTTGGGTCCAAGTACAAAGAAACAATTTCCACTGCCAAGAAGCTCATGGTTTAATTCATACCAAAATTTAAAGTAGAGAGTAAGATTGAGTTTAAAATAATTCCTCTGTGATGATACATTGCCATAATAGATTGACATCTATTGGTAATGTATGTGAGAGTAGAATACCAAGATGGATTTTTCTACAGCCAGTTCTGTGGTGCAAAGCATACTATTGGACATTCCATTTGAAGAATTCAAATTCTCCAAAGGTGGACTGACCCTGTATTGAATGATATAGACCAGGTGTTTAAAGAAAATTACATGCAACTGGTAGTAACTAGCAGAGAACATAAAAAGTCAGGATTGCTCTCGAGGGCAGATTTTGGACCTGATAGTTTCAATTTACTTTCCGGCTTTGAAATTGGAGTGTTCTCACACTGAAGGAGACATTCATGAAATCTGTCAACAGATAGCATAATTCATTCTTTCAGAAGTGGAGAATATTGAATTTCCAAAGGTAATTACTCTAGGTTGGCATATTCAGACCTTTAGGAAACTGTCCTGCCTTAGGAGCTAATCTAAAATGTGATATATTAAACAAACCTACATAAAAACCATGTGCTATTTTTAACTGGTTTCATATGAATCACAGTTAAAGAGAATTCCACCCCACCCTACCCCCAGATGCTTTTCCAATCTTACAAGTAACAGAAAACAGAGACCTTTCTTTCATATGAAATGAGCAAACTTTCGCTGTCAAAGCCTATCCTATCAGGTAATAGATCGTAGATGATCATTTCTAGCCATGAGGGACCTCAGAGGCCATCCTGCTGAACCCTCTTATTTTGTAATCAAGGAAACTGAGGCCCACTTGGGAAATAAACCGAAGTATCTTGCCCAGGGTCACACAGATATCAAGTGGCAAAGCTGAGATTTGAACCCAGGTTCTCTGACTCCAAATTCAGCCCTTGTTGTAGGATATGCTATGTGCCAGACACACTAACTATGGAGATAGTTAGAGGTCCAGATGGGGTGCTTTGTGAGGACTGGAAGAGAAAGAGAAGACTTTTAGCTTGGGGGAATCTGGTAAATGAACCATCTTAAATGGTGTTCATAAGTCTATTATTCAATCAAACAAATGAGGATGACTGAATGTCAACTTCTTAAACTCTAAATTTAGTGCTTTAATTGACAAGTATAATTATTGCCTTCATTTCTCTGTCTTAAAAATGGGCATTATTGCCCTGTACCACATCTCATCCATCCATTCACCAGGTTCCTTGGCCTGTCCTGGCATCTCGCCATTTTTGCTGCTCTTTTGCACGTCCTACCACCCTCTACCTCACCACATTCTACACCTCTTGCTCTGGAAACAGTAATCAAATCATTCCTGCCATTGCTACTGGAGAGGGCATGTCAACTGATTGATTTATAGATTGCTCGCCATCCCTGTGACTCATCTGACTAAAGCTTGGAATGGTGCTATTTATTTTACCACTCATACATATTTTCCCAGGGTTCATTGGAGGAAGGACTAGCCTTTGGGTCAGGAAGACTTTAGTCCGAATCCTGCTTCGGACATTATTTTCGTGACCCCAGGATAAGTCACTCATTAATTACGTAGATCTGGCCACCATTTTCCTGTCTTTGTTTTCTTTTCCATTAGAACAGTGGTTCTCAACCTGTGGGTCATGACCCCTTTGGTGGTCGAACAACCCTTTCACAGGGTTCATAGGGGTCGCCTAAGACCATCGGAGAACACATATTTCCCAGGGTCTTAGGAACCGAGACACTGCTCCTCTATCTGTCTCCAGGCAGGTCCGCCCACATGCAGATAGGCCCACATAGGAGTATTAAAGGGTTGAGGCATTAGGAAGGTTGAGAACCGCTGCATTAGAATGTATGTTCCTTGAGGGCAAGGACCATCTCAATTTGTATACCCAGTGTCTAGCACATAATAGACCATAAATTTAAAACCATACCTACCTTGTTCTGTGCAATATGCAAATTGTTTGATATAAATGAAGTAGTAACAGGAATTGGACTTGCGATTTCATTGGTGAGGAAACTGTCTGCCAACTTCAGGTTGGCAATATTTTTACAAGGTATAGTTTTTTAATTGCCTAGAGCTCCAGAAAGTTAAATGACTTGCCTAGAGTAACATAGCCAAGATGTGTCAGAGGGAGAATTTGAACCCAGGTTTTCTTGACTTCAAAGTCAGCTCTCCATTCCACATCTCCTCTCGTCATTAATGAAAACAGAAATTAATAGTATGTAATTTTAGGAGATAATTCCTAAAAAAAACCCAAAAAACCCTAGTAAATGATATGAGCTACTCACATGGAATAGAGAAGCAAATGATAATTAAATGTTACCCTATTAAAGAATACCCAGCGATATAGACAGATCTAGATGACATAATGCAAAATGTGGACCATCAGACTTTGACTACACCTGGGTACTTAAGTAGCATTCCCATGTTGAACCCTCATATAAATGATCAATATAGTAAATTGCTGCTGATGGCTGCATACAAAAATTTACTTTTCATTGTAGAGTTAATTAAGTTCTTTGCAACAGCCATAGTTCTAACCAAGAACTGTATCTAGGATGGGCTAAATAAAATAGCCTTATGTTAAAGAAATTGCAAATTCCAGACTGAAGCTCAACAACATATTGTAATAACCACTTAATATAACCAAATAGCTGCTTTTACCTTTTCCTCTGATTTTTTTTTTTCAGTTGTTGTTTGTCCTTCGTTCTGGAAAGGACCATGACATCTGGAAGGTGATGCCATGACTTGTAAGTGAATTGGATTGAAGTGAGCGAGGGCTATGCAAAATCACCAGCCTCATCCTCTCCTCCACAGCCATCTGAGTCCAGTGGCAAGATATAGATCAGGATGACTAGAGATGGCCATGTCTGAATTTGTGGAAGAATTTCAGAAACACTATTATAAACACTGAACACTTTAAACAAAATGGAATTTATATATCACTTTCTTAAAAAAAAAGATCCACAAAACTTTAACAAAAGACTCCTGAGTAATTAGAAAACTAAGTGCTACTAGGCACTTTATGACTTAATGATCCTACTTAGAAGCAGCTAGGGGGCATGATGGATAGAATACTATGCCTAGAGTCAGGAAGACCTGAGTTCAAATCCAGCCTCACAAACTTACTACTTCTGTGACCCTGGGCAAGTCACTTTAACCTCTGTTTGCCTCAGTTTCCTCAAATCAAAATGCAGATAATAGCACCACCTATCTTGCAGGATCGTTATGAGAATTAAATGAGGTAATACTTGAAAAGGATTTAGCAGTGCTATATAAATAGTTCTTCCTTCTACTTCACTCTACCCCACCCCTCTTCCATGCAAAGGAATAGAATGAGTCACAGATGTCTGTTCTAGAAGGAGACAATGCTCTAGGAGAAAAGTAGAAGATGAGAATTGAATCAATTACTTTGGGCAGTCTGTGTTGCCAGTCATTGCAATTCTTTCATTTGGGATTGACTAACTTAGGTCAATGCCTGTAGTATATTTATTCAATGAAAAATAAGATGCGTTTATGAGGTGGCATGGCACAGTAGATTGAGAGTTGGCATAATAGATAGAGAGGAAGACCTAGGGTTAAGTCCTTCCTCTGACACATGCTGGCTGTGTGACCCTGAGTGAGTCCTTTAACCCAGGTATCTTTCCAATACCACATTGCAGAGCAGGTACCCATTTACAGTGCTAGAAGAAATTCTTCTGTGGGAGCTCCCAGCACTGACATAAATTATAAATTCAGTGAAAAATAAGAAAAAAACATTTTTACTAACTTCCTTTCTTTTTATATGGAAGTCATTTATGAATATTATACCACTGATTCTAGAACTAAAGGCTTCATTGGGACAAAAGAAAAGTTAAGTAAAAATAAAAGTCATTAATCTAATGATGACACCCGATGATGTAGGCCACAAACTTTCCTTAAGTCTGCTTGCTTTCTTATTACTGAGAGGAAGCAGATGTATTTCACTATCTGTTTCCCAAGACCAAGTTAGTTTTTAATGTTATACCGTTTGCCTTCCTTTCAATGATATTTTCATTTATGTGATTGTAGTCATTGTGCATCTAGTTCTGGTACTGATTATTTTATTCCTCATACAAATCTTTCCATGATATAGCAGATGGAGCACTGGACTTAAGGGTCAGGAAGACCTGAGTCTGAAGAAGAAGGAGGAGAAGGAGACGAATGGAAGAATTGTATAGCTTTAAGATTTACAAAGTGCTTTACACATGTGATTTTGATTACATGTGTGATTTGATCTCATTTGATTCTCAAAACAATCTTGGAGCGTAGGTTCTGTTATTATACCAGTTTTACAGATGAGAAAACAGAAGCATGTAGAGGTTAAATAACTGAAGCCAAATTTGAACTCGAATTCTTCTCAATTCCTTGTCTAGCACTCCACCCACAGCACCACCTAATTTAACCTCTCAGCCTCAATTATCTTACTTGCAAAATGGGTACAAAAATAGCATATAATTCTAGATCATATGAGATAACTTACATAAAGTGCTTTATAAACCTTAAAGTACTGTATAAATATTAGCTGATATTATGTTGATCATTCTTTATTGCACTGTAGGAGGTAAAGGAAAAAATATTAAGTGTCTAACTATGCACTAAGTGCTTTACAAATATTATCTCATTTGATTTCCACAACTACCTTGGAAGGTAGTTGCTATAATTATTCCCATTTTATAGTTGAGGAAACTGAGGGAGACAGACATTAAGTGAGAAACCAGTTAAGTGTCGGAGGTCACATTTGAACTCAGGTCTTCCTGACCCTAGACTGAGAGCTCTGTCCATTATATCAACTAACTGCCTACTATTTTTCTATCATTAACTACCATGGTTAGTTCAGTTCTTCCCTAGTGAATGAGTACCTACCTTTTCTTTTTTTTTTTGCTATCAAAAGAAGTGCTATTATGAATATTTTGCTATACGTTGAGCCTTTCCTTCTATCTTTGAGCTTTCTGGTGATATATGCCTAGTGGTGGGATTAATGAAGTGAAAAGTTATTTTAAAATTTTTATGTGTTTTAAAATGTAAATAAATGTTTCAAAAATAATGAACATTTTGTATCTTTAAAATTATTTTTTAATTTAATTTTTCAGTGAACAAAAGTCAATTTTCTTTGTTTCTTCCTTGAAAGTTCTTCCTCCTTGAAAAAAAATAACAAACCCTTTTGCAGTTTTTGTTTCTCCTTCCTCCTAAAAAAAAAAACCCACTAACAAACCTTTATGGCAAATATGCATAATCAAGCAAAACAAATACCTACACTGGCCATTTTCAAATAGTTTCTGTCTTATTTTTCACCAGGAGTTTATCATCTGTCTTTCAGGAGATGGGTAGTATCATAGGTCCTTTGCAATTTTAGTTGGTCATTGTGTTGATCAGAATTCTTAAGTCTTTTAAAATTATTTGTTTGTTATTATTGTATAAATTGTTTTTCTGATTCTGCTTGCTTCACTCTGCTACAAGTCTTCGTGGGTGTCTCTAAAACGATCCCTCTTATCATTTCTTATAATAGAATTCCATTATACTCAGAAACCATAATTTGTTCAGCCTAGTTGATGGGCATTCCTTTAGTACCCAGTTATTTGTCATCACAAAAAGAGCTACTATAAATATGCATCTTTTCTTCTTTCTTTGATCTCTTTGGGATTAGTAGTTAGTCTTGGTAGTGTTTTCACTGGGTTAGAGGGGATGTACAATTTAATGACTTTCAGGTTACAGTTCCAAATATCTTTTCAGAATGGCTAGACTAGTTCACAGCTCAACCAACAGTGCATTAAGATGACTCTTTCCCCCCATCCCCTCCAACATTTGTCATTTTCATAGTTGTTTTAATTTGTATTTCCTTAATTATTAATGATTTTGAACCTAGATCTTTTTTTTATTGCAATCCCAATGCTCTATTTCGCCATGGTGCCTCTCAAAAGACCTTTTTTGTTTGGAATGAACTTGGATCACCACAGTCAATTAGCAGAATCTTAACCACTGGACAAGCAGACTCTTCTATAAACTGGATGGGAGACTTTAGACAAAGCAGATTTCTTCAGCTCTAAGTCTGTGGAGCCACAAATATGTGAAAGATTCAAACCTGCTTTTGTTTGAGCCAGATGTACTGTCTACATAGCTAAAATTCCTTAATCACAGGCTGGGATTTTGTAGATGACTTCTGTGGATTGTTTCCTTAGGGCCTCTGTAATTAGAATTGAATAAAACATTTCTAGACTCTAGGTGTTTTTCCAATATAAATGTCAAGTATAATTTGAGGAGGCAGGGAGCTGTGGAAGGAAGCACTATTTATTACCTCATAGTACTATGTACCTTCTTTATTAATGGCAGCCCAAAGAGAAGACCAATTAAATATTGCCTCATAGCAAAAGGTAGAACAGCTTGCCTTTCTTTGGGGACTAATGACAGATAAGATTCTTCTTTTGACATTCTCCTTTAATTGGCAGAGTCAGCATGGGACTGTGGAGAGCATACCAGATAGACTCAGGAGACCCCTGTTCTATTCCCAGCTCTTCTACTAATGTGCTTTGTCATCCTGGGCAATTGTAAACTTCTCTGGGCCTTGGTTCTGCTCCCTTGTGAGTGCTAAGGCTCATGAAGAACTCCTCCCTAAAATTATTTAAAATATATATTGTGTTTACTTAACTGTGTAAATATTGTTTCTCTTCCCTCTGAGACCTTTGTCTCCCCCCTTCCAATAGGAGACAGGTTTCTGGAGGGCAGGGATTACTTTTATTTTTGTTATTGTATTTCCAAGGTCTAGAAAGTTTTTGGCACTTAGCAAGTACATGTAAAATGATTAGGGAACATTCCAGTGCACTACTGATGGAGGTTTGCATAGATCCATCCATTCTGGAAAGCAATTTGGAACTATGCTCCAAAAGTTACAAAACTATGCATATCATTTAACGCAGAGATGTCACTACTAGGCCTGTTACTTCGAAGAGATCAAAGAGAATCCATATGTAGGAAAATAGTTATAGCATCTTTTTTGAGGGGCAAAGAATTGGAAACTTAGGGCAGTATCCATTATTTGGAGGCGGACTGAACAAATTATGGCATATGAATGTGATAGAATACTACCATGTTGTAAGAAATGATAAAAGTGATGGAGAAAACTTGGAAGACTTGTTTGAAGTGAGAAGAACCAAGAGAACAATTTATATAACAGCATTATAAAGACAAACAACTGGGGGAGACTTAAGAACTTTGATCAACACTATGAACAGCCACAATTTCGGGGGACTGATAATGAAACATGATACCTTGTTCTCCTGACAGACTTGAGAGACTCAAGATTTAGAATGAGTCATACATTGTATTGCTTGACCATACATACTTGTCACAAAGATTTTGTTTTTCCTTTTTTCTTTTCCCCCAGTGTGAGTGGCAGGTGAAAAGGAGAGAAAATAAATGCTTGTCAGTCAAACAAATAAATAAAATTAAAAAGATAAAATAAAAATAAATGCCCACTGAAATAAATGGAATTGAATAATCTTAGCAGAACTTTGGACCCTGGTATTGTAGCTAGTGTCCTTCTTTAGCAGATATAGTAAAAGCAGGAACAAATTGTGCCTTGTTGACCTAGGTAAAGGTAAAGATTCTCACTATACTCTAAACATTTAATTATAGCAGATATTCATATACTGTATTTACTTATAACACAAGACACCTATAATCCTTGTGATTTCATCAATTTTGTTACTCCTTCCACCAATGCAAAATCACAACCCTTCTCTGATTTAGTAGATGGTCTTTGAAAGTTGCATGAACAAAAGATTGAACAGCCTGTGCTCAACTTGGTAATGAGCTTTTTCCAACTTAGCTGGCCCTTGGACCTGAGACTTGCATTCTACCATTATGTCCACATTGGAACCCTTTCCAGCTTGGTAGAGGTTGTCTGAGTTTGCACTCCCAGGTAGATCCTTAAGAATTCAGGGTCAGGGGCAGTTAGGTGGCACAGTGAATAGAACACCAGTCCTGGAGTCAGGAGGACCTGAGTTGAAATCCGGCCTCAGACACTTAACACACACACACACACACACACACACACACACACACACACACACACCTAGCCATGTGATCTTGGGCAAGTCATTTAATCCCAAATGCCCTACCTCTCTCCCTCCAAAAAAAAAAAAAGCAAAAAAAAGATTTCAGGGTCATCTCCACACCAAGAAGAAACGTCAGAATAGGACTTTCATGAATGTTACCTTTGTTATAAGTAAATAAATCATTCAACACTTGCCTTATTACTGTCTTGACTTTAAAAAGTTTGTGTGTGTGCTTGTGTAAATTTGTGATTCATTAGTGTAGACAATTCCTAATGTAGAAATTCTCTCTATCAGTGCAGCTCAAAAACTCACCTGTAATTTAGTCTTAGGGTAAGTGGCTTACCCGTATGTATAGAAGGTATGACATGAATCCATCTCTGCCTCCAAGGCCAATCTTTTAGTTATTATTCCATGCTGCTTCCTATATACCATTGTTTATTGGCATTGTTTATTCCTAGACTGAGCATGTTTATGATAATATCTTACCATCCCTCCCCTTTGGCATCAAAATTTTTTTCCCCACATCATTCTCAGATCTAATCAATACTTCCTCACTTTCTTTCCCAAATGAATTCTTCCCCTTATCCATTTCCCCTTTTAGTAAGATTGATGCATTGACAAATTATGAGGGGCAGTCCCCTTTATGAGTACAGATACAGAGACCAAAAGAAAATAACAATCAACAATCAATTGTCACTTCAAGATTCAGAAATCTCTTCTCACATAGCTGTCTGGTGTGTGTGCGGGAACATCATCTGATGGAAGTTCTCTGGTCCTTGTTGCCTGTGGCCATCTTCAGCAGCACATCACCATCTTTTCATCCTCTTGTAGGAATCTGCTTTCTTATGTCCATTCTCTTACAAAACTAACTTTGGCACAATTTTAAATTACGATTCCTAAACCTTATAAACCTTCATCATTCTTACAAAATCAAAATTGGAACTTTGGCCAGTTGTCATGTTCAAGAAACTCACAATAGAACTCAGTTTCTTATACTTTACATTAATCCATTATTAATTCCTCCACCAGGGGATCTCATCTTATTGTTTAACAGGACAGAGTATGGAATTGAACTTCAAAGTGATCAGTTTTACATTTTCTTCTCATTTAATAAAAGGCCTGCAGTTTCTGATTAACCAACAGTTTTTAAGTGCTGCAAGTTGTCTTTGGGAAAGGAAGGTATTAAAGTTCCTTTGCAGTTACTTTAGACTTTTTACTCTCCGTTTTCCTTTTTTTTCAGAATTGTTTATGCTTGACCTTTCAAAATTTCATTCTTGTGAACTCCCTATCCCTTTTGGACCGAATTCCCCAACACATTTGCCCAAGAAAACTCTCAAATGAACTCTCAAATAAACTATTGCAAAATTCAGATGATTTTTTGCCTCTTTTTGTCTCTCTGTCATAGACTCCATGATAGAGTGGTTACTCACCTCCAGGGAGAGTTTACTTCATCAACATGTTCCTCTTTATTGATGAGAATTAATTTTTAAAAAGGTCTTATTAATTTTATGAGATATTTGCGAAGCACTTTGTAGACCTTAAAGTGTTATATAAATGCTAGTTGTCATTATTTTTATTATTGATTCCTCTACTGTTTTGAAGGATAAAATCACAAATGCCAAAATCTGCCATGATTTTGCCAATAAGAGATCCATCAAGTGTCTATATATTTGAATTTTTTCATCTTACCCTTGAGCATGACTTCAAAAGCATTAATCTAATTACCAGGTCCCTTCATCTGGTCACACTATGTCACCATATATCCTTGGAAGACTCTAGGTATCTCCATCTATTCAAATCTCTCAACATTCATCCCACATGGCACCTCTATCAGGAAATCTTTTCTTTCCAAAATAAAGGAATTTTTCTTTACAAATGTTTTATAGCAGATCACTTTCTCTTCTGCAACAATCTACCTTGTAGTATATCTGTTTCTTAGATTACATGTCATATCCACACTAGACTGTATGTTCTTTGAAAACAGAAATTGAGTTTTGAATCCCCACTACCTTTTCCAATGCCTCCTGCATAGCAAGCACTGGATTGAATAAGGGTGATAGTACTCCCATTGTCTTCTGAACATGTGGTTCTCTTCTACTTCTCTGCAGCTTTGCTCTACCTGGAATGCCCTCCATTGTCTTACCTGCTAATCCAATTCCTCACCATCTTTCCAAACTCAGGTCACCTCCTTCTTTTTATTCCTTGACTACTGTGGCTCACAATGATTAATCTGTAGCAACTGGAGGCTGTTAGGTGGTGGAGATTCAAAGTGCTGAACTTGGAGTCAGGAAGACATGAGTTCAAATCCTATCTTAGATACTTACTGTGTGACCTTGAGCAAATAATTGACCTTATCAGTAAAATGCAGAGAAGAACAATTCCTATCTCACAGAGTTGTTGTAAGGGTTAAATGAGATAACATATATACAAAGCTTTGTTAACATTAAAAGTGTGATACAAATGTTAGCTATTGTTATTATTATTATTGTAGAATCTAAATTAGAAGAAAACTCAGAGGGTATCTTTTTAATCCACAATTGAAAAGGAAAAGCTATCTTTAACTTCTATGCTGATTTGTGTTTGTAACCCTCAATTTTATCAAGTTGTTCACTTACAAATAGGACATACAGATTTGTTTTTACCCCATCTATAATCTGATTAACTTTATAAAATTAGTACCACTAAGCAAATAGAAAAACTATTTCAGTTTGAGATTTGTAGTCAGAAGACCTGAGTTCAAATCCTGGCTTTGCTACTAAACTGCCTGTATGACTTTGGGCAAGTCATTTGACCTGTCTAGGCCTCAGTTCCCTCATCTATAAAATGATAGGGCTGGATTAGATGATCTCTAAGATCCCTTCTTCTGGCTCTAAATCTTATGAAATAAAGAGGCAATGTGGTGTAGTGGTGACAAAAAAAGAAAAAAGATCTGGACTTAGATGCATGGGAATGTGTTTCTCTTTAATACGCCAGCCTGCCACTTCTATTTCTCCCTCTGATGTCTACTTCATTTAGAGCAAAGAGGACTGAGAGAGAAACAGGTAGAGATTCAAGAGGGATTGCATTGAGATAAAGAGTTAGGTACAAGATAAAATGCTATTCAGGATATAGGGCTGTGACTGGAGAAGGACGTTTTGAGTGGTGAAAGAGGCTGGGGATACCATGGGGCTCAAGTAAGCTTCCTGTAACTCTGGAATGGAAGGAGATGAAGCCATATTTGCCATAGAAGAAGGCATTGAGAGATAATTTGACTTCTGATAAAATAAGCTGCTACCTCAAAGTCATCACCACTACCCTCTGGCCCACTGGGATTTCCATGGTCTTTGTTGGCAAGTCCAGCCTTCTTATGTGGTTTCCCTTCAAACCACTGATTACTAGGAAAACAATTTTTTTAAGTGGAAGGGAGAAGAAGGAAAAAAGATATGAATCTTAGTTGTATTCTACATTTTACAAAGCACTTATATGTGTATATGTATATATATATGCATATATGTATGTATGGTTTCATTTGATCTTTGTAATAACCTTATGAGGTAGGTAGCAGCAGATATTATTTCCCCCATTTTGCATATGAAGAACTGAGGTTCAGAGAGCTTAAGAGATGTCTCCAAGGTCGTGCAGTTTATAAATGTCAGAACCAAAAGCCTAAATGTTCTGGGTCTAGATCAAGAGATTTTCTCACTACACCACATTGGCCTGTTAGTCATGAGATTTAGAGCTAAAAACGACCTTAAAAGATCAGCTAATTCAACTTCCTCATTTTCTAGATGGGCAAACTGAGGTATAGAGAGATTTAAAAAGAGTTATTGTGAGGATCAAATTGGATAATGTGTGTAAAGTCAATCAATCAAGCAGTAAACATTTATTAAGTGCCTACTATGCACCAGGCATTGGGCTAAGTGCTAAGGAATAAAAAAGGAGACAAAAGACAATCTCTACACTCAAGAAGCTTAAAACTGATGGGGGAAACAAAATGCAAAACAATATATAAATGCTATATACAAAGCAAGCTATATACAAGATAAATAGGAAATAATTAGCAAAAGGAAGGCACTAATATCAAGAGGAGTTGGACAAAGCTTCCAGTAAAAGAAAAGATTTTAATTGGGACATCCACTTTATTGGCCATATACTTCATTCTGAAACAGATAAAGACAATTAAGTGGGACAGTGGACAGGATCCCAGACTTGGAAGACTTGAGTTTGAATTCTGTCACACATACCAGAAGTAGGAACCTGGGAAAGTAATGACACTCCCTTTCTTGCTCCCTCCGTGCATTTTCACTGGCTGTTCCTCAGACCTGGAATGCTCTCACTCTTCATCTTTTGTCTCCTGGCTTCATTGGAGTCTTTCAAGTCTCAGCTAAAGTCCCACCTGCGGCAAGAAAACTTTCCCAGTCTTCCTTAATCTTAACACCTTCCTTCAGAGACTACCCACAATTTATCCAGTATATATTTTGTTTGTACATAGTTGTTTTCCACTTGTCTCCTCCATCAGACTGTGAGTTTCTGGAGAGCAGGACCCATTTTTTTTCTTGTTTTCACCTTTATGTGTATCCCTAGCACTTCACAGCCAGCACAGTGCCTGACTTAGTGCCTAACATTTCAGTGCCTGGCACACAGTAGGTGCTTAATAAATAATAGGAGACTAACTAACTGATTTAACCTCTTAGTTTCTTCATCTATAAAATGGGAAGAACAATAGAACCTATCTCATAAGGTTGTTTTGAGGATCAAATGAGATAATATATATAAAGTACTTAGTAAACAATAAGGCGTCATATAAATGTTAATTATTTTTATTACAAAGGAGTACCATACTTTGGTACTAAGCAACTTCTGCTTGACTTATGAGAGAATAGTGATCAATGGATGGCAGTTATAGGAATGCTGATTCTAGTTCAATAAAAGAATGTTATAGACGTATTGGATCTGAAGTAGAAGTTTAACTCTAAATCTTATGACTTAAAAAGCCAATATGGTATACTATGGTGTTTATAAAACGATAGGGCTGAGGGGCTGCTAGGTGGCACAGTGAGTAGAGCACCAGCCCTGGAGTCAGGAGGACCTGAGTTGAAATCCGGCCTCAGACACTTAACACTTACTAGCTGTGTGACCTTGGGCAAGTCACTCAACCCCAATTGCCCTGCCTTCCCCTCACCAAAAAAAAAAAAAATGATAGGGCTGGATTAGAGGATCTCTAAGATCCTCTAATAACATTTTAGCTTGCACCTAACTCTTTATCTCAGTGCAATCCCTCTTGAATCCCTACCTGTTTCTCTCTCAGTCCTCTTTGCTCTAAATGGAGTAGGCATCAGAGGGAGAAATAGAAGAGGCAGGCTGGCATATTAAAGAGAAACACATTCACTTGCATCTAAGTCCAGATCTTTTTTCTTTTTTTTGTCCCCACTACACCATATCATCTCTTTATTTCATAAGATTTAGAGCCAGAAGAAGGGATCTTAGAGATCATCTAATCCAGCCCTATCATTTTATAGATGAGGGAACTCAGGCCTAGACAAGTCAAATGACTTGCTCAAGGTCATACAGGCAGTTTAGTAGCAAAGAAATAAGCATTTATAGAGTACTTACTATATTCTAGGCACTTTGCTCAATACTTTGCAAATATTGTCTCAGTTTATAAGACTAGCCAGCATAGTGCCTAACATGTCCTTGATACTGTGATGGATGCTTTTTTTAAACCAGTATTATCTCATTTAATTCTCATAACCAGCACTATGAGGTTTGTAGATTTATTATTGTCCCTGTTTTTATAGTTGAGGAAACTGAGACAGACAGTGGTTAAGTGATTTATCCAGGGTCACAGAGCTAGTACGTGTCTGAGGCCAGATTTAAACTCAGGTCTTCCTTACTCTAGGCCCTGCACTCTCTCCACTGAGCTACAAGTCCCGTCCAATTCTGTGATTTATAATCATTCCCAAATATACCTTTGGTTTTATTTCTACTCCAAACCAAGTCCCACCAATCCAAACAGCAGGGCCCTACCTACATTGTTAATGCTTTGTGTATATATATATATATATATATATATATATATATATATATATATATATATATGTATATATCTGTACTTAGGATGTGAACTTAGACTACCTAGGGAATGCCTTACCATGCCCTCACTGCAGCACAATGATCTGACCTTTCTAAGTCTTTTTTGATGGGTCTTTATGTGTGTTTTTATTCAAAATCTCTTACTACACTTAGATAACATGGAAGGGCCTTTTACCCCAAGGTAGTCCGATGTGTTCAGTGAATGATTGAATGAAGAATGGAAAAACTTTTATTAAGTGCTTACTATGTGCCAAAAGCTGTTTGTTAAGCACTGTGGATGCAAATAAAAAAAGTGATCTGGTCCCTGCCCTCAAGGAGCTTATATTCTAATTGGGGGAGACTGCATACAAGAAAATTCAACTTCAGGGTAAATGGAAAGGCTTGGAAATCTCAAAGGTATGATAGCACCCTTAATGGTAAGACCAAAGGGTCCTTAGATTATATCAATAGGTCATATGGCAGTGCCATGAAGTGAAAAGAATAGAGGCAGAGCAGACGGTAAGGCCTGGTGGTCCTGCATCAAACTAGAAAGAATAAAATTTGTACCCACCATCTCATCTAATTGGTATGAGCAGTCAATCAGCTTGGATGGGCTGCCAGGATAGAATAGGATAAACCTGGGCTTCCACGGCCAAGGGAAGTAGCAAAAGAAAGACAAATGTGGAGGAACACCCCCACTGCCATCAAGTTTTCTCCCCAGCTGACCTGCATGGGTTCTGACCATGAGATAACAATGTTTCGTTGTGTTTTTGCCATGGTAATTGCAAGAAAATCTTCTTTTTCTGTTGGGATTGGTGCTGGTGGGCCTTCTGAAGTACTTTTCAATTTAGGGCATTGGTGTGTAGATCCTAGTGGCTAAGAAGATCAATCAATCCATCAATAAACATTTATTAATGCTTATGATTTGCCAGATACTGTGCTAAATGCTGGGGATACACAAAAAATGAAATAACACCCACTCTCAATGAGCTTAGATTCTGCTAGGGGAAACCACATGCACATATTTGAATACATATGGAATAAAAACAAAATTAATACAAAATATTTTGGGAGGTGGGACATTAACAGCGGAGAGTATCAAGAAAGGCTTCATGTAGAAGCTGGTACCTGAGCTGCGTTCTGAAGGAAGAGAAGAACTCTCTGAGGCAGAGGGGAGGAGGGAATGAATTCCAGGCATGTGGGATGGCCAGTACAAAGAAAGGCATAGAAATGGGAGGTAGCGCTTGACTCTCAGGTGTGTGAGGAATAGAGAAAAGACCTGTTTGATTGGATCATAGAAAATAGGAAGGGGAGTACTGCTCAATCAGACCAGAAAATAGGTAGGAGACGGGTGGGGAAGGATTTCAAAAGCCAAACACATAAGTTTGCATTTCATCCTGGAGGCAATAGGGAATCTTTGGAATTTATTGAGTTGGGGAGCGACATTATCAGATCTGACTTTCAACAAAAGCTTTTTCAAAATTGGTGAATAGATTAGGAAATGAATATATTGATTTAGAAAGTGCAGTCAATGATGTACTTCTTCCACTTGATTCTATGTATTACTGGAGCTGATTGCTAGATCTCTTTCTTCCTTGTTCTCCCAACCTTTGATAAATGGTTCTTCTCCCACTCCCCACTTCAATTTAGGTTATCACATCTGGTTTAGGAATGCTACACCCTAGGGGGCCAAGGGTCTGGTAATTAGTTTTTACTTGTGTATCTATTTTGGCAGCTTCTCCAGATTTCCCCACTCCTGCTCCATGAAATACATAGTCCTATCATCAAATAACACAGGCATTTGGAGACGATGACCTTGTTTCTTCTGGCTCAGGCGACGTCTGGAAGGGGTTGCACAGCCCACAGTGGAAGAGAAAGTTTGACTTCACAATATGTCTTTCCATCAGTCCTGGGCCGAGTTTCAATAATTGTCTTTTTCATCCTGCTCTAGGTATTGAGAACTTCAGTAATAAATTCATTGCATTCATGTACCACAATTTGTTTATCCATTTCCTATCAATAGGCATTCACTTTGTTTCCAATTCTTTGCTCCCACAAAAAGTGCTTCTCTGAATAGTTATGAGAAGCAACATGAAATATAGTAGATGGAAAACTGGCTTTGGGACTGGGGAGTCCTGGGTTCTTATCTCACCCTTCACATACTGGTTGTGTGACTATGGATGAGTCACTTAACCTTTTAGTATTCTAGTTCAGTGTCTTAAACTCAAACAGAAACAGGAACCACTAATCCATACAGAAAGATCCTTGCAGGCTGCATATTACCTTAGTTTAAAATGTAATGTTATCTATGTTTTATTGTATTTTTATTTATTTTGCTAAAAATTTCCCAATAGCATTTTAATCTAATTGCACCAAACTTGAGAATGTTGCAGGCAATACATGGCCTGCCTGACACCTCTGCTTTAGGCAGCTTTCTAAGACCATTAGTTGGAGAGAAGGTGTTGACCTGCTTTAGTAGAGGAAATTTCCTCACTCAGGAGTTCCCTACAATAATCGATCATTAGCCCAGTCCCTATCTTTATGAATATTTTGATATGTATGAGAACTTTTTTTTCCCTCCTTTGGACTCCTTGGAGTATATGCCTAGCAATGGTTATCACACTGCGTATTGACATAGCAAATATTATTGGGAAAAACTCAAACAAGTAAAAGCATAGCCCCATAACTGAATTGCTTCAGGGTGGGGCAATAGGGTCATTCATCCTTTAGCCACAGAAATGAAATGAATCAATCTATAAACATTATCATTATTCATTATCTCTAGTGCTGGGGTGGGGAACCTGCAGCCTTGAGGTCACATGTAGCCCTTTAGGTCCTCAGCTGTGACCCTTTGACTGAGTACAAGTTTTATAGAACAAATCCTTTTATTAAGGAGATTTGTTCTGTGAAGTTTGGATTCAGTCAAAGAGCCATACTTGAGGACCTAGAGGGCTACATGTGACCTTGAGGCCGCAGGTTCCCCACCCCTGCTTCTACTGCAAGGTCTGAAACTATTCAGTTGTTGAAATTCTTGAATTATTTATTTCCACCTTCAGTCTTACGAACCAGTTAGAAGTTGATCACCCAAGCTTAAATCTTCGGCCAGATGGATACAGTTTGAATCAAGGTTGCTTTGAGAGGCAATACCAATATTTATTACATTT
This sequence comes from Pseudochirops corinnae, assembly GCA_028646515.1. Taxonomy (NCBI): domain Eukaryota; kingdom Metazoa; phylum Chordata; class Mammalia; order Diprotodontia; family Pseudocheiridae; genus Pseudochirops; species Pseudochirops corinnae. Next base: position 157,385,713 of record CM053586.1, on the reverse strand, counting down.
TAGTTCAACAAACCATCTTCTATTCCTGAATTGGATAGTGACTCAGAGTGCCTTTTTAGAAAAAAATCTGATAATTGAGATTAGAATAAATTATATGTTGGAATGGGACAGATCCAAAAACCTATTCAGCCTAGCATTTTCTCCATGACTGCAGTATCCCTTGATATATTGTGGTAGGGTATGATTATCTTCTTTGGTATCTATCTATCTATCTATCTATCTGTCTGTCTGTCTATCTATCTACCTATCTCTATAGGTAAATATGGATATATAGAGATATAGATATATCTATATGTAAATATAGGTATATAGATCTCTGTATGTGTGTACACACACACACACACAATTTATATACATACACATTATGTGTGTATACCTTAAAAATATTAGGAATATACTCCCCAAATGTTGGATCTTCCCTTAGTAGTTTGTTATGAATCTTCATTAATGTCTTCCTCTAATACTTTGTTAAGGCATGGAGGTAACTTGGGTTCTTAAAGACTATGTCAGTGGAACACAAGCTGAAAGAGTACAGTGCCAGCAACAACCAGCTTAGCTCAAGTTTGGAAAAAAGAGGCTCAACACTAGAAAGTTGGTCATAGTAACTCAGGAAGACCATCTACTAAGACATACCCACATAAATGAAATCAGAGATCCTTGAAATACTGTCTTAATTCAATATGAAAATATTGGATATGAATCTGTATCAGCTTCCTCATTTATTCTAAACTGACTTCTTTCACCCTTCATGAAACTCTCTTGTTTTGAGGTCCTGGAGTTTTGTGAATAAGTTTGTGTTTGTTACATTTAAACTTACCCCTCTGATTTTATAGATTTTTGCTTATCTCCCCTGCCAGCCTCTTTATTTCCAGACTAAAGTTTTAGACTTTTTAGCTGGATGTTAATATTATCCCCTTTAACCCTTTAGCAGTGATTTTCTGGGCCTTCTAAAACACTTAAATTTCTGAGAAATGCACATGGTGTTTAAGTGTGGTTTTGTTTTTAGAAAAGAAGGAGATAGTTTCCTCTTTTACTTCACTCATTTAGAAAACCTTTCTTAAGATCTAATAATTGTTAACTGTTTTAAATATTTCAATTATTTACTATTATGTGTGGTGTAATGTGCTAAGGTTTGGAGAAGCATAAAAAATTTAGATAAAACATAGACTGTATCCTAATTGAGCCTACAATCAATCAATCAGTCAGTAAGCATTTATTAAGTTCCTGGACAGGTGCCAGGCACCATGCTAAGTGCTGAAGATCCAAAGAAAAACAAAAGACAGTCTTTGCTAGTGAGAAAATTGAGGGGATTGGAGCAGCGAGTGGTAGTGAAAATTGAGTGAACCACACTGACTCCATCTCGGGAGCTAGCTCAAGTCCCTTTCTATTCAATTATGGCTCTAGTTCAACTTCTGTCTTGTGTGAAAACTTTATTCAATTGTGGAAATTGGGAGAAAATCTTGTATTGTTTGAATATAGCCCTATGTGGCTGGAAAGGTGGACCTCCTTTACCTGCTATTTAGAAACACTTTACTGGGGTGGCTAGGTGGCACAGTGAGTAGAGAACCGGCCATGGAGTCAGGAGGACCTGAGTTCAAATCCGACCTCAGACACTTAACACAAAACTAGCTATGTGACCTTGGGTAAGTCACTTAACCCCAATTGCTCTACCTTCCCCTCTCCAAAAAACAGAACAAAACAAAAACAAACAAAAAAACCCCACTTAACTAAGGACCTAGGTTATACTGTCCAAAACACCTAGCCAGACTGAGAGTTTGATGCAAGGAGTTTTCTCACAATTGTACTTCTCAAGCAACTGTAGTGTTAATATATTTTTGCTTAATGGGAAGATCCTTCTCATCCATTAATAGGCCCATGTGGCTGGCTTGAGTCACATGGAAACCTGAGTCACAGGAGTCTGTGGTAGGAGGAGTTTGCCAAATGGGTAGAGTGGGAAGGGTAGAGTAAGGCTTCCAGGAAGTATGAGAGCAGTTAGAACTGAGGGAGAGAGAGGAAGCAGGCAGTGAGCTGTGAGTGTTTGATTTGTGGGAAGGCCCTAGCAGGGGGAAGGCTTGGGGATGGTGGTGCCCCCTGAATTGTTATTGTATATAGATTTCTTTGTTGCTATGATGGATTTGGCTTTATGGTGTTTGAATAAATGTTTTGGTTCTGTCTTCCTTGTGGAGAGTCTGTTATATTTCACAATTCAGAATTATGGCAGCATATTCATAGCTGCTGTAGGTGTTGTGCATGTCACATTGGTATTACAACAATCCATGTCTTGTCTGAAAACTGGACCCATACTGATCAGTTAGTTATTGTTTTCATGTTCTTTTGATTGTTTACAGACACGGGAGGAATGGGACACCCTTTTTCTGATTTCAGGGAATTACACCTATTCACTCTCTCCCTTCCAACTTGGAAAGCCCCTAATCTTTCCTCCAATTATAGAAATCAGATTACCCAATATTGCATTGTTTCCCTCTAGTTAATTGTTCTTATATGATTAATTGTTTTTGATGTATAAAAGTCTATCTCCCCCTGTATTTGAGGTCCAGTGCCAAAACTGCAGAAGGTTATTGATCCTGATTTGTTATGCAATTGATGTACATGTTGCTTAATAAATCAATATGCTCAGAAGCTCAAACCTTTGTTTCCATAGTCAATTCATTTTTTACCTGTCACACTAGTAAGGGGAGAAGATACAAATAAAGACAGTTATAATACACAATACTACAGGATAAATTACCTAATGATATTTGGTATTTTGTTAGCTTTTTTGTCTATGACACATTAGCTCAATGTTTTCGTGGAAAAATTTGTAATGATTATAGATTCCTTCCTCAGTTTATGATTGCTAATATGCCATCATCCTATAAAAAGATAGCATAGATTTTTGGGAGGGGGCATGGGAGGAGGGGGTAGGATGGAACCTGTAATCTCAGTGGTATAGGAGACAACTAAGTGGCACAAGATAGATGGAGTCTGGAAAGACTTGAATTTAAATTTGGCTTCAGATACTTACTAGTGACCTTGGAGAAGATACTTAACCTCTCTCTGCATCTGTTTCCCCAACTGCAAAGTGTTGGTAATAATAACATCAACCTCTCAGGGTTGTTTTGAGGATCAAGTGAGATAATATTTGTAAAGCATTTAGCACAGTGTCTGGCACATAGTGGTTACTTAATAAATCCTTCCTTCTTTCATTCCTATAGGGAATTCCCAGGGAGAAAATCTCCTCTAAAAATTCTTTTTCTCATCATCAAAATTTCTTAGAATTACCAGTCATTGCCTTAGAGAAATCCTTTTTCATTACTAAAGTTTATTCTTCTGCTTGTGCCCTTACTCTCATCTCCTGCTTCCTTTAGGATTTTGTCTCAGTGTTATCTTCTTTCTCAGATTTCTTTAGCTGCTCCCTCTCAGCTGTCCACTTTCTTTATATCTATGAACATCAATCCTAAAAAAGCCTTCCTTTGTCCTTTATACCCCATGTAGCTACTGCCCTAGCTCTGTCTTCTTCTTCTTCATAGCTAAGGTCTTGGAAAAGCTGTCTATACATGATATACCTATTGCATCACAACATGCACTGTCAGCCTCTGATAATTTACCTTTTCTTCCCACTACTCTATTGAAACTTGTTTCTCTAGCAGTACTAATGACCTCCTACCCACCCAATCTAATGCCTTTTTTTCAGTACTCATCCTCCTTGTAGGTTTTTTTTTTAATATTATTGGACATTGTTGAACATTCTCTATCACTAGATAGTCTCTCTTCCCTTGACTTCAAAGACACCACAGTTTCCTTATTCTCCTATCTTTCTGACTATTATGTCTCTGTCTCTTTGACTATGAAAGATGAGGCAAAACATCTTCTTTCTAACTCTCTAGAGGTCGATGGCCTCTACCATCATATCTATTTTCTGTCTTGTCTTCAGGCCCATAGCTTCAGATAATTCCTTTATACAGATAATTTCTGAGTCCATATCGCTATTCTTCAACTGCTTTTCTGAGTTTCAGCTCTACATTTCCAGTGGTTATAGGGCAGACATCTCCATTTGGATATTTCACCTCTACCTCACACTAAGCATGACTAAAACCAAGCCTACTATCTTTTTCCTTAAACCTGTTCATTCTTCTGACTTTGTAGTTTCTGTCACTGGTACCACCATTCATCCCATCTTCCTTATTCACAACCTTGGTGTTGTTTTTAACTCTTCCCTCTCTCTCATATTTCATAACTAGTGAGATACAAAGTCTTATTGATTTTACCTTTTCTGTATCTCTTACCTCATTCTCTTCCTCTCTGTTTCCAAGGCCACCATCCTAGCATATGCTCTCATTAACATTTGTCTGAACTATTATAATAGTCTCCTTCCTGTACCCATTCCCCCTCCACTTGAAGTCATCATTCAAATCTTCCTCATGTGTAGTTCTAATTTAGAGAGGTGGTGTGGTATAACAGGAAAGGAGATTGCTCTTGGTGTCTGAAGGACATGGCTGACACTTTGCTTGCTAGCTATGTTGATCTGGGCATTCATCCTCTGTGAATCTCAATTTCTTCATTTATAAAATGGACACAGTAATATTTCTACCTCAGGTCCAACCAATGAGTATTTATTGCTATGTCCCAGCTATAATGCTAAATGCTTGGGATACAAAGAAAGGTAAAAACAATTCTTGCTCTTAAGGGATTCACAATTTAATGGGGGAGATGACATCTAAGCAGCTATTTACATATAAGATATATACAGGATAAATTGGAACTAGTTAATGGGGTAAAGGCATTAGTGTAAAGGGGAATTAGAAAAAGCTTCTTGCTAAAAGTAGAATTTTAACTGAGACTTAGAGGTAATATTTTTTTTTCCAATTACATGTAAAGACAATTTTAAACAATCATTTTAAACATTTGAATTCCAAATTTTCTCTCTCCCTCCCTCACCTACCCCCTCCCTGAGATAGTTCCCTCACCTATCCCCTCCCTGAGATTAAAGTAAGCAATTTGATATAGGTTATACATGTACAGTCATGCAAAACATAAATTGGGACTTATAGGAAGTCAGGGAAGTTAGAAGGTGGAAATGGAGAGATAGAGAAACAGAGAGGGGGAGAGGGAGAAAAAGAGGAAGATGGAGAGAGAGAGAAAGAGAGAGAGAGAGAGAGTTTCAGCCATGTGTAACAGCTAGTGAAAATACCCAGAGTTAGGAGATGGAGCGTCTTGTGTCAGGAGCAGCAAGGAGGTCAGTGTCACTGGATATGGAAAGGAATAAGGTATAAGATGGAAAAGTAGGAAGTGGTCAGGTTAGGAAGGGCTCTAAAAGCCAAACAAATGACTTTATATTTGAACCTGGGGATAATAGTGAACCACTGGAATTTATTGACTATAGGGGTGTTGTAGTCAGACCTGTACTTTAGGAAACTCAGTTTGACAGCTGAGTGAAGAATGGACTGATATGGAGAGAGACTTGAGATAGAGAGGGCAAGCAGTAAGCTACTGCAGTAGTATAGGTATGAGATGTTGTGGGCTTGTACCATGGTTGTTGTTTGTCCTCTGTTTTTGAAGAGGACCAATGACATCATGGGGTGATGTCTTGACTTGTGTGTGAATTGTATTTAAGTGAGGCGTAGTTGCACAAAGTCATCAACCTCACTCTCTCTTCCAGAGTCATTGAAGTCCAGTGGCAAGACAAAAGTCAAGATGGCCCAAGACCTTGGTGTCTTTGATGTTTGACTGTGAAGCCAAGCACAAGCAGCTCTCATGAGGATTGCTGCTGTGAATAACTTTAAGGTTCTGATCACATAGTATAGTGAACTCTCTATTCAACAATAAACTAAAGTAAAACATTCACAGAAATCAAAGTACAACATTCACAACAATATAACATAATAACTTATTACTTAAATGGCCACATAGTCCTAACCAAAAGATATCATTCTGTAAGTCACAGTCTAAATCAATCAATATAAGGTACCCATCTGAAGTCTTTTTTCATCTTGACTGTAGACTGGCTTCCAATCATCCTTAAGAAGCAATCATCCTTAAGGGATACAAAGTACAAAGGTCTCCCACCCCTAGGTCTCATTGTCTCAAGTACCCAAATAAAGGTCCTTTCATCTTGACTCAAGACTAACTCCCAAACTCCATGGTTCCTCTTCTGTGCTCCCAGCTATTGCCTGAATTCACCCAACTGTCACCTGGATTCACAGGTAGGCAACTCCCAGCTTCCGATCCAGCTACTGGCCCAACTACACACATTGAGCTTACCAGAGTTACAACAATATTCATGAGCACTATCATCTCAATTCACTTTCTGCCTGTGAAATCAACACAAGTCAACAGACAGGGTGTTTCTGTATGACAAAGTAACACAATCATAAGTCAACAGAATGCTTCTGTGTGACAAAGTATATAAATAAACAGACAGAATGCTTCTGTCTGACAAAGTAACACAAACACAAATCAACATATACAGAACAGACAGACAGAGTGCCGGACACCACAAGTGTTCTCCCTCTTAGTTCTACTCTGTCCCAGCTTGTGCTCATGCCTTTATATTCTCTTTTGGCAAATTCTTCCCACTTTAGGCTCCATGTGATGATGTTAGTTTCCAGCAAAGACTTGACACAATGAAAGACAGGTTCAAAGGCACTTGAATAGCTGAAACAAGGAGTTAAATACTTGAATAACTGAAACCAGGAGCTAAGTACTTGAAAAGCTGAAACAAGGGGCAAAGTACCATTTTGCTTGCCATTACGTTGATTGAGCTCTAAGCACCTCCTTCAGCTGCCTTCATGGCTGTTGGAACAAATTGTTCTTATCTGCCCATTCCACTGGGGAAGTCTTCACATGCTTGGGGTAGATATTTCCCTAACTTATTGATGGGTTTGAAGCCTCTTGGTTGGACTCAACCTGGTTTAGCCTACCTGCAGAGGTGGTTTTACTAGGGTGTGGCCACTGTGTATGCCACAGCTTCTTGGAGACACAGGAAAGTTGGGTGGCAGGCGGATACCAAAGGTAAATGAGCACCTCTGGAAAGGGCTTGGCAAGCCCTCACATCATAGTAATGACAGTATCAAGGGAGAGAAGGAGGGTGTATATGAGAGATGTTAAAAAAGTGGAATTGATAGGACTTGGCAATAAATTGGATATTTAGGGGAGAAGGTGACATGGAGTGAAGAGTTGAGGGTGACAGCTGGGTTTTGAGGCTGGGTGACTGGGAAGATGGTAGTGTTTATTGGTAATTAAGATGTTAGGAAGAAGGAAGGATTTGAGGGAAAGATAGTGAGTTCAGTTCTGGACATGTTGAGTTTAAGTAATTAGAAGACATTCAGTTTGAGATCTCTAATAGGCAGTTGGAAATGCAATATATGGAGGTCAGGAGAGAAGTTATGGCCAGACAAATAGATCTTCAAATCTTTAGCATAGAGATGATTGAATCTATGGGACATGATAAAATCACCAGTCAAAATAGTATAAAGGGAGAAGAGGACAAGTCCCAGGGCAGAGCCTTGTGGAGCTGGGGGGCGGAGGAGACACTCAAGGTAGACATGACCTAGATGAAGATCTAGTAAAGGAGATTTCAAAAGAGGTCAGACAGATAAAATGGAAGCCAGGTGACAGCAGTGTCATGGAAACCTAGGGAGAAGAGGGTGGCCAACAGTGTAAGAGACTGAAGAGAGGTCAAGAAGGATGAGAAAAGGTTGCTAGATTTGGCAGTTAAGAGATTGTTGGTAACATTGAAAAGAGCAGTTTTGGTGGAATGATAAGATCAGAAGTCAGAAACGTAGAGAGCTAAGATGAAGGTGAAGGAAAGGAAGTGGAGGCCCTGATTATAGACAGCATTTTCAAGGAGTTTAATCAAAGGGAAGAGCGTTATAGGATGATATCTATTGGGGATGGATGCATCAAGTGATAATTTTCTGAGCCTGGGGAAGACATGAGCTTGTTTGTAGATAGTAGGGAAGTAGCCAGTAGACAGAAAATGAATGAAGATTAGTAAGAAAGTGGGAGTAATAGAGGGGACAATCTGCTAGAGTGGGATGAAATAATTTGTGCATTGTGGTGTTTACCTTGGCAAAGAGAATGGTCACTTCTTCATGTGAGACCAAGGTGAAGGCAGAGACAGTGGAAGAAAGGCATTTGTGCAATATATGGTGAAGAGGAGGGGAGGAGAGGGAGCTCTTAGTGAATGGTCTCAATTTTTTTTCAGTGAAATATGAAGCAAGGTTAGCAGCTTACAGGGTGGAGGGTGGAAGAGGTATGGGAAGTATGGTGAGGGAGGAAAAGATTTGGAAAAACTGCTGTGAGGTAGTGAATCAGTTAGGTAGATATACAAGGATTGCCTTGCTGTAGTGATGATCCAGTTGGTTTCATGATTTTTTCCAGCTTCAATAAGCATCACATTAATAGGAGGGAAGTAAACAGATGGTGGAAGTAATCTGAGGCTGAGGCTTGACAGGGGAAGACTGGCAATAGGATCAGGAGGTAAGAGATTTGAGAGAAGACAATGTAGAGTTGAATTAGTTCACCAAAAGGTCAAGATGGGGAAGGGAGATGAGTATAGCTAGTACAGAAATGATGGTCTGGGAAAGAAATGAGGTATGGAGGAATTGGGAAAGAACTCTGGGTGAGGATGAAAACAGGTTTTGGTGTTATAAGACAAAGGCAGAGGTGGAATGACAACAAATCAAGTTATTTCAGAACATGAAAGTGGTACACTTTTGGATGATGGCAAGATTATGGTTGTGATCATCTCTATATGAAGCTGAGGTGGAGAGTTGGTCATGGGAGATGAGTAGGTTGAGGAACTGGGAGGTAAGGGTGTTTGGGGAAGTGTAAGTATGAATATTGACTTCCCCTAGTATGAGGGGAAAGTACTATATAAATGCTGTTTGTTATTCTTACTGTCTCTCTGGTCATGTTATGCCTGTGCTAAAAAACCTTTAGTAGTTTTAGTACTTTACTTTTAGTACTAATAGTACTAAATTTAGTAAATTTAGAATTTAGACTGTCTGACATTCAAAGTCCTCCACAACTTGATGCTGCCTTACCTTTCCACACTTATCTCTCATATTATTCCCTTCAAATGCTCTGTGCATTTGTCAAATTGGACCACTCTCTGTATGTTTACTTAACATTCTGCATGCTTTCCCTTTCATGAAATGCATCAGCATCAGCAGCATCATTCCTTTTCCTTTTACCAGTGGAGAAAAATTGAACCTACTCTATTTGGAAAAAATTGATGAAATGAGTTTTGGAGTATCCCTTTTCTGAAGTTTTTCAACACTTAGGTTTTCATGCAAGAGATTTGGATTCCAGTCATAGCTTTGCCACTAATTGTGTGATATTGGGCTAATTACTTAATCTCTCTGGGTCTCAGAGACAAGTAATAATAATGATAATAATAATAATAATATTTGACCCTTAGTCTTACAAAGCACTTTAATATGCATTATCCTGTTTGCTCCTCAAAACAATGCTGTGAGGTAGGTGCTACAAGTATGATTATCTACATTGAACAGAAGAGGAAACCAAGACTCAGAGTGTGAGGTGACTTGACCAAGGTCACATAGCTAGGCAGTGTCTGAGGTGTCCTTTAAACTGAGATATCTTAAGACTTCAGGTCTAACCCTCTTTCTACTACATCATACTTTTTGATTCAATGATATTAGAGTTCCTTTCTGGCTCTAAAAAAAACCTGATTCTGTAGACTCTTTTTCTGCCACTAGTGATCCAGTTTTCATCTTTTTTGTTGATCAATGAAATCAGGAAACAGCTGATTTATTCATAGCTACATATACACCAAGAGCAAGTCATCCTTTCCCAATCACTGTGTGTCATGTTCCAATAATGATATTGCAGTGCTGCTGAAAAGCTGGACTTTGCTCACACATATGGTTCTTTTCCACATGCTCTGGGGTTCCTCTTTCCTGCTTCATTAATCTATGTCCCAGTACCACCTGAATTGGTTTCCAGTTTAATGCTCACTGCATGCCTAGGTGGGTATGTGGTCTACCAGCAACAACCCTGCACCCCGTTGAGGAAGCTGAGGTGCCATTAGCACTCAGTTTCATATATGAGGTGTCCCCTAAGTCTTAATGTAGCTCTAAGCTATTAAAGCTCATTTGTTATTTAAATTATTAAAGCTTAAAATTTCACTGACTTTCGAGATATCTGGTACATATATGCCCCCATCTTCTCTCTCCTTATTCTTGTAGACAAGCATTTTTTTCAATGCTCAAAATCTGCCCCCACTTTTTCTTCTTAATCATTGAACACAAAGGCATCTGTACTAGGGGAAATACACATTTTTATACATGTGCCAAAGGATTCTGAGAAGCACTGAGTCATGGCAAAGATCTCCAAAGCCACAAAAAGAACAAGGATGACTTCTTGAAACTATGCCCAAAGGGCAATCAAACTGTGTACCCTTTGATCCAGCAATACCACTGCTAAGTCTGTATCCCAAAGAGATCATAAAAAAGGGAAAAGGACCCACATGTACAAAAATATTTATAGCAGCTCTTTTTGTGGTGGCAAAGAATTGGAAATTGAGGGAATGCCTGTCAATTGGGAAATGGCTGAACAAGTTGTAGGAATGTAATGGAATACTATTGTCCTACATATAGGGAATGATGAGAAGGTGAATTTCAGAAAAAACAGAAAATTTTACATGAACTCAAGCTGAATGAAGTGAACAGAACTAGAACATTGTACACTGTAACAGCAACATTGTTCGATGATCAGCTATGACTGACTTAGCTCTTCTCAGCAATAGAATGATCCAAGACAATTCCAAGGCTCATAATGGAAAATGCTATCCATATCCAGAGAAAGAACCATAGAGTCTGAATGCACATTGAAGCATACTGTTTTCTCCTTCTGTGTGTGTGTGTGTGTGTGTTTGTGTGTGTGTGTGTGTGTGGGGGGCTTCTCCCTTTTGTTCTGTTTCTTCTTTTACAGCATGACTAATGTGAAAATGTTTACATGATTGTACATGTATAAACTATATCAGACTGCTTGTCATCTTGGAGAGGAGAGATGGGAGAAAAAATTTGAAACTCAAAATCTTGTAAACAATGAATATTGAAGACTATCTTTACATGTAATTGGAAAAAAATACTATTTACCAAAAAAAAAAAAAACCAAACCAAACCAGTGATGACTTATTGGAATTAAATGGTGTGGTCCTTTTTGAACCAAATCTGTTATAGGTATATACTCCCTTCTTTTCTTTTTTTGACTTACAAGGTTACACTCTTTCCTTTTTCTAGTAACTGAAGAAATACCTTATTCATTTACTCATTGACACATTAAGAAAATACAAATAACTGACTTGAATATCTGCTATTCTATAATTTCAGGAAATGCCATTACAGTTATACACACATACACATACACACATGCATATGCATATGCACATGTATGTGTGTACCTACATATACATACATTTAGGCACATTGCATCATATGTGTTGCCATTGAATTATTTTGTTCCTTTTTATTAAATTTATTCATTTTTAGTTTTCAACATTCACTTTTATAAAATTTTGAGTTTTAAAATTTCCCCTTCCTTCCCCTTCTCACTCTCTAAGATGGCATGCAATCTGATATAGGCTATACATGTATAAAAATATTAAACATATTTCCACATTAGTCATGTTGTGAAAGAAGGATCAGAACAAAAGGGAAAAAAAAAATCACAAGAAAGAAAAAAAAAAAACGAAAAAAAAAGAGAGAGAGAGAAAATAGTGTGTTTTGACCTGCATTCAGTCTGTAGTTCTTTCTCTGGATGTGGATAGCATTTTTCACCATGAGTCTTTTGGGATTGTCTTAGATCAGTAACCATTGGATTCTGATGACTTTGGAGAAAAAAGTGAGGCTGATACTTTGTAGGTCTGCCTCACTTAAATGCAATTCACTTGCAAATCAAGACATTGGTTGTCTTTGGTTCTGATGTCATTGTTTCTCTTTGAGAATGGAGAATGAACAACAGCAATTTAGGCACATATATTTGTAGATATATTTAATATCTATTGGAAAAACAATTCAAAACACACTATTGATAGTGCATAAGTAACATTGCCTTCCTGGGTGAAGACTGAGGACTCTTTCCTGTTGAAAAAAATATGTGATGCTGGTACTGCCTATTTGCATTTATCTTTTATATTGGATCACAGAATTAAAGCTGAAAGGGATCTTAGAGATTATCTAATCCAGCCATTTCATTTTAATTAATTAATTAAAGATTTAAAATCAGTAAGTTTCTATTTTTATTTTTCTCCCACTTTCCCCTACCCTAGGAAAAAAAATTTCTACTTATAACAAATATGCATAGTCAAACAAAATAAGTACTCACATTGGGCACGTCTAAAGATTAGTGTCTAATTCTGCATATTTAGCCCATCATCTCTCTGTCAGAAAGTAGGTTACATTCTTTCCCATTGGTCTCATAGAATTATGATCGGTTATTTTATTGAGCAGAATTCTTATGTCTTTCAAAAAAAATTTTTGTTTTTTACAGTGTCGACATATTCTAAATTGTTCTGGTTCTGCTCACTTTACTGTGCATCAGTTGATAAAAGTCTTCATGGGTTTCCATGAAACCATCCCTTTCATTATTTTTTATGACACAATATTCCATTACTTTTATATACTATAATTTGTTCAATCATTCCCCAATTAATGGTTATCTCCTGGGTTTTTAGTTGTCTGCCACTACAAAAAGGAGCTGCTATAAATTTTTTGCATGTATCTTTCCTTTTTCTTTGATCACTTTGGGAAAAGGCCTACTAGTGTTATTACTGGGTCAAGTTTAGTAACTTTTGGGGCATAGCTCCAAGTTGCTTTCCAGAATAGTTTTACCCATTCATAGGTCCAATTCTGTATCCATGTGCCTATTTTCCTATAGCCCCTCCAACATTTGTCATTTTCTTCTTCTTTTTTTTGGTCAACTTTATTACTTTGATGGAGTGAGATGGAATCTTCCCATTGCTATTGCTTTAATTTAAATTTCTCTAATTATTATTGATTTGTAACATTTTTTCATATTGTTATTGATAGCTTGGATATCTTCTATTAAGCGCTTTGTGCTTATATCCTTTGACCATTTATTAATGGGTTTTGTTGGTAATAGACAGAAATTCTGATGATTTGTGTGGATTTATTTTATATCCTGCAACTTTGCTCAATCTATGATTGTTTCAGTTAAATTTTTAGTTGGCTCTTGATGATTCTCTATGTAAGCCATTATGTATCAATTGCATTTATATCACCTATAAAAATGATAAATTTGTTTCCTCTTCATGTAAGCTTATTACTTCAATGTATTCTTCTTGTTTTACAGTTCTATCTAACATTTCTAGCTCTTTATTAAGTGGTGACAATGGGTAACTTTGCTTTTTTTTACCTCTGATCTTTTTGGAAAAGTTTAACTTTAGTTAATTCTCACATATACTGTTGGCTCTTGCCCAAATCTTCATTTTAAAGATGAGGAAACCTGGTAACAGAGTGTTAACTGACTTGTCTGAGGTCATACAGATAGTAAGTTACAGAGCCAGGATTTGGACCCAAGTCCTCTGATTAATTCTTTCTGCTACATAGGTCATGTGGAATTAAATTTAAAACATTTGCTAAATGTCTGCTCTGTGTAAGGTACCATGTTAGGCATGCCACTTGACAGCCAATTATAGCTGGTATAGGATCACAGATCTAAGTCTAGAAGGGACCTTAGACATCAGCTAGCCCAATTTCCTTATTTTATTGGGAAACTTGGACTCAGAAAAGTTCAGTGATTTGCCTAAAGGCACACAGACAAGAAGTGACAGATGGAGAATTTGAACCCAAGTCTTTTGACTCCAGAGAATTTCCTTGATAGCATGTGATATTAAAGTTTGCAAAGACCTATAGGTATAATATTTCCTTTGAATATGTGTAATATCTCATAATAGCCTGGTGAGGTTGGCATTATATGTATTTTCACCCCCCACTTTATAGGTGAAGAAACTGAGGCTCAAGGAGGTTAAACCTGTCCCTGGTCAGACAACTAGGCTGTACTTGAGGTAGGATTGAAATTCTAGGTCAAGAACTCTCCCTACACTGTACAATACATTTAAATATGCATTTCAAGGATAAAAAGATGGAAGACAATGATATAATCCCTCAGTCACCTTACCATCTAGTGGGGAATCTAAAGCACATATCCATAAATAACTGTAATACACATTATCAAGGCAGTGGGCAGAGTCACATAAAGGGACATAAGAGATTAAAGGGAGAGGAATCACTTTTGGGGGGGGGGGGGAGAAAGGCATAACAGGAGACTTTAGAATAAAAGTGCCATTTGAGCCAGACCTTGAGGGAACAGGATTCCTATAGTTAAAGATAAGTAGGAAGGGAAGAAGAAGGGGGAAGGAATCTATAACTTGCATGGGTAGCATGTGCAATTATATGAAGGCAGAAGAGTACAGGACAGATAAGAGAATTGTGAGTAATTTGATTTTGGTTGGAGTAGTGCAAGTAAGACTGGAAAGGCAGTATAGGAACAAATTATGGAGGTCCTTGAATGCCAGGCTAAGGAATTTGTATTTCATTTACTGGGCAGGAGTCATGGGAAGTTTATCAAGCAGGAGTGTGATGTGATCAGAACCTTTTATAAAGGGATTAGATTTTGACAACAGTATGTATTGGAAAGAGGAGTCAATGGAAGTAGGACTATCATTTAGGAAGGTATTATAGTAGTCTAGGGGAAAGATAAGGACTGAAAGCCTTTAACTAGGGTGGTGGCAGTGGGATTGTAAAGGAAGGGAAGGGAAGGCAATAAGCATTTATATAGTGCTTGCCATGTGCCAGTCACTTTGCTAAGATTTTACAAATATTATCTCATTTGAGCCTCACAACAAACCTGTAAGGTAGGTACTATTATTATTCCTATTTTACATAAGAGGAAACTGAGGCAGATGAAATGAAGTCCCCAGGGTCACACAGCTAGCAAACGTCTGAGGTCAAATTTGAATTCAGATCTTTCTCACTCCAGGCCCACCACTTTATCCACTGTACCACCAGCTACCTCAAGGAGTGAATATGGACAGAGAAATACCAAGACTTGGTAACTAATCAGATGTGAGAAGTGAGGGCAAAAGAAGACTATAAATAGGAAATGAACAAACACAAATATAGAACGGATGAATGCAAATAAAATGAATAAATGTAAAATGGTTAAATAGAGGGTAATTTGAGATGGAAGGCACTAGCAGTTGGGGATAATCAGGAAAGACTTCATATAGAAGATGATGCTTGACCTTCATCTTACAGGAAGAGAGGGACTATGTGAGGCAGAGGTAATGGGGAGAATGCATTCCAGCCACTCTCAATGAGAGTGAAACTTGAGAGAAAGACTGGGACTACATATATGTTTTAATGTACATATATGTACAAGATAGAGACACATATATGAGAGTTGTTTGCCTACAGATGATAGTCAAAAGTATGGTAGCTGATTAGGTTTCTGAGAGGAAAGGAGGAGAAGGAGGGGAGCAGAGAGGAGAGGAAGGAAGAAAAAAAGGGAGGAAAGGAGAGGAGAAGGGAGGAGAGGAGAGGACAAGGGAGGACAAGAGAGGAAGTAGGATAGAAGCTTGGAAAATGCAGATAGGGGAATGATATGGAAACATAAGCTATGGCATGTCCTATCAAGTTGGAAGAGGTTCAAGCATGGCCTCAATCTGTTTCAGTAAGTTTGAGGTTCACCATAGCATTAGAATTTAGAGTAGGAAAGAATCTTAGAGATATAACCCAGCTCCTGCATTTTATAGATGAGAAAACTGGGTCCCATAGTGGTAAAATGACTCAGCTTAAATGCCATATTCCACATTTCCTGTTACTCCCAGAGGCTAGTGCTCCCCTCCCTCTGTTTATTTCATTTATATTTTAAATTTATATTTTATATTACATATATATATATATATATATATATATATATATATATATATATATATGCATTTTACCTTCCCTGATAGGATGTAAGTAAGTTCTTTGAGGGCAGGGGTTGTTTCTTTTCTTTTTTGTCTTTGTATCCTGAATAGCTAACCCAGAACGTTATACATAATAGATATTTAATAAATGTTTATTTATTAATTAATTGATGAATTGCCCAAGGTCACCCAAATAGTAAGCAGCAGATAAGAGATTTGAGTCCAGGTCTTCAGTCTCTAACCTCCAAAGCTGCCACCTTTTCCATAAGACATATTGACTTTCACCCAAAAGTTGGCTACTCCTTAACACATTTACTTGGTCTGAGCAATTCAGGAAACCAGTCTTTAAGGTATTAGAGGGATTGTGATATGTGTTGGTAGAAAGAGGACCCAAGATCATGAAATCATAGGCTTTTTGAAATATTAAAGTACAGTGAATGAACTTTTGGCTTAATGAGTACTTTGAAACTCATTGAGTTATTGATTTCAGAAATGAGTGGCTAAGACAAAAAGCAGTTTCTTTTAGAGGACAAGGCCTGTGGAGTTCTGATCTTGCAGTAGAACAACTCAGATGTCAACAAGTTCTTTTGACTAGTATTAACATGCTGTTATTAACACACTGCTCCATCAATAAAGAACTTAACATTTTATTAGCTTAAGTCAGCTCTACCACTCCTTATGCTGAAATGATGTTCAGGCCAGAATTTGTTGAATCCTGTGCCAGGGCTAAGGTAGGTCTGCCAAACCCACTGTCAGTGAGGTCAGATGCACTTGGCAGCTATACCAATCTACACTATATTTTGAAGAAATATGAACATTTTAACATCGACATATAATTATTTTAACAAATACTTGTTTCTGGTGTTGTTGCCTTCTGACTTTGGGTTCCCCCCAAGATTTAGTACTGGGATCTCTTCCCTTTTCTCTTTCCACAATCTTTTGGTAGTCTCATTAGATCCTATGGTTTCAATATCATTTCTCTGCAGACTTGCCTCTCTTTATATCCATCCCTAATCTCTCTCTTGGGTTCTAGTACCATCTCATCAATAGCATGCTGGACCTCTTAACCTAGACAGGCATCTTTTAAAAAATTCAATACACATTTTTAACATTTTCTCCGTTTCTTTTTTTTTTTTTTGGTGAAAATTTATACACACATATGTATTTCAAATTATATGCAAAATATTTTAAAACTTTTGCTTTTGAAAATTTTGAGTTCCAAAATTTCTTTCTCCCTCTTTCCTCAACCCCTTTCTGAGACAGCAAGCAATTAAGTATAGACTATACATGTGCAGTTATGCAAAATATATTTTTCATGTTGCAAAAGAAAACATAGACCAACCTCCCCCCCACAAGAAAAATAAAGAAAAATGTTTAAAATATGCTTCAATCTGCATTTAGACTCATCAGTTCTTTCTCTAGAGGTGGGTGGCATTTTTCATCATAGTCCTTTGGAATTGTCTTGGATCGTTGTATTCCCGAGAATAGCTAAGTCATTCACAGTTGATTGTTGTACAATATTATTGTTACTATGTACAATGTTCTCTTGATTCTATTCACTTCATTTTGCATCAGTTCTTTTAAGTCTTTCCAGCCTTTTCTGAAAGCATCCAGCTCATCATTTCTTATAGCACAGTAATATTTCATCACAATCATATGCCACAACTTGCTCTGCTATTCCCCAATTTATGGACTTCCCTTCAATTTCCAATTCTTTGTCACCGCACAAAAAAAGTTGTTATAAATATTTTTGTACAAATTGATCCTTATCTCTCTTTCTTTTTCTTTTAACTAGAAAGGCATCTTAAACTCAAATGGAACTCAGTGTTTTCCCCATAGAGCCAACTCTCATATCTTATATTTAATCAATTGTCAAGTCTTGTCAATTCTACGTCTTAAACATCTTTCCTATCTTTTTCCTGCTCTTCACTTCCACTATTCTAATTCAGTACCACTCTTATCTCTTGCCTAGATGAGTACATTATCCTTAAAACTGGCATCTCTTCTATCAGTCTTTCTTCCATTTCCCCACCCATTTTCTAGATAACTGCCAAAATAAATTTCCTAATTCACAAATCATAACATATTACTTCCTACTCAAAAATATTCCGTGGCTCCCTATTGCTTCTAGGATGAAATAAACTTCTCTGATATGGCATTTAAAATTCTTAATCTGATTCCAGCCTTTCTATGCTTATTCACATTCCTCTCCTACATTCCATCTAAATTAGCCCAATTTCTTTTCCTCAAACTCAAGATTCCAACTCCCTCTTCCAAGCCTTTGTATATACTGTTCTACGTACTTGGAATATATTCACTATTCATCTCCACCTTCACCTTTTACTATCTGTAGCTTCCTCAAAGGCTCAACTCAGGTCCTACTTCCTCTGGAAGGCATTTCCTGATTCCCTTGCTTATAAGTACTTTCTCTCTTCTCATGTTATCTTGTACTTATATATCTGCATAAGTATTGCATGCCCCTACTAGACTAGAAGCTTCTTGAGGGCAGGGATTATATTTTATTTAGTCTTGGTAAATCCAAAACCTAGCACAAGACCTTATATTTGTTAAGTACTTTACAAATACTTTTTGAATCCTATACATATGTTTGCATATCATAATAGCAATACCTTACATTTGGATATGGTTTCTTGTATATGGATATTTGCTATGGAGAGCAAGAATCATATTTTTCACATAGGGCTTCTGTTTCTATTGGGCACTTAACTAAAGAAATATTCTTCATCATTTTTGCTGGTAATTACATATTCCTTTCTCCTTCCATCATTCTCCCTCTTCATCCCATAACCTAATTTCCAGGCCTGGGTAAAACTCAGAAAATGTGAATAGTGCACTGGACCTGAAGTCAAGAATGTTTGAATTAAAATCCTGCCTCACATATTTGCTAACTGTGTGACACTGGGCAAGTCACTTGACTTCTGTCTGCTTCAGTTTCTTCATCTGCAAAAGGGGATTATATATAATCTATATTATGTATAATACAATATATTATACATAATGTAATGTATATGATTTAACATATTATATATGTATATGTGTGTGTGTATGTATGCACATGTATGTGTGTATAAAATTACTTATCTTCCACGGTTGTTGTGAAGATAAAATTTCATATTGTTAAAGTGCTTTGCAAACCTTACATCATCATATATTGCTGACATATCTATTTCAGAGGAGGAAACTGAGACCTCATGAGGGGAAATTATTTTTTTCAAGGTCATTTGGGAAAATCAATGGAAGAGCTAGTATTTGAACCTGGATTCTGACACTTCAAATCTAGTGCTCTTCTTTTTCAGCACTCTGTTTTCTCTAGGAGAATCTACTTGACTAATACTTGAGTATCTCCCTATTTTTCTAGCATGTATCTTAAGGATTAGGAGGGGCCTGTGTGTTCTTGCCATAGTTGCCAGTGGGTATCATTGTGCAGACTTCTGAGCATGACTTTGCCCACCTAAAGAAGCAGGACTTAACCCAATCATTTTCTGAACCTGTTCTGCAGCCTCAAGCCAATTTTAGGATTCTCAGAGTGATGAATTCATAAACTAACCAAACATAATAGTTTAATTTCAAGAAAGCAGCTGATATGAAGGCTCCATGAGAGTATGGATTTGAAAAGAAATTCACAGAGTGGTTCCTAAATCACCAGAGCAGAAAATTATGCAAAAACAGGAAATTAAATAAACCAAGAATTAATGTCACCTTCAACTCTTCAATCTCACTCATACTCCTTCCCCCATACACAATCTGTTGCCAAATCTTATTATTTCTACCTTTGCTGCATCTAGCATCTGTCCTTTTCTCTCCACCTATATGATTCATCACCATTCTTTCTATAATTTTTTTTGGAGGGGAGAAGGCAAGGCAATTGGGGTTAAGCGACTTGCCCAAGGTTACATAGCTAGTAAGTATATCAAGTATCTGAGGCTGGATTTGAACTCAGGTCCTCCTGACTCCAGGGCTGGTGCTCTATTCACTGTGTAACCTAGCTGCCCCTATGATTAACATTCCCCCTATGATTACCATTCTTGTTGAGGCCTTCATTGCCTCTGGCCTGATTTATTGCAATGGCCTTCTAATTGATCTCCCTGATTTAAGCCTCTCCCCATTCTGATCCTTCAGACACATAGCTGCCAAAGAAATTTTCCTGAAGTGCAGATCTGAGTATGCCACACTCCTACTCAGTAGATACCAGGGACGTACCATTTCATCCAGGATCAAATATAAAATCTTCTGTTTGGCATTTAAAACTCTTTACAACCTGATCTCTTCCTACCTTCCCAATATTTTTACACTTTACTACCCTCCATTCCTTCTAGAATCCAATCAAACTGGCCAACTTACTACTTTTCACATACAACACTGTGTCTCTCATCTCTGGACCTTCGTGTACATGACACAAATGCTCTCTCTTTCTTAGCTTATGTCTTAGAATCACTGATTGGCTTCCTATAAAAATCAGTTCAAATGCTATATTTTGTAGAAAACCTTTCCTGGTCACCACTCAGCTACAAGGACTTTTACTTCTAAGGTTACCTTTCATCTGGCCTTTATGTTGTCTGTAGCAGAGCATATTTATTTATAAATAAGTATGTGCACATGCATGCCACACACATATACATAGATATGAACACACGTGTGGATGTATACATGCATGAATGCAGATATATGTATATGTGTGTGTTTACCTCTGATAGAATGTAAGATTCTTGAGGACAGGGATGTTTTTCTTTCTCTTTCTTCCTTCCTTTATTCTTTCCTTCCTCCCTTCCTCTTTTCCTTCTTTCTTTCTCTACCTCTCTCTTTCTTTCTTTCTTGAACTCAGTGCCTGGCACAAAATGAATTCTTTGGAACAAATATGTGTAGTCAAGCAAAACAAGTTCCCTTATTGACTATGTTCAAAAAAGTATGTGTATCGTTCTGAACCATCATCTCTTTGTTAGGAGATAGATAGCATACTTCATCACTGGTCCTTGGAAATCATGAATGGTCATTGGATTGATTATAGTTTTTGGAAAATCTTTGCAGTATTTTTATATAAATTGTTCTCCTGGTTCTTTTTATTCTATTCTTAATCAAGTGATAAAAGTCTTCAAAATTGTTCATTTTTATAATAGTGATGTTATAGCATAAACTATTCTTAGTTTATGGTTACGTTTACTGGTAGGTAACTATACCACTGCTGTGGTTACCTTCACTCTGCATCAATCAGTTCATAGAACTATCTTTCTATGTTTCTTTTAAATCATCTATTTCCTTATTTATTTTTTTTAAATGGAGCGTTTCTTTCTGTCTTTATTAATATTTTATTTTTCCCCAATTACATGTAAAAACAATTTTGAGTTCCCTTTAATGAAATTATTGATTATTTCTGTGATTTTCTTTTGGACTAGATTAGCTTCCAATTAATTTTAATTGATCTTTCCACTGCCCTTTATTGAATGTAATTTTTATTCCATTAAGATTAGAAAAGGATGCATTTAATATTTGTTTTGCTGCATTTGGTTGTGAGGTTTTTATGCCCTAATACATAGTCAATTTTTGTGTAGATGCTATATAGTGCTGAGAAAAGATATACTACTTTTTATTCCTATTTAGTTTTCTCCAGAGGTCTATCATATCTAACTTTTTTTTATTTGTGGAGATGCTCTTTTTTTAAAAAAAATTGATTTGTTTGTTTACTTTTAATTTACAGGATTCAGTTCCACAATTCCTTGAGTTTCAAATTTTCTCCCCTCCCTCATGTCCATCCCTCCCCCCATGGTGGCATGCAATCTAGTATAGGATCTGAAAATACTTTCACATTGGACATTAGTCTGATTGTATAGAAGGGTTGTAACTGATGGAATGAACAATGGGAAAGAGGAAACAAAATCAAACATGGAAAAGAAAGAGAGCATGTAGTTTGCTTCAGTGTGCATTTAAACTCTGTTCTTTCTAGATCTTTCTCTGAATGTAGACATCCATCCTGAATCTTTTAGAGTTGTCTTATAACCTTGCGTTGCTGAGAAGATTTATCAAAGTTGGTTGTCACATATACATTGTGTCTGTCATTGTGTACAAATTTCTCCTGATTCTGCTCTTCTCACTTAGCATCAGTTTGTATAAGACTCTTCAGGTAAATATGAAGTCCGTCTCCTCCTCATTTCTTATAGCCCAATAATATTACATTACATTCACATACCACAACTTGTTTAGCCATTCCCCAATTGATGGGCATCCCCTTAATTTCCAATTTTTTGCCACACAAAGAGAGCTGCAATAAATATTTTTGTACATATGGGTCTTCCTCCCACTTCTATGATCTCTTTGAGATACAACCCTAGAAGTGGTATTACTGGGTCAAAGGGTATGCAATTATTTATAGCCCTTTGGGCATGGCTCCAGATTGCTCTCCAGAATGGCTGAATTAGCTCACAACTCCACCAACAATGCATTAGTGTTCTAATTTTTCCACATCCTCTCCAGCATTTGTCATTTTCCTGTTTTGTCATCTTAGCCAATCTGACTGGCGAGGTATGGTACCTCAGAGTTGTTTTGATTTGCATTTCTTGAAACAATAGTGAATTAGAGCATTTTTTTGTATGCTTATAGATATCTTTAATTTCTACTTCTGAAAACTGCCTGTTCATATCCTTCATATCCATATCCTTCATATCAATTGGGGAATGACTTGTATTCTTATAGATTTGACTCAGTTCTCTGTATATTTTAGAAAAGAGGCCTTATCAGAGACACTGGTTGTAAAAATTCTTTCCCAATTTCCCACTTCCCTTTTAACCTTGGTTACATTGGCTTTGTTTGTACAGAAACTTTTCAGTTTAATGTAATCAAGAGTATCCATTTTGTATTTTATAATGCTCTCTAATTCTTTTTTGGTCATAAAGTCTTCCCTACTCCATATATGTGACAGGTAAACTATTCCTTCCTTCCCCAGATTGCTTACAATATGAGCCTTTATACCTAGATTGTGTACTCGTTTGGACAGGATTTTGGTATATGGCGTTAGATAATGGTCTATGCCCATTTTCTGCCGTACTATATTCCAGCTTTCCCAGCAGTTTTTGTCAAAAAGTGAATTCTTATCCCAAAAATTGGGGTCTTTGGGTTTGTCAAACGGTTTATTACTATAGTTGTTGACTATTAAGTCTTTTGTACCCAATCTATTCCATTGATCCACTACTCTATTCCTCAGCCAGTACCAAGTGGTTCTGATGACTGCTGCTTTATAATAGAGATTAAAATCTGGTATGGCTAGGCCACCTTGCCAAGCATTTCTTTTCATTAATTGCCTTGATATTCTCTCAAATTCTTTTTATCTCCTTAACTTCTTTCTTTTCTTGTTTTGTTTTGTTAGATTTATCAAGTTCTGAGAGGGGAAAGTTGAGGTCCCTCACTACTATAGTTTTACTCTCTATTTCCTTCTGCAACACATTTAATTTCTCCTTTAAAAATCTGTATGCTGTACCACTTAGTCTATATATGTTTAGTATTGATATTACTTTATTGTCTATGGTACTTCTTAGCAAAATATAGTTTCCTTCCTTATCTCTTTTAATTAGATCTATTTTTCCAAATGATTGTACCTATTTACAGGTCCACTAACAATTGAGTACATCAATTTGTCTGTTTTCCCTCAACCCCTCTAAATATTTGTCATTTTTCTTTTTTGGTGATCTTTATCCATCTGATGGGTGTGAAGTGGAAGGTCAAGATTACTTTAATTTGTATTTCTCTAATAATTAGTGATAGGGGTCTTTTTTAAAAGATAGCTATAGATAGTCATATGATACCTGTTCATATCCTTATATGATTTATGAGCTAGAGAATGGCTATTTTTCCAAATCTGAATCAGTTTCTTATATATCTTCGAAAGAAGAACTTTATCAGAGACACTTTCTGCAAATATTGTTTCCTGGTTAATTGTTTCCCTTTTAATTTCACTTTTATTGGATTTGTTTGTGCAAAAAAGTTTGTTTTATGTTATTAAAATTATACATTTTATCTTATGTAATTCTCTCTATACTTTGATCATGAACTTTTCTCCTTTCCATAGACCTGATAGGTATTTTTCCATGATTCTCTAATTTTTTTATAACGCAACTTCTTATATCTAGATCACATATTCATTAGAAGCTTATCTTGGCATTAATGCAATGTTAATCTAAATTTTCTACATTGATAATTTTCCCAACAGTTTTTAAGAAAATCAAATACAAAGTCCTCATTCCAGTAGTTGGGGTCTTTGTGTTGTTTATAAAGCACCAAACTACTAGATTCAATTGCTTCCAAATATTCCATATGTATCTAAACTTCATTGACAGATCTCAACTTTTTTAAACCAATATCAAAATTATTTGAGGATCATTGTTTTGTAGTTCACCCTGAGATTTGATACTGCTATGTCTCCTTTGTTCCCACTTTTCTTCATTATTTCCCTTCAGATTCTTGACTTTCTGGCCATCTTGTGAATTTCATTATTATTTTTCTAGTTTTATAAAGTAATCTCATTTTATAAAGTAATTTTATAAAGTATGATGTTGAATATATCAATTTAAATATTATTGTCATTTTAATTTTATGAACTCATTCTACCTATGAGCAATTAGTTTGTCTGTTTACAATTACTTAGGTTTCTCTATATGTGTAAATGATTGTAATTGTATTTATGTCTGTTTTTTTTTTTTTTCCTTTTTGGAAGGGGGAAGGTAGGGCAATTGGAGTTAAGTGACTTGCCCAAGGTCACACGGCTAGTTTTTTGTGTATGTGATAAGTGTCTGAGTCTGGATTTGAACTCAGGTCCTCCTGACTCCACTGCCGGTGCTCTGTTCACTGTGTCACCCAGCCGCCCTGTATATTTATATCTTTCTTGGGTTTATCTTTCTTGGTAGGTAGACTTCCCAGTATTTCATACATTCTGTAGTTATTTTAAATGAAATTTCTTTTTCTATCTCTTTCTGCTGGGCTATATTGTTACTACACAGGTCATGCAACTATTTTATGCATATATTAGTGTACAGTGTGAGATACTGGTCTATATGTAATTTCTGCCAGATTGCTTTCTAGTTTTTCCAGTATTTTTTGGTGGAATAAGTGAGTCCCTACCTCAGTAACTGGGGTCTTTGGGTTTATTGAACATGAGGCTCCTAGGGTTTTTTGCTTCTGTATGTTGGATACCTAATCTCTTTCACTGACTCTACTTTTAACCAGTGCCAGATTGTTTAAAAAATTACTCTTTGGTAATATAGTTTAAGATATGGTACTGTTAGGCCCCCTTTCTTCCCACTTTTTTTTCATCATTTCTTTGAGACTGTTTTTCTTTGGGGTTTTGCCCATAGGTGTTTTGACCTTGTTGTCCTCTTCTGAGTTTGTGCCTTGTTCTTTCCTGTCACCACAATAACTTTCTATGATCAGATTCTTTTTCTGTTGTTGTTGATTCATCTTTTTCTGGCCTTTTTCCTTTCTTTTATTAAAGATAAATTTCCTTTCTTAAATTTGAGCTGTGCTCCTAGGGTGGAAAGGGCTCTTTCTCAGGCTTCTTGTTCCACTGGATGTCAGCCCTGGCTGTTTATATGGTGCTTCACTGGCGTTGCCTAGAGATCCAGGGGAAACCCTTGTACCTGGCACTGCTCGAGGCTGTAAGGGTCTGGCAGCTTACCTGATGCTGAACAGAGGTCTTAGTGGTGGTGTCTGGCTTGTGCTAAGGCCCTATAGGGTTTTTTTGCACTTCCCTGGGGCTACACTGAAGCACATGTAGGTCTGGCTACTAGAGGTTGCCTGTTTGCCCTGGGCTGTGCTGAAGTAAGTGGAGGTCTGAGCTACTTTCTCTTCTACTACACTGGGGGTCAGGATCTCCTGCTGGTTTGCTGAGGTGGAGTTTGCTCATGGCTTGCTGAGATCCTTCCTACCCTGGAATTCACTCCCCTTTTACCTGAGTAAGAGGGATCTTTCT
This sequence comes from Pseudochirops corinnae, assembly GCA_028646515.1. NCBI lineage: Eukaryota > Metazoa > Chordata > Mammalia > Diprotodontia > Pseudocheiridae > Pseudochirops > Pseudochirops corinnae. The sequence continues at coordinate 157,359,779 of CM053586.1, read as the reverse complement.
TTCTGATCCTCCAAGTCTCCTGGGCTAAGAGACCACTCCTCCCCATTTTTCTGCCGGCTATGCTGTTCCAGAATTTGTTCTGGGGTATGGTTGTTTGGAGGTGAATGTAGGGGAGCTGCAGTGATTCACTGCTTATTCCACCTCATCATTTTTTTGAATATTCTTGCCTTTTTTAAAATCTTTTTTTTTTTTGCTTTTTTTTTTTTGGAGGGGGAAGGTGGACAATTGAGGTTAAATGACTTGCCCAAGGTCACATGGCTAGTTTTTTGTGTTAAGTGTCTGAGGCCGGATTTGAACTCAGGTCCTCCTGACTCCAGGGCCGGTGCTCTATTTACTGCACCACCTAGCCGCCCCATATTCTTGACTTTTTATTCCTCCAGATGAATTTTGTTGTGTCTTTTCTACCTCTATGAGATAATCCTATGGTAGTTTTATTGGTATGCTATGGAATAAATAAATTTAGGTAGTGCTATCATTTTGTATGGTATTGGTCCATCCTACTTAGGAGCAATGACTGTTTCTCCAAATATTTGGGTTTTTATTTTTCTAAAGGCCTGCATTAAAATAGTTCTCCTGTATGTTTAAGTGGATTGGTAGCCAAGTGTTTTTATAATTCTATAGTTATTTAGATTGGAAATTGCCTTTTTAGCTTTTTCTACTGCGTATTGTTGGCAATGTATAAAAATTCTGATAATTTAAATGGATTTATTTAATATCCTGCAACTTTGTATATTAATTGTTGCGAATGATTTTTAGGTTTTTTTTTTTTAGAGTTCTCTAAGAAAACTATAATATCATCAGCAGAAGTGATAATTTTGTTTCCTCTATATGTGTATTTCTTTAATTTCTTTTCCTTATCTTATTACTATAGCATTTCTGTTACTGTATCAGATAATAGTGATGGTAATGGACATCTTTGTCTTAATCTTAATCTTACTGGAAAGACATATAGTTTGTCCCCACTACATATTTTTTTTGGTTTTAGATAAATGCATCTTTACCATACTGATGAAATATATATTAATTTCTGTGCTTTTTAGAATTTCTTTTTTGAGGAAGGTGTTTCTTTAAGTAATTTCATAGTGTGAATTTTTTTCCTACAATTGATTAGGATATTCTATCATCACAGTAATCTATTTCTGGAAAAATATCTGATGCTAATTGTTGATCATTTACTGCCAATGTAGTTCATGCATTTCTTCTCATTTTCTCAATAACTTTTACTAAGCATCATGTATAGGAAAGAGGGATTTGCACCAGGAATAAGTATATATATATATATTTGCTTTTTGGAGGGGAGAAGGCAGGGCAATTGGGGTTAAGTGACTGTAATACCATGCACCAGCAGATTCCCAAAGGAATGCTACTGTGAACAGCTTTTAGAGTTCAGATTACAAAATATAGTGAACACTCTGTTTATTCCATTACAAATCAAGACAAACATTCAAAATATATCATAATATAATATTCACAACATTACATCTTATCACAGAAAATGGCCACACAGTTTTCACTACAGTGGCCACAGTATTCAGAACAAGGAACAATAGAATACTCAAACTTCCACTCATGGGGCAA
>CM053586.1:157327105-157357701 GCA_028646515.1 Pseudochirops corinnae | reverse complement strand
CCCAAAGAAGGAATCTAGGGTTTGGGAGCTGTTCTTACTTTGCTTCTTATGCTTATTCTTACTCATAGTTGTTCAGTCCATGATTTTTTAAAAAATCTCTGTGGGGCTCTGCTTCCAGAAGGAAAAGCTCTGTCCTAAATTGCTGGGGTCCTCCTGGCTACCGTAGCTCTCAGGAAGAGGCTGGGAAGTCTTCCTATTTACTTCCGGCTGACTGGATAGTGAAGACTCCAAAACCGAGGCCCAAGACCGCGATCCAGATCCAGGCCGCTCAACACGAGAGGTCTTGGCCTGAAAACAATTGCTCAGTCCCCCTGCTGTCTGCAGGCCGCGGGTGGGAAGCTGCAACGCAGAGGCGGGTGCAAAACTTCTGCATTTCACTTTTCCACTCTGGAGGCCTTTTGGCTGGACTGCTTATCTCCCCCTTTCGCAATTCCCACTGCAGCTGGTGCTAATCTGCTCACCTGAGAGGCTCCTCCGCTGTTCCAGTCCAGCCGCCCCCGGGGCACAGCCGTGGCTTTAGGCCAGGCTGGTTTCGGTTCGCAGTGCTGATATGGTTCCTTGTATCCGAGCTGACTTTAGTGGGAAGTATCTTTGTGTGCGTTTTGGAGTTCTAGGATTGGTTTAGAGTCCTATTTTATGGGTATTTTGGGGTGGCTATGTGAGAGCTGTGATATGTTGCTGCTGCTACGCCGCCATCTTGGCTCCGCCCCCGCCCCCCCCCCCCCACATAGCCACTTTAAGAAAGGGCCTAGGGGCAAGGAAGATCAGATTCCCATAACATCCACCCTCCCTCATATCACTTTCCCCATCCCTTTCTCTTAGTCCCTTCTTCTCCTATTTATCTATTGGTAAAATGGATTTCTATACCCAGATGAGTGCATGTGTATGCATGTGTCCAGGTGTGTGTGTGTGTGTGTGTGTGTGTGTGTGTGTGTGTGTGTATTCTTTTCTCTTTGAGCATTTTCAGATGTTAGTGAGGTTCCAGAATTGCCCTCTCCACTCCCTCCTCAATTTTTACCTCCCTTGTAAAAACTCTTCCTTGCACCTGTCTTTTATGTGAGATTATTTCCCCCATTCTTCTCCCTTCCCCTTTCCTTTTGCTTCTAAGATATCAGGGCAGTTTTCCTTTATAATTTCTTGGAATGTGACATCTAAGCTCCCTTTGGATTTTTTTTTTTTCTTTCTGGAGGGGGGAAGGCAGGGAAATTGGGGTTAAGTGACTTGCCCAAGGTCACATGGCTAGTAAGTGTTAGGTGGATTTGAACTTGGGTCATCCTGACTCCAAGCCTGGTACTCTATTTGCTGCGCCACCTAGATGCTCGAACTCATAACTTTTTAACAAATAAAGAAAACAGGAGACATCAAGCCCTTTTCAGGGTGTGGGAGGGTACTGGGAGAGAAATGGAGCTGATTCTTATTCTTAAACAGAAATGATTGGGCAGTCGAACTCCAAAAAGACTAGGGAGCATTTTTCTTAGAGAAGGTAAAAAAAAATTCATCACCTCCTAAGCTGATTGGCTGTTAGCCAGTGCTACACACCCCCCTTCCCCTCTTCACTCCAATTCCTTCTACTCTGTTGTCTCCTTTTCCATATTATTCTTGAGTTTTAGGAAGTTCCTCTTGTGGGCAAACCCTTGTGGAAAGGGAGCTGCAGGGTGGTGAATTATTTTGCTTTTATCTCTTCAGAGAATTCTGTATTCCCTCTAACTACCCAAATGCTCATTTTGGAAGGAGGCAAATACCTAGATGGTTATATAAGTACTTTAAAAAAAAATTATAATCCCAAACTTTACAAATTTCAAATAAATTGAGCATTTTCACATACAAACTAAAAAAGAAAAAGAGGATTACATGTAGAAATGTCAATCTATGTTATGTTTAGTTTGCACATTCCTTGTCCTTAGGAGGGAGGAGGAACTTTACATATAGAGATAAATACATACAAAAGAAATAAAAGGGAATTTTATGGGTGGCAGGATTAAGGGTGAAAGGGAAAGCCCTAATAATAGGAGCCTCAATAAATGCTTCTTGTTAAAGGTGGAAGGCAAGTTGAATCTTGAAAGGACTTGAGGCTTCTAAGAGACTGAAGTGAGGAGGGAGCACATTCCATTTTCTCCTGTAGTGTCTGATAGAGGAGAAGAAAAGAAAGGAAAGCCAGAATAATCTGTCATGGATTGTAGATTCTCAGAAAACAGATTTCAAAAGGCTCAAAGGTAGGATGATTAGGATTCCATGGACTAAAATTCTTTGGAGGAAGTCACCCAAGGAATGATGGGAAATTATGAAGACTGAAGTTCTGTAGCCCCAGTTCTGACATGAGGAAGAAAAATGGGAATTGCTAAAATTCAAATTCAACATGTAACTCTCAAAGTTGTCTTGTTTGTCTGTGTTTTCTTTTTTCCTTCTTTCTGTTCTGTTCTACTGAGAGTTTTAATTTTAAGGGGAGAAAATCGAGCACTTAACTCCCAGGATTATTATGAGAACAAAATAAGATAATATATGTAAGGCACTTTGCAAGCCTAAAAGCACTATGAGAATACCAATTGTTATCATCTTCATCATCATCATTATTAAACGAACATAGGTTACTGCAATGTGTGGTACACACACTTAGTGCCAGGGCTTGTCAAGAAGAGAACAATGTCACCTAAAATTATAGGGAAATTTTTTATAGAGAAAGTTGGACAAGGAAGACTTCTCTTCAGCATGAAAATTTTGCTTCAATTTCCTGCAGGTAGCCACTCTCTTCTCAAGCATAGATCACAGCCCTTCTCTGACTTGAAAGTGAGGAAGGGAGAAAGCAAGACATTTGATTCCCTCCTACAGTTGCTTTCCATCAGCCTAAATTGCAGCTAAAAATGGTCTTTGGCAGCTGCTTTGGGAGAACTGTGGCCAGTATGATCATGAGCCTCCCCAAACTTAGCTCAGCTGGTCTTCAGACAACATACATAAAGTTATTCACATGGCCTTACCTGAACCTTTTCCAGATTTGTCAGAATTTAGTAGCACCTGCACTTGTCTGGCAGGGCCTTCAAGAAGGCAGGCCTTGCAAGCCACAATGAGAAACTTGGGGGTTTTGGTGAAAGACAGTATTACAGATTAGTTGTTTGGTAAAGTAATATTAGTATGGTTCCTCCTGTAAGATTCCTTAGTCAATAAACATTAACTCTATGGTGATAAGCCCTGGGGATACAAAGAAAAGCAAAAGACAGCTAGTGCCTCCAAGGAACTGATAGGTGAATGTAGGAGACAATATTCAAAGAACTCTGAACAAACAAGACCTATATAGGATAGATTGGGGATAATCACTAGCCTAAAGGTATTAGCATTAAGGGAAATGGAGACAGAGAGGTCATAAATGGAGACTTGATTGAAGACTGTGAGTTGAAGGTAATTTCAGTACCATTATCCAAAATAAATCTTAAATGCCCAGAGGCATTCTGGATTGTAAAGAGCTGTAATACTTTCCACCATGATTACAGTGTAATTTTGTTACATGAGAACTCTATTATTTTCTAGGGAGAAGAGTGAAGATACAATTTAGGGAGTCACTGCAAGGGAAGAGAAGCTGTTGAGGGAGTAACTTGCAGGAAGCATTGACTGGAAGAGAATCTGGTGGAAGGTCAACTTGGTGCAGAACTTGATGCAGACTGGAGTAGGAGAGAAGCCACTAAAAGAGCAAAAGCAGTGGCCAGAAAAGAACTGGAAAAATAGCAAGAAGGTACAAAAATCCAACGTGTGAGCATGGACATGAATCACAAGTCCATAGCCTTTGTGGGCCCCCACCCAGGAAACTACTGTATGTCCCAGGAATTGGACTGAAAAAGAAACAGGGGTCTTTTGACTTTATAATTTCAAATCTGTGTCTTTTACTTTGTAAATAAAATCTGTTCTGTATGTGATGCCTTATTAGCCAGAGTTCTTATAAGAGCACTTGGAGCTACTAATTCAAGAATTCTGTGTAGTAAAGATTTCAGGTTCAATTTGTGTGGGAGCAAACAAATCAGGTAATGAAGTTTCTAGGTTCTATCTGGATGGAGACAAATGAATTAGAAGGGTGTAGAGGTCTTCAAAATTTACCTAGGCTGCTCCTGTCAAAAAGGGACTTCTGATGTAAGGTGTCTACACATACATGTATAGTACATATATTCACAAATGTGTATGCATACACATAATATATGCATATATGTACTTATATGTTACTGCCTACACCTGGGGTGATTTTTGTGAAGGCCAACCCTTTAATAGAGAACAGGTATTTGCTCACTTAAATCTGCTCATTTGTCCATTTTAATGGACATTAATTTGTCCATTTTAAATGTGGTGGATTGTAGTGTGCTGGAGACATATGAGTATCAGAATTATTCCTTGATTAAGAGACAAATATAATTTATCTGGGTTTAAACAGAAGATGAGAATTTGATTAGTAACTGTAAGCTAAGTTGGGGTCATCTGAAAGGAAGACTCAGAATCTGAACTCATAAAGATAAGAGGAGAGAGACAAAAGGACAGATTTCAGAACTAAGCCAGTTAAGCTTGAAGCTAGAAGTGCTGGAGACTAAAGCTGTTGTGGAAGAGTAAGTCCAGCTGAGCAGAGAATCAATTTGAAAACAGAAAATCAGAGAAGTGAGCCAGTAGACTGACTCTTTTGACTTTGATGTCATGCTTAGTGAGCTGTGAGTAAAGCAGAGTGTGGATCAACTAGGCTTAGTGGTAGGAGCATGTTTTCAATACAGATGCTACATTCTTCAAGAAACATTTATGGGTAGTAGGTGAGACACAAAGGAGACACTGAAATTTGCATTTCTAGGATTGTAGCTACCCCCAAGTACATGGGTTTTCCTCATTCATATGGCTCCATAGCAAGTTTCTATAAGTATGTGTCTACTGTCTCACACAGATACTGAGTATATTGTTGGGAAAGTATGATTCAGGTTTATGTACAGATTGTGATATATTTATTATTTCTATATTTGTGTTAATATGTGAATATTTATGGTTTTTTACCTTGTTAAATAAATATGTTTAAATTCTTAAAGAATCATTATTGTGAGTGGATAGTTTTGTGTATGGAAATGCATCAGTTGGGGCTTAAGAGCTGAAGGAGGAATATATTGTCCCACAATAGGTTAAACCTAGGACTCTGCAAGAATTTTATTATAGAGAAGTTGTTCATTTCTAGGCACTTTAGATCTGTCTGTGTAAGAGCAGATTGGAGTGAATGAGCCAGCCCAAAGAACGAGTAGGTGTAGATACACCCTATGTAAGGGGTATAAGATACTATAGAGTGGATAAGTACTCTATGTTGCTGCTATAGTGGGAAGACTTTTATGATTTGATATAGAGGGAAGTGAATAAAATTAAAACAGTTTATTCAATAGCTATAACATTGTAATGAAAAACAACCTTGAGACTTAAGAACTAATCATCGAAATGACTAGCTACAATTCCATTGGACCAACAATGAGAGGTAATTGAATAAAGGTGCAGAATGAATTATACATTTTTGGATATGGTCAATGTGAGTATTTGTTTTATTTGACTGTGTTAATTTGTTATAAGAAAAAGTTTCTTTTTAGGGAGGAGGGGAAGGGGAAATGAAAAGTAGAGGAAGAATAGTGATAGTGATGCTAAAAAGGGAAGAAAGGAAATCAATGTAGCATTTAAAGAAAATGCACAAAAAAGAGCAGAAGGATGTTCAGGAGGTAAGACAGAAAAGCCAAAGGATTTTGGAACTAATGCAACGATGAGTATATTCTTTTTTTTAAAAAAAGATGCTTAGTTCTAACGAGATTCATGATTTTATATTCCATCTGCTTTTTCTGTCCTCCTTTGTATATGGAAATGCTCATGTTTTTTTGGTGTGTGTTAAGTTCAGAACAACAAATATAGTCGCATCCAGCTGTAAACCTATGATCTTATCATCCTTTGAAAGATGCATGATGATGAAAAATAGACTGTAGCGTGTAACCAACAATGACTTGTGCTGAAGAAGTGGTATAAGAAATGTCATCAAAGTCATATATTATCAGAAGAGGATGTGGCCCTGTGGTAGCCCGCAGCCAGGCCTGTGTACATCACCTGCGTTGAGGAGGCCCTGTGACACAGAATTTAAAGAAGAAAGGCCCTGGGCCCAGGGCCTGGGCTGTAGAGTAGAGACAGTTTAAGTCATGTAGGAAGTGGGGGATGCTGCTGACCAATAATCCCCGTCACATAGTCAAAAAAGATTTATTTCATGCATAATAGAAGACTTTGCATTTGTGACATGGTCCCTGGCATCCCTCTAAATCTCTAAAAAGAACCGTGCCCTTCCTCCAAGGCAGCTTCTCATCATCTCAGACCTGTTAAATTCTTTTTCTGTTCTGTCCTCATATGCCAGTGCTTCTACATGGAGAAAAAGGGAGACAAGGGAGGCTCTTGACACATAGCCAAACCAGAACCAGAACCATGAAAAGCAGTACCCTCCTTTGTCCTGTGTTTGACAAATGTATCTATTCACTTTCTTTTATGTGCCTTGACTATGGTGGATCAGTCAGCTGTTGTCATTACCTTGACAGGTAAGGTAACAATGATTGCCAGAAGACTCCTCCTCCTCCCTTTGATGCTGGGGGCAGGATGAAGAAAATGACCCCTTGTTTCAAGCAAGGAGAAAGGAAGGGTAAGGATTTACTTTCCCCTACCCCACACATTGGATAGGGGGCACTTGTCCATTACGCTCGATGGCATAAGAACTATGTACCATTAAAAAACATTCCATTTTTTTCAAAGAACAAAATTCTATTTTCTGTTTCTTTCACCTCCTCTGCCTGTTGGAAAGAAAAAAAAGAAGAAAACCCAAATTCTTTTTTTTTTTTTGAATGACTTGTTTATTTACTTTTAGTTTACAAGATTCAGTTCCACAACCATTTGAGTTTCAGATTTTCTTCCCTCCCTTCTCCCCTCCCCCCATGGTGGCATGCAATCATGTATAGGATCTGCAAATACTTTCACATTGTACAATAGCTTGGTTATATAGAAGAGGAAAACCCAAATTGTTAAAACAAGTATGTATAGTCAAGAAAATAAATCCCCCAGGGACTATGTCCTCTAAGAAGTATGTCTCATCCTGCACCCTAAGTCCAACACCTCTGTCAGAAAGTAGGCAGCATGCTTCACCATTAGTCCTTTGGAAGCCTAGTTGGTCATTGCATTGATTAGAGTTCTTAAGTGTCTCAAGTTGTTTGTTTTTACAATGTATTTATTGTATAAATTGTTCTGCTCTTGGTTTTGCTTCACTCTGCATCAGTGCATATAAGTCTTCTTAGATTTCTCTGAAACCATCTCTTTCATTATTTCTTATGGCACAGTAGTATTTCATTGCATGTATATACCATCATTTGTTCAACCACTTCCCAAAATATGGGCACCTCCTTTGTTTCCAGTTCTTTGTCACTACAAAAAAAAGAGGTGCTATAAGTATTTTGTACATATAGATGATTTTAGAGAAAGTCATTCATATTAGAAGGAGTATCATAATCTATAATTGAAGGTAATGCTAAATTTCAGTCAATGTAGGGTTGTGCTAGAGTCAGCTTGGATTGACTCACCAATTGTTAAATTTTCCATGTTAGGATTTAAACCTTGGACATTAGTTAGCACTACAAATCAGAGCCTGAAAAATTGTTTTGTTGATTGTCTAGACCAGCGCTTTTCAACCTGTGGGTTATGTTCAATTTGTAACAATGAAAATACATCCTGCATATCAGATATTTACATTACAATTCATAACAGTAGCAAAATTACAGTTATGAAGTAGCAACAAAAATAATTTTATGGTTGGGGGTCACCACAACATGAGGGATTGTATTAAAGGGTTGTGGCATTAGGAAGATTGAGAACCACTGGTCTAGACTAAGAAAATAGTGGAAAAATGTCAATAATGCAGATTCAACCTGTGTTGACACATCAAAAGTGTGTCATGTCAATCCACCCTGCACCTGGAAAGCTGGTTGTTAGGCATTTACGATCACATTCTTGGTCAGAGATGAGTGAAAATAAAAATGTAATTTTTTTTTCTTCACTCGAGTTCACAGATCTCCTGAAATTTATCCTCAGATCTTTTGGGGGTCCATAGACCCCAGGTTATGAATCCTTGGACTAGAAGAGTTCTAATATCTATTTCAACTCTACAGTACTCTAAAATTGTGTGATTCCAATGGAGTATAGATGCTGATCACTCTGGAGGACAGTCTAATAAATTATCAATGGAAACAAAGCAATAGAATCACAAGATTATAAAGTTTAAAGGATGAATTTAAATATAATTTATGGAAGTGGCTATGTTTACCATAAAGCTTTTGTATTGCTATGATGTTTTTCTGTCTTTTGCCTACCTAATTGTAATCTATGGCCAAGACTCCTTGACATTAGACTCACACGGGTTGGGTGTGATCTTTGGAGTTACCCCCAAAAGATCACTCTCTCTTTGGTTTATTATATTCTTACCCTATTCTGAAGAATCTCTGAATATAGCCTATGTATACCACATGCCAAGGTTTCTACAGATATGAGGGATATGGTTCCTAACTATAAGTACTCAAGATGATAAATGGCATTGGGTACATGGCATCCTTTATTTTACAGAGAAAATACAGAGATGCAAAAAATTTACAGGGGTGCAAATGTGGAAAATACATAAAGGGACTCATATTACCACGAAACTAAACACCATTCTTCTCCCTCTTTGATGGATCTTCCTTTTCCATAGGGTCCTGAAGTCACCCACACCTTATGACTTATACTTCTCCTGGAAAGAAAACACTACTTTACTACTTCTCTAATCGTGTGTGTATGTGCACACATGCCCGTGCACAGTGGGAGAAAGATGTAGATAGGGAAGCCCTATGGGCAAATGCTCTTCACTGTCCAAGAGGCCCACTGCCTAGGAAATTCTTCTTCCCTGGATTGAACTTGGGGTTACTGACAAGGCAACCCCTACGGTTCACCCTACCCAGGAAATCTCCTCCCCCCCCCCCTTTTTTTGGTTAGAAGTTCAAGTTCCAGGACCACGATGTCTAGGAACTGTCTTCTCCTCTAAATAGGAGGCAATAATTTGAGTGACATTTTTCATGAGCTCCCCTCTAAGGTCACTGGGCTTTTTAATGTGCTTTTCCAGATTACTCCATCATTGCCCTGACTATTGCCATCTATTGGTTTGGGAAAAATCTAATTTCAATTTTCTGGTCTCTGATTTCTGATTAGAAAGGGAAAAAGAAGAGCAAAAGAGTTAAGGAGCTCTCTTCTTACATAGCATAGGCAAGTATCTGTAGTACTCTTGCTCCAGGGGGAGAATCAGTCTTTCTCACACCTCTCAACACACACACACACACACACACACACACACACACACACACAGAGCATACACACACCTGCAAGTTACACTGCCTCTCCAGAAGAAAAGCATAAGGGAAAAGATGAAAAGAAGCCCCAGATACCCAATGAAGACTTCTTTTCTGGGCCAATTCAAAGGGAGTAGCTTTAGCATAATATTTGTAAACTTTTAGGCACAGGGCCTGATATATAGTATGTGCTTAATAAATGCTTGTTCTTATCCCTCTAAAGTCTGAGCCAACCACTTTATCTGGGTGGCTGGGTAGCTGGGAGCCCTAGTCACTGAAACCCAGCCCTAGTAGGGATCAAATGGGTGGCTCTAAACCAATCACCTCATTTTGGAAGCTCCAGTCAGCCAGGTTGACTGGGAATTCCTCTGATGAATCCTTCAGAATTATATCTTTATAGCCAACATGAAAGTCATTGTTCTTGAACAGTTAGGCATGGGATTTACACCTACTGGTAGAAATATAGTTTAATAAATTCCTTTTCTTAGGGAAAGAATTTGCCAGGTTAATGCCTAATGATTCTCTCTCTTGCTCTAGTGGAGCTCCTGCATACCCTTGGGCCTATGTAGCTCTAACTTTTTAGGAGGAAGGGCATCCCTATTGCTTAGCATAGAACTTTGCACGCAATTGTTGAGTTTAATTGATTTTCTACATAACAGAGGTGATCCCTTAAGGGGGAAGCATTGTTTCAAAGACAATTGGCTAAAGAGTCCAGATGAGAGCTTCTCAACTCTTTGGTCAATCATCTGAGATATAATTGCCTCCTTTTCTACCCTCTACTTCCACCCCATCTCAGGAACTACCAATGAGGAGTTACTGTATTGTCTCAGAAGGAACTTTTTTTTTTTCAGCTAGACCCGGACCTGAGTTCTACCTTTTAATAAGAAAAACTGATATTATTGAGATCTACAAATCACTTTCAGAAACATTTATTGCTTTTTCTGTTGCTATCATTGCTCTCTACTTTGTTAAAAATTCCTCTTCAGGATCTATTATTTTCCTAAAGGACTGAATCATATAAATGTGAGAAAGATGCTGAGTTGCATGTATAGACTTGTATATCATTGACAATTTACCCCTAATAAATTGCTTTAAGACATTTGGAAAGAACTGTTTGATTAAATTCAACAAGCATTTATTAAATACTTTCTGTATGCTAGGCATTGTTCTAGTGAGGATACAATGCCAAAAATCCAATAATTGTTGCTTTCAAGGAATTTACATTTTAATGGGGAGAAGCCAGGTTCATCCAGTTCATTTTCAGGATCCATTTGTTCTCTGGGATCTGCTATTGTAAGTTTAGGGAGGTGCTAGGACCATGTTTCTATTTTCTCTATAACAAACATCCCATAACATAGAGTACAATGTCATCCATACAAGGAGGCAAGGAAGTATAGAGTAAAAAGTACTGGACATGAGGTCAAGAAAACCTGACCCTGAGTCCCTGAATACCAACTGTGTGATCTTGGCAATGTCATTTCACCTAAGAGCCAATGCTTTCTCTTGTAAAATGAGAAAAACAATAGTTGGTGTATTGCCCACCTCATAGGGTTGTTGTGAGGATTAAATGAGATAATCTTTGTGAATTGTTTTATAAAAACCTTAACATGTCACATAAGCCTGAGCTGCTGTTGTTATTATTATAATTATTCTTGAAGTCAAACCTGTGCAATGTGCCAGACATTGCGCTAAGTGCTGGGTATAAAAATACAGACAAAAAGAATGACGGTTCTTACCCTAAAGAAGTTTATATTCTAATGGAGGAAGACAGCACATAAAAAAGAAGGGGTACAGGGAGTAAGTCCCTCTTACCTTTCCAGTCTGATTATAGCTCATTTTCCTCCATGTTTCTATGATCCAGCAACACAGCTTTCATGTCATTCCTTGCATAAGACACTCCACTTCCTGATTTCTTGTATTTTTGTGGGCTGTCTCCCATGCCTGGAATTCTCTCACTCTACTCATCTTCATTTCTTGGCTTCCCTGACTTTCTTCAAATTTCAGTTAAAATCCTACCTTTTGCAAATAGCCTTTCTGGATCCTCTTGAGAATATCTCCAATTTTTCCTGTAATGTCTTGTTGGTAGGGCAACTAGGGTGTATGCTTATTCATGGAGGACTAGCTCCTGTTGTGCGATGGCTTGCTGGGCCCTTTTCAGGGCTGCTTTCCCTCTTTACCGTCCAATGTAGTGCCAAAGCAATATTCACAGTGCCCACGATCACTATAAATATACCTGCATGTTGCTCCATTGCAAAATATAACAGACTCTCCATATAGAAGACAGAAGTGAAACATTTATTCAGATACCAGAAAACTAAATACCAACACCAGGAAACTGAATCCATCATAGAAACATAGAAGTTAGTGCACCACAACAAAGCAGAGAGCCACACCATTCTTTAGCCTTTCCACGAACTAATATTTGACCAATGTATACTCACAAGTCTGACTGACTCCCTGGGATGTGTGGTCTCTTCCTCCCAGTCTAGCTATCTCTGACTCCCAGCTTCCTGTGGGCTCTGCTCCACCCTTCAGCAAACTCCTCCTACCATAGGCTCCTTGTGATTACATTCAGCCTATTAGGGGCAGAGTTTATTTTCAAAGCAGGGAAGATCTTCAAATTCCCATGACCATTATATATGGGTATTGATGGAGGACTAGCACCTGTGATGTTATGGCTTGCTGAGCCCTTTTCAGGGCTTCTTTCCATCTTTAGTGTCGACCTGTCCCCCAACTCTCACCTGTGACTCCAAGATGTTGTAGCACTGCAGTGGCCATACCCTGGTAAACCTTTTAGGCAGCCAGGTTAAACCATGCAGAAGGTAACTTACAGGCCTCAAATCTGTTGGTGAGTTAGGGGAGTGTCTATCCTAAGCATGTGAAGGCTTCCCCTGGCAGAATGGGCATAAGCGAACCATTTTTTCCAAGGGGCCATAAAGATGGAGGAAGCAGGATCTTTGAAGTGCTTAAAGTTTTGTTAGATATAGAATATGCCAAGGTTATCTACTGCATCCTGAGTCACCTTGACTTTTGGCTCGCCCATTGGACTTCAGTGACTCAGGAAGAGAGAGTGACGTGGAAGACTTTATGGAACTTTGCCTCACTTAAATCCAACTTATGCATGAGTCAAAAGATATCATTCACATCATTTTACCATTTTTACCTACCTCAAAGTCCTAAGGTGACAGGCAAGTCACACAACAGCAGGTGTGAATACACTCAGAGCTGTAGTCAAAACGCTGCATACAGGTGACCTAGGTCACAGAGTTATCTTCTCATTGGACTGAAGCAGCAGTGGAATTTGGCAGCCACTTGGGTGTCTGAGCGCCTTTTTTTTTTTGAGGGAGAAAGATAAAGCAATTGGGGTTAAGTAACTTTCCCAAGGTCACACAGCTAGTAAGTATGTCAAGTGTCTGAGGCCAGATTTGAACTCAGGTCCTCCTGACTCCAGGGCTGGTGCTCTATTCACTGCACTACCTAGGTGCCTCTGAGCAGCCTTTTTAAAGGACTACACTGTTCACCTCCTGGCATGATGAAGGGACTAGAAAAGGTGCCCTAAAAATTGTCTGTTTTATCTAACCTAACCCTGGTCTGCTTACTGTGGTAGGCAGGGATCCTACCCTGTGGTCAAAACATGCAAAAAAAAATGTACCAAAACTTTTGTGAAGATGATTCTACTTAGAATGTGCACATGCTTATGGACAACATGAAGTCCAGTAGATCTGAAAGATAAACAGCTCTTGTTATGAGAGAACTTAGCAGGTATCACATCCAAAAAGCATTTGTGAGTGAAACAAGGCTAGCAAATAAAGATCAGTTTACTGAAGTTGGAGCTGTATCCATTTTTTTCTGAAAACACCGTGATGGAGATATTGTGAGGCTGGCATGGGTTTTGTAATGAAAACTAATCCAATCAACAAGCTTGTGTGCCTTCCAAAATGATTGAATGACAAGCTCATCCCAATGCAATTGCCACTTGCAACAAAGCGTCAGGCCACCATCATCACTGCATATACTCCCACTATGATGAACCCCAGTGAAATCAAAGCAACATTTTATGAAGACCTGAAGTCCCTCATAATTAATGTGCTGAAAGATGACAAGCTTGTGATTCTGGGTGACTTTAACATCAGGAGAGACACAGACTATCAGTCATGGTGGGGAGTCCTTGGGAAAAATGAAGTTGGAAACAGCAATAGCAATAGTCACACTGAGACTCATGTGGCTCATGACCTTCTCATCACCAGCACTGACTTTGTAAGAAGGGACAGACAGAATGTGAGAGTGATGAAGGCAATGTGTGGCAGAGTGCTGGAGGGATCATAGACTTATCCTTTCCTAGATAAACATTCACATTCAACAAAAGCAGCAGCCGCAATGCAAGATAACTACACAAGATATAATGTCAACAGATTACACAGCATTTTTCCATGGGTAAACAGTTTATTGCTAACTTGTAGCTAAAGCTGAGCCAACACATGGTTGGCAACAGTGGAGCAGAAAAGGAGTTTTGCAGCTTCCAGAGATTTAGTGTACAGAACTACTTTTATTTATTTTTTTTAAAAATTGATTTGTTTATTTACTTTTAGTTTACAAGATTCAGTTTCACAATCCCTTGAGTTTCAAATTTTCTCTCCTCCCTCCCCAGCCCTCTATGACAGCATGCAATCAAGTATAGGATCTGCAAATACTTTCACACTGTACATTAGTCTGGTTGTGTAAAAGGGTTGTAACCAATGGAGTGAACAATGGAAAAGAAGAAACAAAACCAAACATGGAAAAGAATGATAGCATGTAGATTGCTTCAGTCTCCGATTAAACTCTGTTCTTTCTAGATCTTTCTCTGAATGTAGATATCTCCTTCCATCCTGAGACTTGTAGAGTTGTCTTATAACTGTGCATTACTGAGAAGAGTCCAGTTTATCAAAGTTGGTCGTCACACATATGATATGTCTGTGATTGTGTACAAATTTTTCCTGGTTCTGCTCTTCTCACTTAGCATCAGTTTGTATAAGCCTCTCCAGATAAATATGAAGTCCATCTCCTTCCCATTTCT
This sequence comes from Pseudochirops corinnae, assembly GCA_028646515.1. Taxonomy (NCBI): domain Eukaryota; kingdom Metazoa; phylum Chordata; class Mammalia; order Diprotodontia; family Pseudocheiridae; genus Pseudochirops; species Pseudochirops corinnae. The sequence continues at coordinate 157,343,268 of CM053586.1, read as the reverse complement.
TATAGCACAATAGTATTCCATTACATTCATATACCACAAGTTGTTTAGCCCTTCCCTAATTGATGGGCATCCCCTTAATTTCCAGTTTTTTTGCCACCACAAAGAGAGCTGCAATAAATATTTTTGTACATATGCAGAACCACTTTTATTTATCTGGATCAGAACACTCACAAACATTAAGACTGGTTTGACAAAAGTGATGGGGAAATTCAGAAGCTGCTAAACAAAAAACAAGAACTCCACAGGGTTTATCAGCATGATAGTTTGTCTGTTTCTAAGCAGGCAATGTTTAACTCCATTAAAAGTAAAGTGCAAGAGGTGCATGATGCTTGGCTCAGTAAGAAGGCAGATGAAATTCAGTTTTATGCTAATAGTAAGAATTCGAAGCACTTTTATGATACCCTGAAGGCTATTTATGGAGACCTATGGTGCATCTCAACTACTCAGTGCTGGTGGAGCCATATTGATTAGTGATAAGGTCATGATCCTAGAGAAATGGGCTGAACATGTCCATGGTGTTCTCAACAGACCATTATCAATCAATGCTGAACCCACTGACCATTTACCTCAGGTTGAAGTCAATCCTTCTCTAGCCAAATTTCTAACTGAAGAAGAGGTTGTTGTGAATGCCATTAGGCTTCTCTCCTGTGTCAAAACATTCTATTCCAGCTGAGGTTTACAAGGTGGAGAGGGGGTGTCTATTGATCATACAAAAGCTGACTGAAATTTTCTGGGTTATATGGCAAGAGGAGGTTATCTTCTAGTAGTTCAAGCATGCTTCCATTGTCTGTCTCTATAAAGGTAAAGGAAATAGAGTGTCCTGTGACAATCATAGGTAACACTCTCTCTCTCTCTCTCTCTCTCTTTCTCTCTCTCTTTATTTCTCTCTCTCTCTCTCTCTCTCTCTCTCTCTCTCTCTCTCTCTCACCACAGTCATTACTGGCAAGATTCTTCCTAGAGTCTTGCTTAACAGGCTAATCCTTCACCTGAAATATGGTCATCTACCTGAGACCCAGTGCAGCTTCCAAAAGGACTGAGGAATGTGGTTATGGTGTTTGTTGCCTGACAACTCCACAAGAAATGCCAGGAGCAGAATGGAGATCTGTACACAATATTCGTCAGTCTGACCAAGGCCTTGATACTGTCAATTATGAGGGCTTGTGGAAAATCCTGGAAAAATTTCCATGACAGCATGCTTGCATGGGTTCTGGAAAATGAATAATCCTCTTATGCTTTCCCAGTAACCAATGAAGTGAAGTAGGGCTGTTTGCTTGCACCCATGCTCTTTAGAATGATGTTTTCAGTGATGTTGTTTGAGGCATTCAATGAGGATGAAAATGGCATCAAGGTTACCTACTGCACTGATGGTAAATAATAATTTAAATTAATTAATGATTATTTTTAACTTGAAAAGGCTGTGAGAAAGACTAAAGTGAAGAGAGAATTGGAGTGACTTTTTGTTCTCAGATGATTGTGCACTCAATGCAGCCTGAGGTTGAAATACAGCAGAGTATGAATTGATTCTCTATTGCTTGTGCTAATTGTCCTGACAATTAACACTAAGAAAACAGAGATTCTCTGCTGGCCAGCACTGTACCAGACAAGAAACTATCCATACATGGAACCATCAGTTATATCAAATGGAGAAATTTTGAATGGTGTGGATAGGTTCACTTACCTTGGCAGTATACTTTCCAGAGATATACACATAGATGATGAGGTTGGCACATACATTGTCAGAACTAGTTCAATGTTTGGGAGGCTTCAAAGGAAAGTGTGGGAGAAAAACAGAATTATGCTGCCTACCGAACTGAAGGTCTACAGAGCCATTGTGCTGATTTCATTATTATATGCCCATGAAACCTAGTATACCAGAGCCATGCCAGGAAATTGAATCGCTTCCATTTGAATTGCCTTAGGAAGATTCTGAAAATTACTTGGCAAGATAAGGTAATAGACACTGAGGTCCTTTCTTGAACTGAAAAGCCAAACATTCACACTTTCCTGTGCAGAGTGTAGCTCCAATGGACTGGCCACATTGTTCAAATGCAAAATGTATGTTTGCCTAAAAGGCTGTTTTATGGAGAATTCACACAAGGCAGGTGCTCACACAAAAGTCAGAAGAAGTGATATAAGGATGTCCTCAAGGTTTCTGAAGAACTTTGGAACTGATTGTGAGACATAGGGGACACTAGCACAGGACTGTCCACATCAAAGAAGGCACTAAGCTCTATGAACAAAGCAGAATCGTGGTAGCTAAAAAGAAATGTGAGACGCATAAATTCAAGAGCATCTCCACTCCAAATGTTCCTATGCATTATTTGTGCTTGACCTGTGGTAGACCCTTCTAAGCTTGTATTGGTCTGATCAGCCAGTCAGGCACACTGTACCTTCACCCTGATATAGTGATATCAACTTGGTCTTCTTCAAGAATGAAGGACAACAACCGACCACCAACCAGGACAGCTTGTTGTCAGAGTGGATAGCGTAACAGCTAGTTGCTGTGTGACCCTGGGCAAGTCATTTAACCCTGTTTATCTCAGTTTCCTCATCTGTAAAATGAGCTGGAGAAGGAAATGATGAACCATTCCAGTATCTGCCAAGAAAGCCCCAAATGAGATCATGAAGAACTGGACACAACTGAATGACAATATTTGTTTGAACCTAGTTGTTTGTATCTTCCCCATTAAGACTGTGAGCTCCTTGAGATTAAGGACTGTCTTTTACTTTTCTTTGTATGTCTAGGGCTTAGTACAGCGTCTGGTACATAGTTTGCTTGACTTACAAATGCATGTTCACTTGACTTACAAAAAAAGGAACCCACGAAATATTCAATGATTTCTGTAGGGTGATTTTGAACCTCATTTCTCATCCTAGGAACAAGAAAAGTTGTTTGAAAGTAACCAGTCTCATCTCGATATTTTTGGGACACCTAGCACAGTATTTTGTTTGTGATAAGTTCATTGGATAGAATTGGAATGATTAGCGTTCCAGAAAACTGCATGTTGTAATCTAATGACATAGTGGGTAGTTATTCTTTAAAAAAAAAAAAGAGTTCAAGGGTTAAAAATGTGAGCTAAAGAATTTAGATTATTTGACTGATGGTCAAAGTGTGATTGAACAATGTGTAGATGAATACAAGTTAGCTACCCAATTGCTTAAATTAAAAAAAAAACCCTACCACTATGTGATCATCTTTTATACATTTTCCCTAAACTTTCCTCATATAGCTATTTGAATTGCTGCTAATTGAACAACATAGTAAAATACTTGAATACTGGCTATCTTTATCTTTTTTGTTGTTTATCTTTTTTTTTTTTAAGTTTTAATGCTTTTGGCTTTTGACACCACAGCTATGTTGTCATTCAGTCTGATTAGTTTAAGTTGTGTCTAATTTTTCATGGCCCCATCTGGAGTTTTTTTGGCAAACATACTGGAGTAGTTTGCCATTTCCTTCTCCAGTTCATTTTGTAGATGAGAAAACAGGCAAACTGGGTTAAGTGACTTGCCCAGGATCACACACATAGTAAGTGTCTGAGGTCAGAATTGAATTCAGGAGGATGAGTCTTCATGACTCCAGACCTGTTGCTCTATCCACTGTACTACCTAGCTACCCAAAAGGAAAAGGCCTACTGTACTTGGTATCCCCTGGTATAATTCCATCCAAGTATTAACCAGGACTTCCACTGCTTAGCTTTCAAGATCAGATGAGATCTTGTAGGTTCAGGGTAGTATGGCCATAGACAGCCACATTCCAATATTAACCATCTTTCCTCAATAGAACTTTTCCTTGAAGCAAAGAAAAGGAATTAAGTAAAACCTAATAACTGAGCATCCAACATTCTGTACCCATAGTCTTCCACCTCTCTACCAAGAAGATGGAAGTGTGCAGTCTCTCATCTTTATGCCCCAATTCTTGAATTTATTTTGGTTCATCTTTTATTCAGATACTTTAGGAATTTCATGATCAAATTAGAAACATCAGCATTTAATACTCTCCCTTTTTTTGTTCTCAGAAATGTTAAGTCCAGACACTGAGGCAGGGCAGAAGGGCATGTGAACTATGAGCTAATGCCAAAGGCAGTTTGGCATGCAAACAGCAGCTGTTAACCTAACAGAAAAAACCTGAAATGTCAGCTATTATGCCACTGTATTGGCTGCTCTGGGAACTGTGTTCTGATGGGATTGAACAAAAGCATCATTCACTGAATCCATTCTTCTGAAAATATGGCCAGGCTTCAGAAATGAGCTAGGTGCTTTTGCCCTGGTCTACGGTTGCTAGAGGAGAATTCTCTAGACATCCTCAAAAAATCTCCCCTTAATTTGATTCTGTGGTTAGTAATCCCCATACAAAGAACAGCTTGACAAGCAGGTTGTGATCAGAGATAAAGTTAAATCTATTTCTAAAAGGTAGTAGCAGCAGTTAGGTACAATTTATTTTAACAGTGCTGAAGCTGGGGAGGTTCATCGGATGACACGGAGGGCCCAGGTTGGAATCTCTGCAAACTAAAACAGGAGAATATTGCCCAGGAGGGAGAATTATCTTGTAGTGGGTCTGAATGTGTCTTTGTTGGCTTTCCTGGCAGCAAATGGATCATTTCAGTCTTGGCACTCTCTATAACGATCTCTATTAAGTTACTGTACAGTTCAATTGGCAGCTAGGTGGTGCAGTGGATAGACTACTGGGCCTAGTGTCTGGAAAATTCCTCTTTCTGAGTTCAAATCTGACCTCAAATACTTACTAGCTCTGTGACCTTGGGCATGTTACTTAACCCTGTTTGCCTCAGTTTCCTCATCTGTGAAATGAAAAGGAAATGGTAAACCACTCCAATATCTCTGCAAAGAAAACTCCAAATGGGGTCATAAAGAATCAGAATTGACTCAGCAACAGCAATAAGACTTCAGTTCCTTGGTTTCTAAAATTGTCTTTCTTCACTTCTTTCAAGGAAGTTAGCTGAGAAACCAGTGTGGTAGAGTGGAAAAAGGCACTGGGTTAGTATTAGAGAACCTCTTAGGCCTCAGCTTCCTTATCAATGTAGTATAATGGAAAGAAGACTGGTTCTGGCATCAGAAGTCCTGGGTTCAAATCCTGCCTCTGACAGGTTATGACCTGCATGACTTGGATCAAGTTGCCTAACTTTCTTGGGCCTCAGTTTGTTGTTGTTTAGTCATTTTCAGTCCTATATAATGCTTCCTGACCCCATTTGGGGTTTTCTTGGCAGAGATACTGGAATGGTTTGCCATTTCCTTCTCTAGCTTGTGTTATAGATGAAGAAACTGAAGCTAACAGAGTTAAATGATTTGCCCAGGGTCACACACCTAGTAAGTGTCTGAGGCCAGATTTGAACTCAGGAAGATGAGTCTTCCTGACTCCAGGCCTGAAATCCATTGCATCATCTAGCTGCCCAGGCCTCAGTTTACTCAATTGTAAAAAGAGGGAGTTGGACTAAATGGTGTCTGGGATCACTTTCTACTTGAACACTATGAAACTTCGGATGTCCCTGCAAACCCTAAAGCTTCTGTTGACCTTATAGCCACTATCTAGAAAATTGTGGCTCCCTCAGTAACTCGGTGTGTGATCCTGAACAAATCACTTAACTTCCCAGAGCTTAGAGAAATGTCCAAGTCAGAGGTTCTTAACCTATTTTGTGTATGTCATAGAATCCTTTAGCAGTGTGCTGAAGTCTATGGTCTCCTTCTTAGAATAATGCTTTTAAATACATACAATGAAGTTCATATGATTACAAGGTAAATCAAATATCATTTTAAAAAATGTTTTAGCTGTTTAACATTCATTTGAAAAAAATTTGGGTTCCAAACGATCTCCCTCTCTCCAGTCCCTCTACCACCCATTAAGAAGGAAAACAACATGATACTGATTACACATGTGAAGTCACGCAAAACATATTAAGCAAATCAATTATGTTGACCTCAACCCCAGACACTAGCTGTTTGACCTTGGATAAGTCATGTAACCTTTGTTTGTCTTAATTTTCTCATCTGTAAAATGAGAATTACAGTAGCACCTGCTTCTTAGGGTTGTTATGAGGATTAAACAAGATAATATTCGCAGGGTTCCTAGAACAGTGCCTGGCACATGGTAAGCGATATAATCATGTTAGTTATTATTGTTGTCATTATTATGATCAAATGTGATAATATTTGTAAAGCACTTAGCACAGTTCCTGGCACATAGTAGATGTTATATAAGTGTTAGCTATTATTATTAAATATAATCTATGGACAGAAAGGTAGTGATCCTGTGCAATCTACTGGTGACTCATTTAAACTACAGTAATTTCTTTTTTTCTTTTTTTTTCTGTTTTTTCTTTTTGGAGGGGAGAATGTTGGACAATTGAGGTTAAGTGACTTGCCCAAGGTCACATGGCTAGTTTTGTGTTAAATGTCTGAGGTTGGATTTGAACTCAGGTCCTCCCAACTCCAGGGCCAGTGCTCTATTCACTGTGCCACCTAGCCACCCCTAAACTATAGTAATTTCAAAATAGTGATGAGCAGATACGATATTTTGAGATGCCAAAGACAACAGTAGTATGATAATGTAGCTAGCATTTATATAGTGCTTTAAGGTCTTGTACAGCATTTTGCATATGCTATCTCATGAATCCTTACAACAATCCTGTGAGGCAGGTGCTGTTATGATATCCCCATTTTACAGCTGAGGAAAATGAGGCTGAAAGAGGTTAAATGACTTGTCCAGGGTCACTCAGTCATGAAAATATCTGTGACTTCTATTGGAGACAAAGTCACAAATACTGCTAATAGTGCTATATGTAATGCCTACATTCATCATTGACTTGCTCAATTTCAGTTAAAAGTGAGTGAAAAGAGATGTTATTTTTCTCCCATCCAAGTTCACGAATTTTCTGAAACCTATCCATGGCCCTCCTGGTGGGGAGAGGGCTGCAGTCCATGGACCCCAGGCTAAGAATCCCTGCTCTAAGCCTTTCAGTTGCAGAGAAAGTGATAACCTGATTTTGTAGAAGTAGTTTTCTCATCCAGGTACTAACACCAATGAAATCATGGTTCTAGTCCCTATTCATCGTTATTATCCACAGTAGCAAACATTTAAGAAGCTAATTGAATTGTCAGAAGAAAGGGATACCCAATGTGAATATCTGACAATTCTCTTAACAAGATACGTGGCCATCAAAATATCTTGGGAAGCCACGCAACTATCTCCATAACAAAACAAAAACATAAAAAACCCAAACAAACCTCAAAACAAAAAGCCTCCTTACTTTTCTAGTCTCTCCAAATAGCTTTGTCATTGTAACATTTGGTTGTTGTTGTTGTTTGTCCTTTGTTCTCAAAGAAGACCATGACATCAGGAAGGTGATGCCATGACTTGCAAGTGAATTAGATTTATGTGAGGGAGGGCTGTGCAAAGTTACCAGCCTCACTTTCTCCTCCAGAGCCATCTGAATCCAGTGCAACATTTGGAACATATCTTCAAATCCACCTAAATGAATGCATAAGGTTTAGATCCAGAAGAGACTTTGGAGGTCAACTACAATTGCACCATTTTACTGATTAAGAAACTGAGGCCCAATGATTTGTCCAAGGTGTCCCAACCATAAATAGCAGAGATAGGATGTGAGCTTACCTCCTCTGACTTCATGCTCCTTGCTCACTCAATTTTACCACTTTGGATTTCTAAATATGTAAGTACGTTTATAAAATATCCACAAGATGCTGAAGGTTCATTAATAGTTAGCAGGTTTGGATTAACCTTGACAAAACAGACCATCTAAATTCTAAAGGTCCTGGTGTACTGGAATAGTTGTAGGACTTGCCTTCTGTAGCCCTGGGTTTGCATCCTTCAACAGCTCTCATAGCAAACATATATTAAGTACAAGGTACTTTGCTAGACCATGGTGATAGAAAATTAAAAAAAATACAAAATGAAAAACAGCAACAACTACAAACTCAACCAATTCCTACCTTCAAGGAGCTTACATTCTATCCTGTTGTTGTTGTTGTTGTTGCTTTTGAAAGCACAATAGCTCCACAAAATCTGATTTTGATGCCTTTTTGTGGCCTGAAACTGACCCCTCTAAAGCTGTGCCTATGGAGCGTATGACTTTGCACATTGTCAGTGAGTCAATGGAACATAGACTAGTGTGTAGGTCCCTGTAGCACAATATTTACAGCACCCATATTCACGATAAAGACTGTGACTGTAAGTATCGCATGATGTTTGATCGCAAAATATACCAAACTCTCCAGATAGAGGATAGAACTGAAGTATTTCTTTAGACACCAGAAAACTGAATCCCAAAACCAATAAGCCAATTTCATCATAGTACCAAAGATATTCAGAAGTCATAATAATGTTGAGAGCTACAGCCTCCTTCAGCCTTCCCACAAACCAATACAAGATCAATATTTATGCACAAAACTATGTCTCCTTGTCTGAGCTCCTCTGTCCCCCAGAGTCTGGCTATATCTGGCTATATCTCAACACCAGCTTCCTGTGTGCTCTGCTTCCCTTCATCAAACTCCTCCCACCACAGGATCCATGTGACTACATTCAGCCTATTAGGTGACAGAGTTTACTTTCAAAGAAGGGGAGGTCTTCAAACTCACCTCTAGGTCTGTTAAGGGGCAGGGAAGATCTTCAAATTCCCATTCTCATTACAGTCTCAGACTCCTTTTCTGCCTTCTGCTGGAATAATTCTGTTAAGGTTAACTTTCTTACCTTCTTGCTCTGCATTCCAATTGCCTTATTAAGAACCTTAGAAATATCCTTCATTTTACTGGTCCTGTAGGTAACAAGACAGTCTTCACTTTGTATCATACTGGCTCTTTGTCTAAAATGCTATCTAAAGCTGAACCCTAAGCATGGATACTGTCTTCTATCCCTTCATGTGCCCACCCTGCCACTGTGGATATGGAGATTTTACTCAGAGATTGTCCCTAGCAGAAGCTAGTTTTCCTCCTTGCCTTGAGAGTAGCAGTACAGATTGTCAAAGCTATTTCTGTGTGGGATGATGCTTTTTATCTGAATTCCCTTGTGCAGTAGACCAAGTCTGTTTCTGAGGATTATCCTAACTAAGTACATAGAGGCATGTCAGCAGTAGGCTGACCACCTTATCATGGTTGGTTTTTTGGTTTTAGTTTTTTGTTTGTTTTTGTTTTCTACAGTGACAGAGGCAGAATGACCTGAAAAGGGACAGAGGATATGAAAAATCACAAAGATTTTAAAATTGTTAATTTGACTTAACTATTGGTTGTTTCAATATAAGAATCTTATCCAATGATCAAGAAGTGGATTTATCACTTTTTTGCTATAGATAAGACCAGAAAAAAAAGAACAAATTTGCAGCTAGTGAAGGGTGGCTCATGGGTACTCCTTGGAAAGGCAAAGAAAGGAGTTGGCAAAGTGGGTTTTATCTTATTCCAAGAGATAAAAAAGAGACATCATTTCTTGGGACATTTGATCATCACATAATATAGTAATAAGGATAAATATTTGCGGAAAGACCACCATGAAAATAATTGCAACTTATGTGTTGATATTGATTGCTGAGGATGAAGTGGTAGAGAAATTGTACAACTTTTTAAGACCCTCTAAATCAGTGGTTCTCAACCTGTGGGTCTTGACCCCTTTGGGGGTTGAATGACCCTTTCACAGGGGTCACCTAAGACCATCAGAAAACACATATTTCTGATGGTCTTAGGAACCGAGACACCGCTCCTCTATCTGTCTCCAGGTGGGTCTGCCCACATACAGATAATGTCCACATATGAATATTAAAGGGTTGCCACATTAGGAAGGTTGAGAACCACTGCTCTAAATCAAATCAATATTCTGTACCTTAGTGTAATGTTAATGGGAGTTGAAGATTTTCCCCACCCATTAATAGGCCTCACCTGGAGCTCAACAAGAGAAGCTTGATTAGGGTAGGCTTGTTTTTCAGGAAGGCCCATACATTTTGTTACTTTGCAATTAGACAGTGGGTCATGATGGTTGTGATGCTCTTTGCTTCTGAAGGAGGGTATATATACTCTGAGGTGAGATTTTGCTTTGGGTCTCACTCATTGGAAGAGTCTTCATGTGATTTGGCCAGAGGAGATTCTGGGTAGCCATAAAGGAGCCCCCTGGCTTTGAAAACCCAGATGTTGGTGCTTCTCTCTCTGATAACTATACATGTATAGCTTTGGTCAGACAGGTAGAAGTCCTGTCTGTTGATTTGTGTTATTTTCTCTGTCTGTATTTTTCCTACTTGTAATATCTGTTTATATTTTATCTGAAGTTCAGGGTGCTGACTTTTTCCAATGAACTAAGTGAATGATGTATATGTGTATATATATATATATATGTAATTAAAATAAGATTGTTGACCCCTTTTAAGTTGCTTTCCTTTAGAAAAGCAGATCAAAGAACTTATGCTATCAGCCATCCTGGGTATTCTAGAGTGCTTCTTTTTATACTTAGTCAGCAAACATCTGACTTACTTGTTGATTTCAATGCAATAGTTGGAAAAGGTGAGGACTAGAAAAGTATACGAGAAGGTCTTCAGGATCAATGGGGCAGTTGGATGACTCAGTTGATAGAACACCAGACCTGGAGTCAGCAAGTCTCCTCTTTGTGAGTTCAAATCCAGCCTTAGAAACTTACTAACTGCATGACCCTGGGCAAGTCACATCCCCTTGGTTGTCTCAGTTTTCTCATCTGTAAAATAAGCTGGAGAAGGAAATGGCAAACCACTCCAATATCTCTGCCAAGAAAACTCCAAATGGGATCACATAGTTGAATGTGACTGCAAAACAGCTAAACAATAACAAATTCATGAACAAAGGCACCCTCAATGAAGGTAATAGCAAGGAACAAGCAAGATTTTTCAAGTGATCTTCAACAATGCTTCACATATTTACCATTTCCCAAGATGAAGAGAAAGATTCCATTACAGTTAATGCTTATTGATTATGAAAAACATTTGGTTTGGTAGGGAAAAAAAATGCTGTTGTACACACTCTTTTTATAAGAGGACTCCTATATGTACCTCAGAAGCATTCAAGATACATTGGAAGATGTATCTTGTATTGGGAATAACTCTCTCCTGTGACTCTCATAATAAATGTCAGGCAAGGCATAAAACAGACCTATATTCAGCAAAAGTATTCATCACAGTAATGAAGGAGATCCATGGCAGAGTCCAGAGCAAAGAGGGATTCCCTGTAGATGATGAAGTCCTATAGATATTTTTGTTTTCAGAGGACATTGCACTATTGCATTATCTCAAAGCATTTCAGAGCCTCTTGAAAGAAATTTATAACCACTCAAAGGAATTTACCCTGACCAGCCACACAGGAAAGACCAAAGGAATGAATGCTTATTGCTGTCTTATTTCAACATGCATTTGGACATGTATCCTATAGAATTTGTTCAGGAGTATGTGTATCAGGGACAGATGGACAAAAAGTTAGGTTCAAAGTTGAAAGGAAGGAAGAGAGTCATTTTGATTGCTTTCAGGAAATTACAAAGCTCCCTACTGATACCAAACTTCCCATGAGCAAATAAATGAATGAGAGAAATTTACTTATTATGTGGAAAGTACTGTGCTAAGACCTGGGGATTCCAATGCAAGACCATCCCTATTATCAGAGAGCTTACATTCTAATAAAGGGAGCAAAGGCCTATTCTACTGATATTGCTGTATGACAGTAAGATATAGAATATAGCATATGAAGAATTAAAAGTGAATATCATACAGAGAAAAATGGAGAGATGCATGGTAAGTGTCAACAGACTGCAACATAGAACCAATAAGAAACTACAAAAAAATGTGAAATAACCCACTGAAGAATTATATGCTAGGAAAAAAAATGGGTTGGTTAAGATGCCAAGGTGAAGGATAGGAGGAGGGCAACCAAGATAGACCATCTTGTTGTTTTACTGTCATGTTTCAGTCATGTCTGACTCTTTGTGACCCCCTTTGGGGTTTTCTTGGCAAAGATACTGGAGTGGTTTGACATTTCTTTCTCCAGCACATTTTACAGATAAGAAAACTGAGGCAAACAGGATTAAGTGATTTGCCCAGGGTCACATATCTACTAAATGTCTGAGGTCAGATTTGAAAGCATGGAGATGCGTCTTTCTGATTCCAAGCCCAGTGCTTTATCCACTGTGTCACCTAGCTGCCCAGAGTATCCCGTTGGTATACACCTAATTCCAGGAGACAATAGAAAAGCTTCAGCCACTTGGAGGAACTGTCTCCCCCTGCTAAACTTTTGGGAGGAGATAGACAAGAATGACACAGGATAGATAAGCATGGATAGAATGCAATCTGAATCCCACATTGAGGCGATCACAGAACCATTTGCATACTTGAGCTGTGTGAGGTTGGGCAAATCACTGAATTCTCTGAACTTCAGTTTGTTTATCTGTAAAATGTGGATAATAGCATTATCTATTTTGTAGGATTGTTATGGAGATTAAATAAAATAGTATGTGGAATGCACATTGTATCTGTAAATAAAAGGACACATAAATGTGAGCAGTTATTATTATGATCAATTAGTTAGGAAGTTTTGAGGTGGAGCAGGCTATCTCCTGATCCCCTTCTAACTTGGAAACACATGTTACTCTCATAGGTCATTAGCAAATGTCTGATTGCTGTTTGAAGCAATCCATCTAGGACAATCACTGGGTGATAACTGCATGAATGATGCTATTTTTAGGGCTAGGTGATGAAAATAGCATGAAGAGTCATCTCAGGATACAAACATGGGGTACTAGATTATTAATTTATTTTTTTCCTGGGTCTTTACTTCAGACTTGGATGCAGTTGATCACTGGTTATTAATTATATAATATATATGATACATATTAAAAATAGTTATTAATTTCTTGCAGTTGGCAGATATTTATTAAATGGAAGATGAACTTTAAAATGAGGGAGGATAGAAAGGCAAGAAAGAAGGGATGAATGAGAGGTAGGAGGGACTGAAGTGAGAAAGAAAAAGAAAGGAAGGAAGGAAGGAGGAAAGGAAGGAAGGAAAGAAGGAAAGAAGGAAGAAAGGAAAGAAGGAAGGAAAGAAAGAAGGAAGAAAGGAAAGATGGAGAGGAGGAAGGAAGGTAGGAAGGAAGGAAGGGATGGACGGTAGGCAAGAGGATGAAATGGAGAAAGGATGGGAAGGAAGAATGGGAGGGAGGGAGGAAAGAAGGGAGAACAGAAGAGAGAAAGGAATGAAGGAGAGAAAGGAGGAAGGAAGGAAAGAAGGAAAAAAAGAAGGAAGGAAGGCAGGAAGGAAGGAAGGAAAGGAGAAAGGAACAAAAGGAGGGAGGCAAGGAAGGGGGGAGAGAGGGAAGGGAAGAAAGAAGGAAAGAAAAAAAGGAAGATTCTTGAGGGCAGATACGAATTTGTTTTTTGTCTTTGTGTCTTCCACACCTATTCTAATGCCTTGGACACAGTAAATGCTTAACAAATATTTGTTGGGTAGATAGAAGGAAAGAAAGAAAGCTGGAGCTTGTCGAAGCCTGTTTTCAGAGCCATGTCAATTAAAAGAAAACTTGCAAAAATTTTTTTCAATAGGGAAATAACTTCCAAGATATTATCAGCATTTTATGTGAAAAGCTTTATTGCACAACTCCCTGCCCTGTATATTTCCTGGTAAGAAGAATTAATTTTGACTTCTGACTAGGTTGGAGTAGTTTTAGTGTTAAGCTAGGCTATAGATTCTATTCTACTGCCCTCTAGTGTAATATTAGGGTAGGGCAAAATATTTAAAAATTTGTTGGATGGATGTTGGACTTATGAATGGATAGATGAATGAATGTTGAAAAATATAGTTTTTATTCAGTAGGGAACAAGGTAGAACTATTTGCAAAACATTTAATTGAGCAATGCTTTAAGTTTACTTCTTAAGACAGAAATATTTTTAATTAAGACATTTACACCTTAGTAGCCTAGCTTTAAGTGGCCTGGGTAGAATAGCCAACAGTAGGATAAACAGGGGAGATTATGGGAGTTTAGGAGGCAAGGGAGCAAGAGAATTTTTGTCCTATGGCTCAAGCTCCTCCTCCATTCTGATAAAAAAAATTGTTCTCATAAATTGTAAGCAAATTCATTTGAAAGACATTAAAGAAAGGTCAGAGTGGTTTCCTTCAAACTGCAGCAGGTTGACTTAATGCTCTTATTCATCCAAGATGAAAACTTTAGCATAGACCCACATTCTCTTTTCCTTCAAATTACATTGTATTTACTTACCTGTGCATGCATTGCATTGCCCCAGGAAAATGTAAATTCCTTGAGGGCAAGAAAATGCTTTTAAAATTTATCTTTGTATCCCCAGCATCTATCATAATTCTTTGCATGTGATGGATTGTCAATACATACTTGTTAGGTTGAATTAAATTGAGAATTGAATGGGAAACCTGTGATCTCACAGTCACTTCTTGGGAGCTCCCCACCCCTACAGTAGTTTAGCTCTGGCACCTACTTCTACCAAGGTTGAGTGTGGAACTAACAGACTCAGGACTAGGAAGAGTTGAACTGGCAGCTGTCTAGGGGGAAGATGGAGGTGACTAGGAGGGTTGTAATGAAAATACGTTTTAATTTTCTATTTATAAACTCCCGTGTTTTTAAAGTTGGAAAATTCTGCTTTTAGTGGCATGGAAGGACTTATTTTATAAATAGGTAATCTGGTTCTGTTCTAGTAAAAGCTTACAACTTCTTGTGAACAGATAATAACAAACAGGAGACACACATTTCTAATATCAGAGACTCAGGGGCCCAGTTTTCAAACTTTGGATAAAACATATGATCATCACATCTGATCCCAGCTCATGAAGGTGAGTTCTTTCTGTGGCTTGCATCACTGTTCACATTACTCTCTAGGAGTGTCTGTGGAGGAACAACTGAATAAACTGTGGTCTATGAATGTGATGGACCACGGTTATACTATAAAAAATGAGGTAGTGGATTATTTCAAAGACATTAAAAGACATACATGAACTGATACAGAGTGAAGTGAGCAAAAGCAAAAAAAAATTGGTGTGAGAACATCAAAATTATAAAAATGCATGATCTTGAGGACTTTTATAAGCTTGAAATGAGCAGAACCAAGAGAATAATTTACAACAGCAAGACTGTAAAAACAACTTTGAAAGCTAAAAGAACTATGACCAAGACAATGGCCCCTCATGATTCCAGAGTACCAGTGATGAAACACATTATCCATCACAGAAAGGTGATGGATTTAGAATGCAGAATATTTTTGTATACTGACATTGAGGAAATTTGTTTTATTTAATTATGCTTATTTGTCACAGGAAACTTGTGTTTCTTTTCATTTTTTGAATAGCGTAGGGAGTGAGAGGGAGGGAGAAATAAAATAGCTTTCTGTTAACTTAAAAAAATAAATAGGTTGGGGGGATACTACAGATATGAAAAGCTGCATCAACTTTTTGATGAGGTTATTGATTATTAATTTTATTTGACTGTTTTTTTGTTATAAGAAACCACTCATGAAGTAATTTGCAAATGTTTGCAATGTAAAAACAATATTTCAATAAATCATTTTTTAAAAATGTAATTAGATGGTTGAGAATTCAAAGAG
Source organism: Pseudochirops corinnae (assembly GCA_028646515.1). Taxonomy (NCBI): domain Eukaryota; kingdom Metazoa; phylum Chordata; class Mammalia; order Diprotodontia; family Pseudocheiridae; genus Pseudochirops; species Pseudochirops corinnae. The sequence continues at coordinate 157,327,683 of CM053586.1, read as the reverse complement.
TACTGATTAATGAATCATGTTAACCCAGTTGAAGCTCCCAAAAGAGAACTTCATTGATGTGCCCTTGGTTTTGTTCTGTTAAACATTTTTATTTGTGCCTGGGATAAATGAATACACAAAATGCACAACATTGAAAAGGGCAGCCAACACACTGAATGACAGAGCTGAAATGCAAAGACCAGAATGATGGATGACTTTAATAAGATGAAATGTATTCAGAACAAATGTTAGACTAGACTAATGGGTTAATCTATTAAGATGAAAATTTATAGGGATAGCCCCTTAGTTCTCAGTTTTTCACCACCACAAAAAGTATTACTATAAATATTTTGTAAATAAAGGACCTTTTCTTCTTCTCCTCTTCTCCTTCTTCTTCCTTCTCCCTCTCCCTCTCCTTCTTCTCCCTCTCCTTCTCCTTCTCCCTTTCCCTCTCCCTCTGCCTCTTCTTCTTCTTCCTTCTTCTTCTTCTCCTCCTCCTCCTCCTTCTTCTCTTCTTCTTCTTCTTCTTCTTCTTCTTCATCTCCTACTTCTTCTTCTTCTTCTTCTTCTTCTTCTTCTTCTTCTTCTTCTTCTTCTTC
>CM053586.1:157289527-157326605 GCA_028646515.1 Pseudochirops corinnae | reverse complement strand
TATTAAGATGAAAATTTATAGGGATAGCCCCTTAGTTCTCAGTTTTTCACCACCACAAAAAGTATTACTATAAATATTTTGTAAATAAAGGACCTTTTCTTCTTCTCCTCTTCTCCTTCTTCTTCCTTCTCCCTCTCCCTCTCCTTCTTCTCCCTCTCCTTCTCCTTCTCCCTTTCCCTCTCCCTCTGCCTCTTCTTCTCCTTCTCCTTCTCCTTCTCCTTCTCCTTCTCCTTCTTTTCTACTTCTTCTTTTTCTTTTCCTCCTCCTCCTCTTCCTCCTCCTCCTCCTTCTCCTCCTCCTTCTCCTCCTTCTCCTTCTCCTGCTTCTGCTTCTGTTTCTTCTTCTTCCTTCTTTTTGGAGGGGAGAAGGCAAGGCAATTGGGATTAAGTAACTCGCCCAAGGTCACATGGCTAGTAAATGTTAAGTGTCTGAGGCTGGATTCCTTTCTTCTTTCTTAAATCTCTTCTGGCTATAGGCCTAATAGTGGTAGGTCAAAGGGCACACACTGTTTAGAAACTTTTTTTTGTGCCTGATTCGAATTGCTTCCCTGAATGGTAATGCCCATTCACCTATAGTGTTTCAATTTATTTGTTTTTTTCACACTTCCTCCAACATGTCATCTTTGAGATTCAGATGGGTATGAGGTAGAATCTCAAAATTGTTTTGATTTACATTTCCTTAATTTGTAGTGATTTAGTTAATTTTTAAATATGGCTATATATAGGCTATGTTTCTTCACTTGAGAACCATTTATCAGTTGGGGAATGGCTCTTTTTACAAATTTGAAACAGTTCCTTATATTATCTTGAAAACGAGATCTCTCTTAGGGAAACTTACTGTAAATTTTTTCCTGCTTAACTGTTTACCTTTTAATCTTTGTTTTATTAGATTTGTTTGTGAAAAAACAATTGAAAATAGTTCAACATCTATCCTTTGTTTCTTTCTGAGCCTTATCATGTAGTTCATCTCAATCAGGTAATCTGAATTCATTGAAAGCAAAGTACTGTCTTAACATCTTATTTATCTTGATTGTCAGTGCACTATCTAACCATTTTCTTTCTATTTTTCTTAGTTCAAAGATTGTTATCCTTCATAAAGAGCACAGAAGCAAAATAAAAGTTGAATAATTCTAGCATTTTTCCTTTGTCCTTTAACATTATCCCTGTAATACCCCAAGCCTTATCCTTTCTTTGACCTTATTCTAGGTTCAACATAACTAAAAGGTACTTTTTGTTCTCTTGAGCATTCACTCCTCCATCTCAGATTGTTCTGAACTTTAGTAGGCCTAGTGCTATTATTCATAAAGTATTGTGCCGCAGTTACCTGAATCTTATATTTTTTAAAAATCTGGATTGGTCTGTGACTGTCTTGTGCTACCACACTTTATCTTTGTTGCTTTATGTTCTCTTTTTTCTGGAATCATTTGTGTCTCTATCATCAGAATTTGTTTTTTCTCTCTTGGTACTACCTTTTCTATGACATTTTAAGTCATGGTTTCCTACCTTTTCCTTCTCTGAATTCTAATCTCCACAAATTTAGAGTATATGTTAGATTATGTTTGACTTTCCTGTCCTTTTCTATCACAAACTCTACTTTGACAGTTCCTCCTTTTTGGCTAGAATAATAGCAATTTGGCATTATTTTTTCCAGCTTTTGAAGAACAAATTATCTTTGAAATAAATTTAGAGTTTTGTGAATTGTACTGCTAATAACCAGAATGTTAAAGTCCTTTACTACTACCTCCCTTCAAGGTTTGTGATCCATTTCCAAATTTATCATTCCTTCTTTCTTGGATCAGATGGTTTGCAGCATATTCTATCCATAATGTAACTTCTGTGATTCTCTATATTGGGTTTGACCCAATGTCTCTTCTTTCCTCTCCCATTTGCACTACCCCCAGGTTCATGGATTTATTCATGTAGTAACATAGTACCCATTTGAACTACCTCTCAAGTAGAAGGCAAGTTCATCAGCAGATGGTTACTCCAACTTCAAAATAATCTGTGGGTCAAACACTCCTAAAATGATGGCTTCACCAATGTGCCTAACTTTCAGTAGTAAGCCATAGAATATAAAAAACTCAAAGCAAAGGCATTTATTAGAATACTATAGTAAAAAGATTTACCCTTCTTCTCCCACACTTACAGGGTAGTCTCCTACAAACATACACACTATCATCAGTAAGGAGAAAGATCAAGGACAGAGGTTATACACAAGAGACCCACATAAGAGAGGAATACGGGGGCAACTCAAACCTCTCGTAGCACAATGCCCTAATGTCTTCTTGTGAAATCCTCATGTTGTGTTTTACTTGGTGAAATGTCTTGGTTAGACATGTTGCTCTTGTATGCATTGGACCTGCTCTCTAAAGAGTATCTAACGCTATTGCTTGACTAGAGTCTCTTCGGCCTTCAATTTTTGCCTAAACTGAAATCTTTCACGAAGGATACTGTTAGGCTCTTCAGAAATAATTAGTGCTCTTATCCTGTGAGAAAGGAAGAAATCTCCCCCGGTTCACTTCAGAGTGTTGGCCCTAAGGCTAAGTATCTTTTCAACAACAAGACCTCTGGTCTAAGTTGTCAAGCTCTCTCTCTTCCGGAACTTCATCCTCCGGAATAATGTAATGTAATGTAATGTAAATGTAATTGGGGTTTGCCTTGACTTTGTGCATGCCCAGATCACCTAAGATGGTGGCATTTTGCTTCTGGGAGACCATCCCATGTTTCCTTACTATGTAGGTGGGAGTAACTGCTTCCCGTTGACTGTATAGTCAGAACAAGCTAAATCTTTAAAATGATGGGACTGACTTTCTTTCTTGCAACATCCACAAAGGGTAAAGATCTAAGTTCACTTAATAGCGTGAATGCCATGAACTGAGCTAGTGAGGGAGGAAGGGTTCTTTTCTCCTCTTCTACTCTTTTACCTAGTAGTTCCAAGAAATGGCCTAGGGGTTGGAGTTTTGTTTCATTCTGTTTTATTTGTCTTTTTCAAATTGAGCCATGGCAATCTTGAAGCCAGGATTCCAGACTGGATATTACAGCTAACCAACCTGGAACAGAAGCCTTGAGAAGTCAGGTTGTCTGGGACCAACTCAAAGTGGGCTTTGGGCTTGCAACTTGGGACTGTGCTATATAGGAACTGAGCTAAATTGTAAACCTAATACCCTTCTCCCTTCCAGGAGAATGAGGTGGTACACAGGAAGGAGTATGCCCCACACATGTTGGGGCATATGTTTATATATATATATATATATATATAAATATATATATATATTTTTTTCTTATAGCTTTGAAGTAAATATTCCCTTGTAAAAGTGAATCCTACTGTTCAGTGGCAGAAAACCTAGATACCTGCAAGCCTCTTTGAGGTTGCTGGAGGACCCTGGAGGAGGAGTGAGGTGTAACATACTTAGCTTTCAGGCAATTGGAGCCCAGGTCATCACTGTTGCATATTGGGACTTTTTTGGGATAAAATTGGACCCTTTACATTTGTGGAGATGCTTGAAGCGATTCTCTGACTGAGATTTTTAATTTTAGATAACATAGACTTTAAGATCTTAGAAAAATTGGCAAAATTTATTTTTATCCTGTAAGTGTATAGTTGATTATTTTTTCCCCAGAGTGTGTTCCCTCACAAGACAGTTCCACTGATGTAATTTTGTAAACTTTTCCTTTGTCAGTTGCTTGACTGTTTGAATACCAATACTTTCTGTATTACTGAATCTTGTATAACAATTGATGTTGAGTTTAATATAAGAAATCAAGAGTTTACATCATTAGAATGCTATATAGTCTAATAGAAATGTTCATATTGTTCTTTTTTTTTTTCTTTTGAGGCAATCAGGGTTAAGTGAATTGCCCAGGTCACACAGCTAGTAGTTGTCTGAGTCTCCATTTGAACTCAGGTCCTCTTGTCTCCAGGGCTGGTGCTCTATATACAGCACAGCCTAGCTGTCCCAGTATTGTTCTTTTTATATTTAAATAGATCTGTATTAATTGCCTTCTGTGAGAGCAAAATGCCCTAGAACTTCTTTGGATGCCTATGCCTAAATCCATATAGGCAGCTGATCCTCTTTACTCCTTCTGTAACTGAAACCTATTTATCTTGTCCTGATAGATGAGTTTGCAGTTCTGTTAGGTTTCTACTTGCAGGTATCAGGGATACAAGGGAGAATTTCAGTTGACCTTTGGAATAAGGACCCAGAGGAAATTTACCTGGATGTCAACAGGGATTACCTATTGAACAGAGACCCCTAGAGAATTTTGATTTGTCATGTGTTGAAAGGGACACGTTTCGTCCAGACTGAAGTTGAATGGTCTTATATGTTGAAGGAATCAGTAGAATAAAATGAGATTATGTTTATAAAGAAAAGAATCCTTCCTCCTCATCAGCAGCAGAAAAGCTTCCATCCAGGACTGTTATTTTTATTTTTTTTAATCTGAGGAAAGTGTATAGCTGAGCTGACCCTATGTCCCATGTCCTTATGGGGAGAGCTTCATGTAGTTTTGGAAAGCTCAGTTTGGATCTGGTGTCTACCTGAGATGGAAAGCCAGTTTTCTTTGCCTTTATGTTTTCTTTTGTTTGTAGGCTAAAAAGGGCCCTGTAAGGCTATGGCTAAACAAGTAAAAATATTTGGTAAACTTTGGGAAATGTTCCTTCTCTTGTTGAATCTGCAAAGCTTTATGTTTGGTGATAGCTGTGATTTTTGTCTGTATACTTGGGGTCGTATATAATCATGCAACATTAACTGTTTTGAGACTTTTTTATATAGTACTAGAGAAGACGATGAGAGGGCATTGCTTACACCTCCCCAGGGGAATATTCTGAATTGGGGACAAATACTGTTTCAAATTCACTCCTGCCTATTTGAGGAGGATGGGAAAATTTTCAAATGGGAAAAGAGTATACCTGGGGCTGGGCTTTGGATTGCCTAGGTCACTGGATATGGAGAACTTTGCTTATGAGAGCGGATGGGAGGAGTCTGTTTCCTTTGGCTGTGTAGCCCCTGAACGGCTAACACCCTTACGTTGAGGGATTGGGCCACACCAAGTCTCACTTAAGTGTATCTTAACATACATTGTTACCTCCACCACCCCTGTACCTAATCTGTTCCTTTTGAATAGTTATACTCTTACATAATCATATACCTGTTGATATAATAGCTAACAATAATCATAATTAATATTTATATAACACTTACTATGTGCTGGGCACTGTGCTAAAGACTTTATAAATACAATCTCATTTGATCTGCACAACCACCCTGGGAGGCAGGTCCTATTATTATCTACATTTTTCAGTTGAGGAAACTGAGGCAACAGAGGTTAAGTGGCTACTACAGGTAGTAAGTGTCTGAGGCCAGATTTGAATTCAGGTTTTCTTCATTCCAAGCTCAGCACTCTTTCCCTTGTATCACCTAATTTCCTAGGTTACTCTGATATTACTGGCTTGGTAGATGAAAGTATGTGGTTTTCTTCCTTATACTCACTTCCTTTTTAGTTTAAAGACCCCTTGAACAGATTCACAGGGCAATAGGCAATACCATGAAATCTTTATTGCTTTTCACTGTATTTACACAATTCCTAGCAACCTAACCAGGACATTGCTGTCATTATGATCAATGTTAAGCTCATGAAGAGGATATTTTCCTTCCTTCAGTAAATCAGTCCATGACTAGTAAGCACTTAATCTGTGCTAGGCACTGGAGTAAGTACCACAGTTGCAAAGAAAAGCAAAAATAATCCCTACCCTCAAGGAGCTTACCTTCTAATGGCGATAAGATATCCATATCTCAATATTTCAGTATATATGTCCATCTACACTTATTTAAAATATGTACATGTAAGATATGTACAAAGCAGATGGCTCTAGTAGCTAAGGAGGCTGGAAAAGACCTCCTGGGAAACATGGTTTTTGAGCTTCACCTTTTGACCTTTCTAGCCATCTTATGTCTTATCCCTTTTCATGCATTCTACAGTCCAGCTCCAGTGGCCTACTTGCAATTCCTCCATCCTAACCCAGCATCTCCCATTTCTGTACTTTTTGCACTCTCTGTCATCCATTCCTAGAATATTTTGCCCCCTCATTTCTGTGTCTTAGTTCCCCTGACTCATTCCAAGACTCAGTTCAAATCTCACTTTCTGCAGCAGGTCTTTCTTACCCTCTCTATCCCACCCCTTGCCAACCCTAACTGCTAATATTTTCCTTTTTTGGATTGCCTTCATATACTTTGTAATATCTTGCATATATCTAGATATTTACATGTTATTGTCCCTATTAGAGTGTATGTTCCTTTCTTTGTATCCCCAAAACATAGCACAGTGCCTGGCTTATAATGCTTAACAAATGCTTGTTAACTAACTGACTGAGTTGAGAGGAGTCTTGAAGGAAGTCAAGCATTCTAAGTAGTGGAAGTGAGGAAGGAGAGCTTTCCTGCAAAGACCCAGAATCAATGTTGTGTGTGAGGAACAGCCAGTAACCAGTATGACTGGGAAGGGAAGAGAAGATAGGAAGATAGGAAAGGCTAGGCTGGTAAAATTTTAAATGCCAGAAAATGAACTTGAGAATTACTGATCAAAGGACTTGACATCCATTATGTAATAGATAGTCCAGCTGACTTGAGGGGATAGACCCACTGAGAATTTTAGAAAAGATGTAGGGTGTAACTACTTTCTGCCAACTATAGGTGTATAACTCATTACAACCAGGAGTTATGCTGGAAAGCTTTGAGTTAGTTTGTTACAGAAGTGGAACAAAACCGTGAATTGTTCATGTAGCCTTCTATTTGTAGGAGTTTCTAATCATGTAACCCACTATTAAAAATTTGGATGTCTCATGTGAGAGAACCCCTATCCACCATATTCTCTCTCCCACTGCCCCAACATGAGTTTATCTGTTTTTCTGTGAAAGGCCACAAAGCTATATCAGATCTTAATTGTTCGAGATGGCTAAGCTTAAGTTCCGTCTGCCTTGTCTTGGCAGCTTCATGGTAACTTTTGGCCATATTGATATGGCTTCCTGGTGACTGAGTGGCAAGGCCATTAAGATTTAGCAGATGTTTCAAGACCTGGTGAGTCACCACATCCTGCTCTGTTGACCAGCCGTGTTTCTGTATCTGGAAGTATCCTTGTTGAATATCCTTCCTATGCTATGGCTTAGCAAATCTCCTTTCATTAACTGTTGATAACCCATGAGTGTTCCACGCCCTCATTTCATCCTGAAATCTAAGCTAAGCTAACAGGGTACCAGCCTTGCGAAGTTCCACTTCTAACCCCTTGATCCTTAGGGCATGATTAGAAAGATGCTTTTATTTTAAGTCTATCCGAAGGAAGCTCTGATTCCCTAGGGCTGGTAGTGTGGAAAATGATTTTATTTTTAATCATACTATTCTGGTCCTAAAGGCTTTTATCTTGATTCCTGGTTGATATTATCTCTTTTTTACAAGATTATAAAAATAAAAAATAAAAAATGTAGGTGTTTTTTTGGTCCATTATATTTGGTAAATCTTCTTCAATATCTTGGAAACTTGGCCAAGTATTTGAAGCTTTCCATAAATGCTTAGTCACAGATTTGTGGGCTCATAGGATCGTAGATTTAGATACGGAAGGGACCTTTGAAGTCATCTAAGTTAACATCTCTCACTTTACAGTGAAGGAAACTGAGACTCAGAGAGGTTAAGTGATTTGCCCAATGTGAAACATATTGTGAGAGGAAGAGAGTGCAGAGACCTTTTGGTCCAACCATGACCTGATCAAGAGTCAATGTCTTTGACGACATTCCAGATTTGTGACCATCCAGCCCTTGGGAAAGACCTCCAATGAGATTTTCAAAAAGACAGTCTTCATTCACCCTTGGTGATATTGTTTCTGGCAGTGGTTGGGTGTACTAATGGTATTTGTGAAGAGATTGCTGTCGTGGTTCTCATGTCCTAGTTAAATTGATTTTAAAAAATTATTTGCTGAAAATTTCAGGAAGATCATCAGGGGTCAGGTGGGCTGCCATACTTCATGGTGGATGACAGGGTCCTGTAGTGATTGCTTTAATTCTTGAAAGGGTTAGCCTCTTTGTGAGTTTAATATAGAAAATAATAGTCTTAACTTCAATTAAGGGGATTTCATTTAGATGTGGCAAAGTTATGTAAAGTGTGAAGAGGGAATGCTGATTATTTGCAAGGTTTCCTTCTTGTTTTTGTTTTTTTTTGTTGTTGTTCTTCAGATTTTTCCGCAGTCAATTAGACCTAACTGACCTTTTTTTTTTTTTTTAATACAACTCAAATCCTGTGCTCAGTTTAGATGGGAATTGGACCAGCACATATAATAACACGAAGCACTGTGATTTGGCTTAGGTTTTTAGCAAATTTGAACAACCTACCTTTGTCACTTTTGATTTAAACTCTCTGAGATGCTGAGCACTGTGGGAAGTTCATGGACTGAATAACCATTAATAACTGTCATTATTCCAATATTACTTGCATGAAGTCAATTCTTTTGATTATTGAAGCAAATCTTGCTTTCAATGCCTTATTAACATTTAGATCTAGTCTAGATGAATCTTGTGTTGATGCAATTTTCTACCTTGTTTGCTTTTTTACTTCTTTCTACTAGACCAGAGGTTCTAAAGCTGGAGTCCAAGTAGATTTCAAGGGGTTAGTGAATTTACAATTTTTTAGTATTTTGATAGCTATATTTCAATATAATTGGTTTCATTTTAAGTCTCACATATTTTATTCGATGCATTTAAAATATTCTGAGAAGGACTTGATAGGTTTCACCAGAGTGCCAAAGGGGATCTATCATCATCCTCACTACTACCAACATCATCATCACCATCAGCAGCAGCATTTATATAGTGCTTTTAAGTTTGTTAAGCACTGTGCATATATTATCTTGTTATATATATATATATATATATATATATATATATATATATATATATATATATATATGTTATCCTAAGGAAAATGAAGCTGGAGAGATTAAGTGATTTGTCTAGGGTCACACAGCTAGTAAGTATCTGAGACAGGATTTGAACTCAGATCTTCTTGGCTCCAAGTCTAGAGCTCTTACCCATTGTAACAACACAAAAAAGGTTAAGAACCCTCTGTACCATGACTGTAAGCTACCCATGCACAAGGATTATATTTCTCTCCCAACTTAAAACAGTAGGTGCCTAAGAAACGCTGACTTGCCATTTTGACTCACGGTGCTTTGGATAATTCTCCAAGACTATTTGCAGGGATGGAGGAGGGAATTTCTTTCCTAGGAGATTCCTGAGACCAATGAAATCATAAGTCCAATAAAAAGAAAGAAAAATGTTGAATTAAATTGGAGTAAATTGTTTTAATTTTGTCTAGTTTGTGATTCTCTTGCATGCTAAGTATTATTTTACTATTTTAACAAAATTATTATTATTTCTGATATGTTTATATAATAATTTATAGATTGCACAATAATTTTTCAGTGTTGCATTTATTTTTCACTAAATAGTCAAGGGTAGACCTTGGGAAAATAGTACTAACAACCAATCTTTCACACGGGTATTTTATAGATTGGCAACATGAGATGAATTCTCCAATTCCGCTAGTTACCTATGTTTTGTACCTCTCCCTCCTACTAGACGGTAAGCTCCATGAGGGTAGGGTTTTATTTCAATTTTTTGTCTCCCTTAGTGCCTGTTGCAGTGCTCCATAGTGGGTAGTTAGTAAATTTTTTTTGAATTTAAAAACATTCCAGGGGCGGCTAGGTTGTGCAGTGAATAGAGCACCGGCCCTGGAGTCAGGAAGAACTGAGTTCAAATCTAGCCTCAGACACTTAACACAAAACTAGCTGTGTGACCTTGGGCAAGTCACTTAACCCCAATTGCCCTGCATTCCCCCCTCCAATAAGCAAACAAAAAACAAAACGAAACATGCCAATAATCCCTGTGAAATAAGGAGGGAGAGTGTTCCAGGCATGAAGGTCACCCAGTGAATATGCCTGGACCTGGGATATGGAGGATCTTGTAGGCATGAATCATAGACTATATGGAGAAGAGTAAAGTCTGAGAAGACTGGAAAGGGGGGAGGGAGACAGTTTGTGAAGGGCTCTAAAAGCCAAAAAGAAGACTTTATGTTTCATCCTAGAGCCAATGGAGTTTATCAAATGGGGGGAGAGGGGTGGAGGTGACATGGTTAAAACTGTAGTTTAGGATAATCACTTTGATAGCACAGTGACATTATAATAAATCAAAGAACACTTAAAATAGATTATAAGGTAAATACAAGGAGCATAGTGAATAGAGTGCCAGACCTGGATTCAGAGTTCAAATCTGGCCTTGGAAACTTAGTAGTTGTGTGACCCTGGCCAGGTCCCTTAACCCTGTTTGCCTTAGTTTCCTCATCAGTAAAATGATCTGGAGAAGGAAATGGCAAGCCACTCCAGTGTATCTGACAAGATGACCCCAAATGGGGTCATGAAGAGTCAGACACAACTGAAGAACAACAATGACGAAAAAAATTGCCCCCGCTCCTATACACACACGCTGTCACAAATTATCATACTTCTGGTGGGAAAAGGAATATTCATAGCCCAGGCAACTTACATTCCTGGGTTGTTTCCCAGTTGGAACACTTTTCTCACTCTGAGCTTGCCATGTTCTGTTTGCTCAGAGACCTGCTGTTGTCACCTTCAGACTTTTTTTTTTTAAACTGACCTGTCATTGGCAGCTTCAGTGATAAGCTGCTATTGCTAGTGTTACCTCTCTGGTGAACAGCAACTGATAGGCAGTTTTTTTCCACCTCAGGAGGATGTTGATATTTTGAGTTGGTTCCTTCTTGAGCCAACCCATAGCCTTAGGATTATGTCAGATATGGTGAAAGTCAGTCTAATAGTCACACTCATCTAGCATAGTAAAAGTCCCTCAGATCTAGTCTGGATTTCTTGTTGACTTTGAGTTTTCCATCAGCAGAAATCTTCCAGGCTTGATGTTTGGTTGGAGTGAATACATTCCTTTTACTTTCAATCATGTCCCTTGAAGCTAGTGTGAGGGTCATGCAAATTACGCTGGATCCTCATTTAACAGAACACTGGAGGGACAGGATAGAGATGACAACATTTTCCTGAATTTCCACAGCTAGACCAAGAATTCTGCCCTCCTCCTCTGCCCCAGTTCAGAAAAGCAAGGGCAAAATATAGCACATATGTATGTGTATGTGTGTATATGTATGTATATATGTATTGTGTTTATGTGTGTTTGTGTGTATAATGTGTATGTGCATGTATTGTGTGTATATGTATGTGTATACATGCACACATGCATATATATGTGTGTATGTCCACATAGATATCTATATAGATAGAGATATAGCTTGCAGTGGAATGTCTAGATATGACATGAAGACTAGTCCACCTTTATGGAAAGCAAAAGGTATGGCTATATATCTAGGTTCCTATTGGTAGGAATAATGATTCCCCAGTCATATAATTTGAATTCATATTGTATATTTCCATTGGGCTAGAACCAATGACCATATGTTACATAATTATAACTTCAAATAGTGTTAGTATGAATACATGCAACTATTTTAGGGAATTTATCATTTGCATTAATTGTGACCTAGCTCTGTACCTGGGACAGCCTTACTGGGGGGATGGGCAAACTAGATCTAAGAACTTTAAGACTGGAAGAACTGTCACATCTCCAAGAGGGGTATAGGACTAGAATTATATCTACCTTCCATCTCCTTGAATATTTCTAGCCGAGGGATTTAATTTTTAAAGTTTTAGAATTAAAACTACTTTTCTGATTACTTTTATGCAGGAGAATAGTCACCTGGGGCAGCTAGATGGTACAGTGGATAGAATGTCTGTCTGGAGTCAGGAAGGCCTGAGTTCAAATCCAGACCTCGGCCTTTACTGACTGGTGACCCTGAGCAAGTCACTTAACCTCTGTTTGTCTCTGTTTCCTCATTTGTAAAATAGTGATAATAATAGCACCTATCTCACAAGGTTGTTGTAAGGATTGAATGAGAAAATAATGATAAAGTGCTTGGGACAGTTCCTGGCACATAGTAAGCTCTATCTAATTGTTATATAGTTTTATATATATGTATAGTTATCTAGTTATATCATTATTGTTTCCCTTACCAGCTTAGTCCCTTCCTAAAAAATACTGGTTATACAAAAGACCATCGCAAACGGTCATTTATCCATTTGTCACGAACCCATTTATCTAAACACAATAGCAAATAGTGATAAAATAAATTCTATAGACTGCAACATATCAAAGAACCTATAAGTTAAGCAAGCTCTTCAAATTGGGAGTGAGATAAGATTTCATTTCAAACTAGGAGAGAAAAATGAATGATCTCACCCAAGAGAAGTCTACTCTCAGTGGCTTCTAGAGTTGCAAACCCTGGAAGTCTAAGAACCAGAAGGAGCCAGCAGCCTATAAATATCCTCAGCTCTGAGGACTCCAGTAAAACATTCAAAAGTGACCTGCCCAAAATCACTCATTGTTTTTTGTTGTTGTCTGTCCTTCCTTTCCAAAGAGGACCAGTGACATCATGTCTTGACTTGCACCTGAATTAGATTTAGGGGAGGCATTGTTGGGCAAAGTAGTCAGCCTCACTCTCTCTTCCAGAGTCATGAAAATCCAGCAACAAGACAAAAGTCAAGAAGATTGACCATGATGGCGCAGGATACAGGGGGATGACCTTAGAGTTTTTGATGTCTGACTGAGCTCTAAGCCCTTCACAGTGCCTGCTTCAGCTGCCTTTGTGACCATTGGGACACATCTTCCCATTGCACTGGAGGTGGGGAAATCTTCATATGCTTGGGATAGACAGTCCCCTAACTCACTGACAGAAATGAGGCTCATTGGTTAATATCAACCTGCTTTAGCCCATCTGTTGAGATGGTTTTTACCAGGATGTGGCCACTGGTCATGCTATAGGTTCTTGGAGCCACATATTAAGTAAGTGGTAAATATGGGATCTGAAGCTTCTGCAATTCTAAATCTAGTCTTCTTCCTAATACACTATGAGATTCCCTAATATTGTCATCAAAGAGTTTCTACATCTCACAATAGGTGTGAATGTCCTGTAACATATGTAAATATGCTATACTAGAGAGGATGACATGAATATAGGGTTTTGCAGATATGGGGGGGAAAGGAGTAAGATCATGGATTGGGAGAAATGTGATCATTCTTATAATTCATTTTACTATAGGACTTTATGTTTTCAAAGCACTTTAATTACATTATTTTATTTGGCATGACATGGAACCTTATTCTCAGGTGTTGATGGTGGAAAAAGTCGATACTCCTATGATTATGATTATGTCCCATAGTTATATTCAGAGCCATGTGAAATGTGCTGGGAGAGATAAACATTTCACATTAGATATGATCCCCTGTGGAAGTTATAGTCTAGTTACAGAGGTTCTTAAGCTTTTTTGTGACATGGATCCCTTTGGCAGTTTGGCGAAGCCTGTGGATCCCTTCTCAGAATGATGTTTATAAATGCATAAAATAAAACACATACAAGTACAAAGAAAATCAATTATACTGAAATGTAGTCATCAAAATATTTTTAAAATTAGTTTGCAAACCCCAGGTCTGCAATCCAAGAAATATCAGTGACAGACCCTAGCCAGAAAGTCTTCTTTTTTGAGGGGAGGGTGACCTGGGAGCTAAGTTTAGTCTGTGGACAAAACCTCCAAGGCTCTAGCCTTTTGATTCCTTTGTTATCCTCATTGGTCTTGTCACCTCCTTCAGCCCTGAAAGGATTCCTTTCTATTCCTTTGCTGCCTAGATATTCAAAAAGCACAGATAAGGACAAGGAACACATTAACTAGTATGATTTTTATTTTAGTTTCATTTTAGATGATACTCTTTAAGTATTTAAAAAAATCTGCCTCATTACATGCAGCAGTAATTAAGTTAAATATGGAGAGAAGCCATCTGAATTTTGAGCTATGTTACTGGGTACTTAAATTAGGACTTGGCTGCCCCTTCTGAAAGGTGGCCAATGCTTCTTGCACTGAATGCTTATCATAGTTGATTCCTGCTCAGATGTGAAGAGAAAATGCTGAAAATTTTTTATTTAACGTTCAGATGCTCAACATTAAGGAATGCTGAATTCCAATCCATCCTTTAAAGCAGAGTATTTTAGCCTTTTCTGAGTCATGGACTCCTTTTGGGGGAAGGGAGTCTATTTAAAAATAAGTTCACAGACTGCAAAATAAGAACTACTGCTTATAAACCTTCTTGAAGTGCAGGTCAAATTTACTTTGCTGATTCGCCTGGTTATTAACACGATCTTCCCACTCAGAATTTTTGCAATATTTCTGTCTCTTGCGGCTTTTTTATGCCTTTACATAATATTTCAGTCATTTTTAAAAGTTGTGTCTGACTCTTCATGACCCCATTGGGGATTTCTTTTGGCAAAAATACTGGAGTGGTTTTCTATTTCCTTCTGCAGTTCGTTTTATAGATGAGGAAACTGAAGCATATAGGGTTAAGTGACTTGCCCAGGGTCACGTGGCTAGTAAGTGTCTGAGGTCAAATTTGAACTCAGGAAGATGGGTCTTCCTGACTCCAGGCTTAGTAGGCTCTCCACTATGCCACCTGTTGCCCCATTTATATAACATGGTGTATCAAGATTATTTAGGTTTGTTCTTTTACTTCTTTAGGGGTGATGCAGGGGAAAACCAACCAGATTTCAAGTCTGAGGGAACTGGGTTCAAATCCCAGTTTTGGTACTTATTATCCCATTTTACCTCTTGTTTCCTGATCTGTAAAATAAAGAGGTTTTGGGACAGACTTAATAATTAATGAACTCTGGAGGTGGCTTCCAGGTCTAAATCGAAAATCCTGTGGTTTATGATCCTCACCAAGGGTTGTTAACCTGGGGTTTGCAAACTAATTTTAAAAATATTTTGATGACTATATTTCGGTATAGTTGATTTTCTTTGTAATTGTATGTGTTTTATTTTATGCATTTAAAAACATTATTCTGAGAAGGGATCCACAGGCTTCACCAAACTGCTAAAGGGAACCATGTCACAAAAAAGCTTAAGAACCTCTGTAACTAGATTATAATTTCCATGGCAGATCATATCTAATATGAAATGTATATCTCTCTCTGCACATTTCACATGGCTCTGACTATAACTGTGGGATATAATTATATGAGTGTTGACTTTGGAATTAAAAGATTTGCATTCAAATCCTGGCTCTGAGGCTCACATTTACCTGTGTGACCTTGGAAAAGTCTCTTAATGTCTCCATCATCAGCTTCTCCCCCTTCCCTTCAGAATTAGGAAATTCATTTTTCTTGTGACAGTTCTCTCTCTAGTATTACACTCACTTTCATCCCTACTTGTTTCTCTGTTGAATTTTATTTATTTATATACCAAATTCTCTCTCTCTCTTTCACTCTTTCTCTTTCTCTCTTTTGTTCTCTCTCGCTCTCTGTTCATGTCTCTCTCTGTCTCTCTTTCTCTCTCTCTGTCTCCCTGTCTCTATCTGTCTCTCTCTCTCTCCCCCTTCCTTTGTCCCTTTCAGATCTTTTCCATACTAATGTATTTCTCTTTTTATACTCTCTTCTCTTTCAGCTTCTCAAAACTTCACAACAGTCAACTCCCAAGACCTCTATTTTTCTGATTTAACTCCCCTGATACTCTTTGAGAACATTAGGGTTCTGAAGATACACCTGTTTCTTCTCTCCCTAATAGAGTGTCAATACTGTATCACCATATAACCTCTTTCAGTTGTTCAAATAAATTTGTCATTCTGGGTTTCATTTGTATTTCAAATGGTCTTTTTTAAAAAAATCAAAAAGGCTTGAACAGTCTATTCCATTGAAGGTCCATTCTTCCTCATCTTCTCATACCACCCAGAGAATTACACTCAATTTTGCTGAGTCATTAATTCTTGGTTTTAAGTCTATCTCTTTTGCTTTTTGGAATATTGTATTCCAAAGTTTTCTCTCATTTATAGAACAAGAAATCAGATATTCTGTGATACTGACTATGATGCCTTAGTACCAGCTTTTTACTATATTCTTTTCTTTGACATGGAAGCTTTGGATTTTGACTGTGGCATTCCTGGAACATTTCTTTATGGGGAGGTTTCTTTCAGGAGGCTATTGGTAGAGTCTTTCTAGGTTTTTTACTTCAACCTCTGTTTCTATTTCATTTATAATTTTTTTGTAAAATTTTTAATTTTGTTCTGTGTCTCATGTACTATTAATTTCTTTTTGGTCTATTCTAAATGCCTGGGAGTCCATTACTTGGATAAGGTTTATCATTTTCTCTTCTAAACTGTTTATTTTCCTTCTAGTTATTTTGCACAGAGTTGTTTTTTTTTTTTTGAGGGGGGCTGGGCTTGCTTTATATCTTTTAGTCACTCATGTAGTTCTTGTAAGAAAAATTCATTTCCTCCCTTTGGGTATATTTTTACAGTTGTTATGGAGTTACTTTCTTCTTTTAGTTGGATTTTTGGGGCACCTTTGCATTTATAATAATTCTTTACATTGTCTTCCTCGGTTTACCCTAACTGCATCTTTAGTTTCTGTATTAGGGCTTTGTTCCAGGTCTAGGTTCAATTTCTACTATCCTTTTGGGTGAGGTGGTTTGGTTTGGACCTAGGTCACATACTAACCCCTACCTCAATGGTTATTAAGCTTCCTGAATCTTCAGGGCCTATATATTGGTGTTTCTGAAAAGACTGCTGGGGATTTTGGAGCCAAGGGGCTTGGATTGTCCTAGTGTGATCACTTCATCAAACCAACTACATCACAATGGTCAGTACTGCTCCTGGTTGCTTTTTAGGTCCATGCTGTGGATTTCAGATAACCCCAAGTCTTTCTCAGGGACATTCTCTGTGCTTCTGACCCTTGAAGGCTTTATCTGTATCTGGTGTGCTACGAAGTGACCAGCTTGTTTGCTTGAGTCTGGACAATGGCTTCTATGGAGGATTCTTTTTCCTATTGCCTGTGAACTTCTGGCTGACTTTTTGAGCAATTCTGAAATGAATACAATCACCTGCTATAGTTGTTTATTGAACTTCCTGATTATTCCTCCATCCGGTGCTAATTTTAGGATTCCCCCCTTCCCGGGTAGGAATCTTAGGGCTGGATTGTATACCTCCATTTAGGTAGCCATCTTGGTTGGAAGTATATTCCCTCTAGCTTTAAATCTCTGATCTTAAATTTTTTTCATTCTAACAACCAATTAATTGATTTACCCATTTATTAAATGGGTTTGTTGTGACATTCAAATTTTGAAGCAAGGAATTCAAGGGTTACTGATACAAAGGGTGCTTAATAAGTAAACACAGTATAACTGCTGCCTTTATATGTGTGAATGATAAGTATGATACTTACCAGTTCTGGTTAGAACCATCGGCCATGGCCATGAAATATATATTGTCATCTACAGAAGATCTAGGCTCAAATCAGCTATGGAAAAAGTAGTTTCACTAACTTCCCTAAATATAGCTGCCTGTTGAGAAAACACAGCTGTATTGACAAAGCTAAGTTGTTTGCCTGATTGTGGACAATAGCAGTCTGGCAGGTTCCCTTTCCTATTGCCTGTGGACTTCTGGCTGACTTTCAGGCAGTTCTGAGGTGAATGAAACCACCAACTACAGTTGTTTATTGGACTTCTTGATCACTGTTCCATCTGGTGCTATTTTTAGGGTATCCATTTATTTTCCATCTGTTTTCTGGAAAATTCCCTCATTATCAATGCATATAATAATAGGAAAATGGAACTCTCTTATTTGTTATAATCTCCCTAAGAAGTCATTTGGGAGAAGAGGAGAGCACCTTGGCCTCAGCATCCATGTGGTCCCTCTCCCTTAGTTGGAAAAGGGTCACATAAACTTTGGAAGATCAGTGGATTTAGATTTTCTCATCAATGTTCTAGTTCCTAGCAGCATCCTTAAATAGCTGGTTTCTCAATGATAATATTGGAAGCCAAGGACAAACTAGATGCATTGAGGAAAGGCAAATTCAAGACTCTACAGAGACCAGAAGAAAAGTTACAATATGCATATGAAGACATCCCCCCATAGGAATAGAAGGATGAGGAAAATTTGTTCCAACAGTCACAAAGGTGACTAAAGCTGAAGCCTTGTGGAGGGCACAGAGCTTGGTCAGACATTGAAGACACTGAGGTCATTCACTGCATCCTGAGCCATCACCAGTCTTCTTGACTTTTGTCTTGCCACTGAACTTCAATGACTCTGGAAGAGAAAGAGAGGCTGACAACTTTGTGCAACTGTCCTTCACTTAAGTCTGATTTGTGTATGTGCCCAGACATCACCCTGCGATATCATTGGTCCTCTTTGAAAACAACCACCACCACCACCAGCAATTATATACCAGGCTCTGTACTAAGCACTTTTACAAATATTACTTAATTTGATCTTCACAGTAAACTTGGGAGGTAGGTGCTATTATTAAGAAACTGAGGTAAACGGAGGTTAAGTGACTTGCCCAGGGTCATACAATGTAAAGCCAAGCATGAGCAGCTTTCCAGAGGACTGCTGCTGTGAACAGGTTCTGATTACATAGTAAACTGCACTCTCTATTTATTCAGCAGTAAATTAAGGCAAAACATTCACAGAGATCAAAGTACAGCATTCACAATATTATGACATAAAAACTTACCACTAAAATGGCCATATAATTTTCACCAAAGTGGCCACATAGTTTTAAACAAAGTACATTCATTTAGTAACTCAATCATTTATTTAGTAAATTCATAATTCGGTCACAAAGTACAAAGGTCAAAGTTCTCCACCAGGTTCATATTGTCTTTATCCATTCAATCAAAATGTCTTCTTTCTACTTAATTGGAGAAGTCTTTAACTCAATCATCTAAATGTAAAGATCAAAGTTCTCCACCCTTAGACCACAGTAAATCATGATCTTCTCAGTTTGCATTAAATACTCAAGGAGAGGTCTTTTCATCTTGACTTGAGGCTGGCTCTCAGCTTCCATGGTTCCTCTTCCATGGTCCCAGCTCTTGCCTGAGTCTATCCAACTGCCACCTGGATTGAAGGGCAGGCAGCTCTCAGTTCCTTGTCCAGCTCCTTGTCCAGTTACTGTTCCATATTGAAATTCACAGTGTCCAGTCCACCTCAAGTCCTTCACAGTTTCTGTTTCTGGGAAGACAAAACTTAGCAGAGCCAAAACAACATTCATACACATTGCTGGCACCATCATCAATTCACTATCTGCCTATGAAATCAACAGGGACCCACAAACAAGGTCCAAGAGGTCAACACAAATCATCAACATAGAAATCAACACAGACCCACAAACAAGGTCTGAGAACTCAACGCAAATCATCGGTATAGTCCCAGGACCTCTGAATCCCTCTTCTAGGACTATTGTAAACAGACAACCAGAAAAATCCTCTTTTAGGGCTTCCAGTAAGGTCCTAGGGCTTCTGTACAAAGTATCACAGACAAACATCAACACAGACATAACAGACAAATGTAGAGTGCCAGGATGCCACCAGTTTTCTCCTTCTCCACCACAAGAGCTCCCTTCTCAGTTCTGCCCTCTCCAGCCTGGGCCTCTCCTTATGTATGGTCATTAGCTCCTCTCCTTCCTTTTGCATCAGCAACAGGACTTCACAAGTTCTAGGGTTCACAAGTTGTGGGATTCACAAGTTCTGGATCTCAAAACTTGATATAATCATGAACTGAAATGAGGTGCTAAATAATTAAATAGCTGAAACAAGATGTTCTCTGTTAATTGAGTAGCTGAAACAAGGTGTTAACTACTTCTTTGCTTGCCTTACACACAGGTAGTAAGTGTCTGAGTCTGGATTTGAACTCAGGTCTTCCTGACTCCAGCCCCAGCACTCTATCCACCATACCACCAGAGTGTTTCACAGACATTTGACTAGATGTTTTAAACTATCTTCTTACTCTACTCTGTTGGTAAATATTCCTCTATAAATGCTAATTAAATTTGTCTGGCTAATTAATATCAACTAATAATCATGAGGGAAGCATTCTGGTGAAGGTATGTAAGCTCTAGTGCTAGAAGAGGTATTCTCCATCCCACAGGGATAACTATTTTCCAGGGATCCAACTCATGAGTGAGAATGGAGATTGGGATAATTAATCCAGAGTTTGTGCTACACAGATAAGGAAACTGAGGCTGAAGAAGGGGAAGTGATTTTTTCAAGGTCACACATGTCACACAGAGGCAGATGGTAGATAGAGTGCTGGGCCTGGAATCAGGAAAAACTGAGTTCAAATCCAGCCTCAGACACTTACTAGCTGAGCAACCCAGGGCAAGTCATTAAACCTCTGTTTGCCTCAGCTTCTTCAACTGTAAAATAGGAATAATAATAATAGCACCTACCTCTCAGAGTTGTTGTGAGGATCAAAAGAGAAAGTTTTTGTAAAAGTACTTAGCATGGTGCTTGGCACATGGAATATAAATGCTTATTCCTTTCCCTTTCCCTTAGACCCTTCTCTGTTCCTTAATTTCATGGGATTAAGCTCAACTCATTGGCTACCCTCTACATGAAGATTTCTTTGATGCCAGTGCCTTCCTCTATAAAATATAACCTTGTATTTATTTTCTATACATACACATACACACATGTATATATGTGCATATACATACATACATATATACCACACATACAACTTATCTCCTCTATTAGAATGTGAGCTCTCCTTTGAAGGCAAGATCTGCTTCATTTTTGTCTTTGTAACAAGCGCAGCTCAAGGACAGCCTGGTAACATAAGAGATGCTTGATAAATGCTTGTTGGTTGATGGCATTTGTGTGAGGACTTGATATAGGATATAAGAGTAGAAAGAATTATGGATCTAGGTTCAGAAGAGCTGGGTTCAAATTGTATCTTCTAACTCTTAATCTATGATCTTATATAGAGCAGCATAATTATCCTTTTTGAAATTGAGAATCCATTGTAAATATTTATAGGTTTTGAGCTGAAAGAAATGATTTTGTTGTTCAGTTGTTTTTCAATTGTGTCTGACTCTTAGTGATCCCATGTAGGGTTTCTTGGAAAGATACTGAAATGGTTTGCCATTTCCTTCTCCAGTTCATTTTACAGATGAGGAAACTGAGGCAAACAGGATTAAGTGATTTGCCTAGGGTCATATAGCTAGTAAGTATCTGAGACCACATTTGAACTCAGGTTCCCCCGACTCCACTTTATCAACTATACCACCTAGCTGCCCCAAAAGGGATGATAGAGGTCGTTTAGTTCCATCTGCTCATTTTATAGATAAGGAAACTGAGTCTCAGAGAGGTTAGGTGATTTGTTCAAAATCACAGAGATAGTGTGGCAGATATGGTCTTCTGACTTCAAATTCATTCCTCATTTTGTTACTTCCCACTGGTCATGGATCACTGTGGAGTTGGGAATTGAATATTATCACTTATAGAAGACCATCCTGGGGCAGCTAGGTGGTACAATGAATACAGCATCAGCCCTAGAGTCAGGAGGACCCGAGTTCAAATTTGGCCTCAGACACTTAACACTTACTAGCCATGTGATCTCGGGCAAATCATTTAACCCCAAATGTCCTGCCTTCCCCACTCCAAAAAAACGGAAAAAACCCAAACAAACTAAACCACCATTCTATAGGATGTTTCCAGTGATATACTTTGCTTGATATTTTCATAGCAAATCACTACTGATACTTTATTTGGACTGGACCTGTGTTTTCAAGACCTGTATATAGGTCTTAGTTGAAGAAAGTTGTCCAGGGCACTGAGAGTTTGAATGACAAGGTCACCCACTCAGTAATTTATTTTTCAAACTTTATATACTATTTACCAGACTTTCTCAAGCTTCTATTGCAACACTTTGATTACTCCTTAATTTTTGTGGGCTTTTTTGTGCTTCATTTTCAATGATACCAGAGACAAAATCCCTCATTGCCAAATAAATAAATAGAATCAGAATGATTCTCATACATTTATTTGGTTCTTGTTGAACATACTTTTAGTGATGATGTAAAAATTACATACCATTGCATAAATTTTTATTTTTAGTACCAGAGTCATATAAAAATAGACATTTTTGTGAAAATTTACCAATAAGTTAATTTTATTTCAGGCATAACCAACTAACATTTTGGAAGGTCATTCATAATTATCTTGGAGTTTGGTAAACTTTATTAGTCTAGCAGAGACTTTTATTCCCCTAAGACTAGGCAGATTCAAAGAGGAAGTTACATGAATTAATTTAGTAATAGCTAAAAATAAATAAATACATACAGTTGAAATGGTTTAAGTTTCTTCCATCTAGGTACTTTTCTGAGTTTTAAAGAAATAATTGGCCAGTACAGAAAGTGAAGAATTGACCTGCTTATGCTTACACATTTCTAGGGAATTATTTATTTACACTCATATTTACAAATGCATTTGCTAGTATTAATTCAAACAACTTTTACTACCATCCCTTATCTTCTTACAACCTCAATCAGCTTATAACATTCTATCATTTCCTGATCAGAATCTAAAGTGAAGTGACTTTGAAATCACTGACCATATCACACTTCACAACCATTCTTTAATGCAGTAGAGGAAAAAAAACAAAACAAAACAGAAAACATTACATTTAATGACTTTGGCCAATACCTTCTACTTCTTAAAAAAAAAAAGGCTCAGCACCACATCTTTCTGTTTCCTTTGGAATTCCATGTAACACCTTGTGAGCATCCTATTTTACTTGGTTAATGACATATGTACTCATCTCATCTCCTTATTAGATTGTAAGATCCTTGAGGGTAAGGATTTAGCTGTATCTTTTCACACACCTAACCTTCAATATCCTCCCTCCTTCTGGAATCTCACTTACTTACATCCCCATAGTTTGGCTGCTTAATACATTTTTGTTGAATCCATTTGACCCAAGGAAAGTACCTAGATATTAAATAATATTATGAACAATGTATAGAATCCATTTAGTTCCTTGATTCTGGTCATTTCCTGTGCTTCAGGATGGTAGCTTCTCTCTTCCATTTCCCACCTGGTCACAGAGAAAGGAGAGCTTGAATTTTGTCCTTTGTATGTCAAATAAGATTTCTTTCTATGCACTTACTCAAATGGCCTTCCGAACATAAACTGTCAATTTTCCTAAGATATAAGTAAGTATTTTTCATGAGGAAGAATAAAAGGAAGTCCTTGGCTGATTGGCCCCTTAAACATCTGACAACATAACTGAATGAAGGGTTAAGTCATAACTAAAATGAAGCCATTTCCACTTGGGAAATTAAAAAAAAGAAAAGAAAAGAAACTTCAGAGAGAACCTCACAAATCATCCTGAAGAGCATTGTACAAAAAAATGTGTATTAAAGTTTTTTCTCACTTACCACCTAATAAGCAAAATGCATATCTTTCCTGATCTACATCTTTATATACCTTTCAAAAAGCAGGTCAGAAAGAAACAATGACAAATGCTAACCTGCTTCCTCCTAAGGCATTCTGTGTTAAAGCTTTCAAAACCTGAACATTCGATTTACACAATTTCCTGCTTACTCTGAATGAATTAAGTCAGTTGTTACAGCATTCTAGTTCATAATTGTCTTGATTTCAGCAACCTACTTGTTGAAGCAAGATACAGGATAATAATACACTGGGAAACAGCAAAGTACAACTATGGATGCTTTCTCAGTCTTCATACTGGCAATTTGTAAATTGGGAGATTAGTACTTTAATATGGCTTATCTAGCTCAAATGTGTCTCAATTTTCACCACAGAAACCAACTACCAGTTCTTTCCTACAAACTAATCCATCATCACACATTTACAGGTGAAAGAACTTCATTTTCATCATCTCTCCTTAGCTCCTTCTAAGATGCTGACAACCTTACAAGACATGCCTCTTGTTTTATTACAAGCCTATGAGCTTCTTCTGCATGCAAAAATCCCTGCAAGTCAGTGGGATCTATCTCTGTTGGCATGAACTTGGGAATCCTCTTAGCATGCCCACATTTAGCAGCTAGCTTTTCCTAACTTAACAAGAATGCTATCACCTTTGAGTCCATCAGCAATACATTCAGGTTTTACTTAAATACCTGTCATTGAATCCACCAGAAATTCTAGGATAGACAATATAGTCTCCTCATAAAAGCCATCATGGGTCATGTTGAAACAACGTATTGGAAAAATAAAATCTATGGGCTGTATTTATATGGGAAGCCAGTGACGGAAAATATCTGAGTAAAGTACTTGTTTGTGATGCTAAACGAATATGACAATTATTTTTCAAGGAAAATATTCGTGGTCCAAATTCCTAGAGCTCTGAGTGAGTTATAATGTTGGGGGGGTGGGTGGGGCTTAAGGTTGATCATTGTATTTCCAACTATGCTATTTATCCAAGGGATGATCCTGAACATTTGTCAATAAATTTCAACCACTTATCCAATCAGGCATTAGCTGACAAGAGGGATGGGAATGGAAATTAGAGTGGAGATGGGGCATTTGTATCTCTAGCACCTAGTACAGTGTCCTGGCATGTAGTAGGGGCTTAATAAATGCTTGTTGACTTAGGAGATGGAGGTCAATTAGGATGGATTAGGATGGACTTGATTAGGGCTATCTTAAGAACAATGCCATTGATTTCATGGTTTCTTCCCTTCTAAGATCTTTTGAAAGGGCTATTTATGAAGATAGAGTCTAGGTAAGAAACCTATTGCTGCAGCTTTAGGATGCTTAATGACCCACTTGATTGATTGGTTGATTGAATGAATGATTGAAAAAGCATTGATCAAACATTCACTGGGTGCCATGTACTGTGCTAAGTTCTGAGGGGTATAAATAGAAAAAGCTAGACAGCTTCTGCTCTCAAGGAGCTCCCATTCTAATTGAGGAAAACAACACATTGGGCAAAAT
Source organism: Pseudochirops corinnae (assembly GCA_028646515.1). Lineage (NCBI taxonomy): Eukaryota > Metazoa > Chordata > Mammalia > Diprotodontia > Pseudocheiridae > Pseudochirops > Pseudochirops corinnae. Next base: position 157,301,721 of record CM053586.1, on the reverse strand, counting down.
TTAGCCGCAGGGCAGTTGGCAAGGCCCAGAATTCCCAAGGGCACAGTAACCAGATTGATGGCAATGCCTAAAGGTCCTTAGATTGAATTTTCTTCTTGTTTTGCTTGGTTGCTTTGGCCTCATTCACACACAGGGATGGTCTGTCCTTACATAGCTTCTAAAAGCTATCATTAGTGATGTTTCCTTCCATGAAGTGAACTTAAGTCTATATAGCAAGGCATCTTGCAATTCTTTGAAATGATTTCTTCAGTAAGGGATGCACATAAGGATAGAGAGGGCATATTTATAGGATCATGAGGCAGTGTATCATAATGGATAGGGAATAGTCCTCAAAGCTGGAAGAAGATGGGTACAAATGCCAACTCTGAAGCATTCTGGCTATGTGGCCCGGGATAAGTCACACATCCCCTCAGTTCTCCAGACAATTCTCTATGACTAAATTCTCTGTGCAGGGAAGGGGCCAACCTACAATAGTAGAGGAAATTTCCTTATGTGGGAGCTTCCTATACCAATGAAATCACATATTCGATATCTGCCCCTAATTCAGAGAATAGCAAATCTAGATCTGGAAGGAAGCCATCTAGTCCAATCCTGTCATTTTATAGATGGGTAAGCTGAGGCCCACATAGGTTGATAGACTTACCCAAAGAAGTCATGCATTAAACATTAGAGGAAAAAAGTCTTCTGACACTGGAGCCTGTGCTCTTTCCTCTGTACCACACTGTCTCTGCATGTTAGTAAGTATTTTGCTCTCCTTTAATTGTGATCCAAGGTGGCATAGTGCATAGTTTACTGGAAGACCAGAGTTCAAATTCTGCTTCAGACATTTACTATTTTTGTGACTTCAGGCAAATCCCTTAACCTCTCTGAGCCTTAGCTTCCTCATGTATACAATGGGAATAATAGTAACCCTTTAATGTTGTGGTGAGGATCAAATGAGATAACACATATAAAGCGCTTTAAAACACATTATAAATGCTAGATATCCTTGCACCAATAATGATTTACTGAAATGTGTCCTATCTTCTGTGAGAAGAATTCATGTACCTTTGTTGAATTTGGAAACATTGCTGCTCAGGCCATTATTTATTGCATCCATTATAGAGTACCCACAATTCTCTCGACTGTCCATTTATAGCCTACTCCTCAGGAACCACAGTTGTGGGATGTCATTATTTTAATGTCCCATTGTTTTAAGTTCTGCAACAAGCCGACCATTGTGCTAACTTCATAAAATCCCCATTTCCTCCACTATTGCCATTACTGCTAAGAAGAAATGTTGATATAGGGTGAGCCATCTGTGATTTTAAAGCATTTTAAATACTTAACTTGCTCAACAGGCCTGATTCTTGTGTTGTTTTATAACTCAGCCCTGGCAGCCAAGTTGCCAAGGGAGCAGAGCTCTCTTTGAAGTCAAGGGGAATTATGTTTGGAGAGGTTTCCCAGGGCTGCTATATAGGAGGGGAGAAAAAGAGCCAATATGCTTAGTTGGTGACATCCTTTCTGAATTTAGACATATGTTTAAAACCACAGACCTCTCTTCAGGTGTTATAATTAAATTTTGAGAGACTAGAATGCCATAAAGGGACAACGTTATAAAATTGACCCATGAAAATGCAAAGTATAAACCTGTTTTCCCAGTTTAATGAGATTTTTAAGAAAACACCAGAAATGTCACAATTTCCAGCAATAATCCAATACAAGATGGGCCAAGGATGAATGAAAACATAATTATAATTTTTCATATACCTCACATTTAACCCTTTTGTTTTTTTTATTATGTACAGCTCATAATTGACAAGAACATTTTCTTTCCAAAACAAAGTAGAATTCTGAGCACCTTCTAACCTGAACAATTGGAAAATGTGTATCAATTGACTACAATTTATCCTTTAAGTGATTTAGAGTTTGGTAACTGTATAAGAAAATGGGATGATATGCAAGAGAAAGTTTCTATCTTGATTCACAATGTAAATTTGGGGTAGAGGTAACTAGAGAGATACTTTAAGATGGACAAAGATAGTTTTAATATTTCTTTATGAACTATCATATCTGTCTTTTAATTTAGAAGACAAATGAAGCAGTTTAAGTAGAGATTCAAAAAGGAAGGGATAGCATTTCACCAAAGCCAGAATTTAAGAATGGCACCATTGTTTAAGTACATTGATAAGCTGGAGTGTCCAGAGCAGGGCAAGTAAACTGTGAAAGGCCTTGAATCCATATCTTATGATAATTGGTCGGTGAACCTTGGGATATTTAGCTTGGAGAAGAGAAGACTCAGGGGGAGCAATGATAACTGTGTTTAAATATTCGTAGGGTTCACATATTTGGAAAGGAATTGGAATTTTTCTGCTTTGCCCCAGAGGGCAGAAACAGAAGCAATAGGTGGAAGTTACAGAAAGGAAAATTGAGGATTGATGTAAAAAAAAAAACTTTCTAGCAATTGGAGCTGTCTAAAAGGGTCATGGGTTGCCTCACATGGTCTTTGAGCAGAGGCTGGATGGCCAACTGTCAAGTTGTATTATACTGATAATTCCTTCTGGTTATACTTTAGCCCAGATGGCTGCTGAGGCTCCTTCCAATTCTCAAATTCTGTGATTCATATGGAAATCCTTTGAGCTGCTAAGCTTTATGCATCAAAAACCAAAGCAGCCTAGAATTTGTATTCATTTTTCATATATAAAAAAGAGAGGCCAATATGGTTCAAAAGGACAACAGCAAAAGGAAAAAAAACCCCATAAAATGAAGAGATTTTGATCTAAGTAGAAAATTTGGAGGTTTTTTTAAAGACTCAATGATACTGTGATTTAGGGTCTTGTCATCATGCAAACTAGGGATAGCAAAGTTGGCACCCATATTGGGAACAGAATATAGGAACACAGTGAACAACACTTTAGAATATTATTTCTCATAAATACATAATGCTAAAAAATCCTGTGACCCAGGATCCGTAAGTGGTAAGTCAAGTTATATGAGTTGTGAAGCTTTGGCACTCCAGTGGGCAGTAACATAGTGACATGCTTTTTAAATCCTGTTCTGGGAGCATAGAAGCTTTGACCTAGCTCTAATGGGCAGAATTCAAAAAGAAGTGTAGGAGTTTTGGGGCCCTATGGAAAATTAGCCACTTATCATTCCCTGAGAGGACTAGGGAGTAATAATACTGGAATGAACTTCAGTCTAATCATATTTGGGTCAGAGATGCACTCTAATGTTTCAGATTATAGACACTATCATCTATAACTCCAAGATTATAAGTGGTCAATTTGTCAAAGAATAAATAGAGGGACTGCCTTCATGGTAAGAGGTTTATGATCAGTATTTATGACTCAATCGCCAAATTTTGTCTTGTGAATAAATAGAAAAACCTCTTGTTCTATAATTAGAGATGTTGTACTGTCAAATTCATAGGAATGGGGATTGGACTTGTCATTTCACTAGTATAGGAAACTCTATAGGGATGATCTATGAGGGATCTTTCTTCCAATACTAAATGTGGAGAGTGAACTAGAAGACTGAGGATTTAAGTGGCTTCCCCAAGTTGACGTACCCATTATATTTCAGAGGTGAAACTGGTACTCAGGCTTTTCTGGGTCTAAGTCTGGCTCTCTAACCACTATCTCATGTTGCTTCTTTGACAAATTCAAACTGAGGTGTAACTGGCCCACGTTAGATCCTTTTGCTGAGAGCAGGTTTTGATAGTTAAGAAGAGATTGTACTTGCCTGAATTAGGGAGGATGAAGTGGTGCCACAGGTTACCAAATGGAGAAAAGAACTCATAAAGGCATATTCCCCCAGGTACATCAAAATCAAAACTGATCTATGATTTTGTCTGGGTTAGTCTTGAATAAAGATCCTTGTTCTTTTCCTATCAGATCCCATTCTGAGGGCTGGGTAATGGAACCAATTTGTGTTTGCATGTTTTTTACACATAGACTGCCTCGGGATATCCATTACTTAGCCCTAACTAGGAAAATAAAATTACACTGTTAAATTATGACCAAGTGCCTTAAGTCTTTCCAGAAATACACAGCTGGGAAAAGGATGGGAGGGAGGTAAGGGGGCACATCAGTCTTCCAAAAAAAAAACAAAAAAAAACTTATGAGTATCATATGCACAACTGAAATTGCTTAGAATGAAGGGAAAAAAATTCCAGAGAAACTTTTACACAGGAGTGAATTCCTTGCTTTCACAGGATTCCTATGGTTATAAGCATTTATTTTCTATCTAATGTGCAACAAAGTATCAAGTGATAGTATAAAATATACATAAAATAAATGAAGTATTTTAAAATATTTTAGAACTGGACCAATTCTGTGCAGGTATATGTGAGCAAAATTATTCTTAAACTTTAATGTAAAGTCAGAAATGAGTTGGAAAATTCATAGTTTCAGAAAACAGCAACAAAAACATATCTGCCACCCAGTGGCCATTTTGGGAACTGCTTCCTCTTTACTACTGACTGAAGCTCTAGTTTTGTGTTCAAATTCCAATTGTGAATGAGGTCCCGAGGCGAGTCACCACAGTAGATTAAATGACATTCGAGAGTTTAAAATATCATGGCATGAGTATTGCAGATCATTGGTATTATCCATTAGATTGTAAGAGGTCAGGAACTGTCTTTGCATCTTTTTGTATCCCCAGCATTTAGCAGTTCCCAGCACATAGCAGGAGCTTAATAAGTCTTTTTTGACTAGAATAGAATGGAATCTCTAAAGAGATGACGTTTGGAAAGCACATATCACAGTGCCTACCTTGCTCATAGCAGGGGCTTAATAAATGTTTATTGAATTGAATCTCAAATAAGATGATTTTTATAAAATGCATTAGCGCAATGCCTGGCACATTGTAGATGCTCGTTCCCTTCCCCCTCATTTTATCCAAACCCCAACATTTTACAGATGAGGAAACTGAGACCCAGATCTCAGGTGAATTTGATGACTCGCCCGAGGTCATACAGACAAAGTGGCAAAGCTGGGCTGTGAACCCAGGCCTGACTCTTCGCACTGTTCTGCTTCTGCCTCCTGCTTGGCTCACTGTTAAAGTTTGAAATACAATCATGGTAGGGGAGTTCATACGCTGTGCTTTGTGATTATTTTTTTTTTCAAGTGGCCAAAGGGTTATAATTATATAGCTATACAAATGCATCTTTTCTCTCCTTTTTCACTACATTTATTTAAATGCTGACTGGTACCGAAGACACAGAGCTAGCCCTAGATTCCCGGGCCATATTGTTAGGCATAGAAATAGTACAGCATGATACTCCCACCGTTGCTTCGGGCAACTCATCGTCCTCAATCCATTCATTAAGGTCGGGATTGAAGCACTGAATGCACTTCTTGTATTTCTTTTCTATTTCGTTCCATCCTCCCACCAAGTAAATCCTCCCATTGAGTGTGGAAGCCCCGGCTGTGCTGACTCCCGTCTGAAGGGGAGCGACGTAGCTCCACTGACTTGTATAAGGGTTGTAGCACTCCACGGGGATCACGTCCACCCGTTCCCCCCTGGGCCCTACCTGGCTTCCCCCCATCACATAGACCCTCTCGCTGAGAGAGATGGCGCAGTGCCAGCCTCGTGGAGTGCTAAGGATAGCCTTATCGTGCCAGTCATCGTTAGCGGGTTCATACATACACACTGAACGCGAATAGGCGCTATTGATGTAACCTCCCGTTACTAGGATCTTGCCATCAACGACAGCGCTGGCGTGGCAACACCTTGCCACCTCCAGAGACTTCTTCATCTGCCACTGGTTCGTAGAAGGCACGTAGCATTCAATGGAAGCCAGGCAGCCTTCCGAGTTGCGGCCGCCTATTGCAAAAAGGAGCCCGTTGAAGACGTTGAGGCTGAAATGGGTGCGTTTCTGATTCATGTTTGCCAGGTGTATCCAAGTGTTGAAACGGGGGTCATACCTGAAAATTTTAAAGAAATCTTGTTACTCTTCTCTGTCGTTCCTGAGGAATTTAAGCTAATTTTTAAACATTTTTGGGCTAAGCTCGATAATATCCACGGGAAAGAGACTAAGCAAAGAGTCCATCGTGGAGACTTCTTTCCTTCCCCCCAAACAAATTGTGACATCAGAAAAAAGAAGCCAAGTAGTAGAACAGAAACAAACAAAATCACCAAAAAATCTTCACAGAACTTAGAGCAGCAAGATACCTTAGAGATAACGTAATCCAATACCTTCATTTTATAGATGAAGAAATGGAGGCCTGAGAAATTAACTTTCCTAAAGTCAAAATTGTAATAAATAGCAGAACTGAGCTTTGAACATGAGTCCTTCTGCTAGCTGAAGGAAATAGCAAACCACTCCAATTTCTTTGCCAAGACTGAAAAAAATACTCCACAGCAACAATCTTTTATTACTAATTCAGTGCTTTATCCATTCCATCAATGACTAGGTATGAGACAGGCATTTTTGGGATATATAACCCCAGACTTAGGGCTTTTACTCAGCAGATCTCTTTCCTAATTGGGTGCCAATAGAGCCCTGCACTCCTCAGGTCCACAGACACGTGGGAGAAGAGCCCTGACAAAAGTTAAGGGCCAATTCACCTTCATTTACAGTGTCTCTGACAATTCAGACTACCCAGGGAGGAATGTTTGTGAAGTTTCAGGAAGATATTGGATATTTATGGGCAGTAGAAAGAAGGCAGGCAAATCTCCCACTTTCACCCCTAATCTTGTGTACCCACAAACATCCACCCATCCATAGCTAATTACGAACATCCCCTTCCACCTCCCATCAAGAGGGAAGACTGTTGCTTGGGGTGTATCATTTTTCAGTCTCAGAATTCTACATCTTTCCTGCACCCCTTACAGTGCCCTGATCTTTCAATTAGTTTGATTTTGTTGCCATAAATCTTAAAAAGAGAGAATTAAATGTACTTCTCTTATTTATTAGTATGTTCATTTTGATTTTAAGATATCTTTTCTGGTCATTTAATCAATGATTTAGAGGGGCAAATATGTAACTATTGAATAATATACATTAGTAAAAGAAAATAGTGTAAAACACCAAAACTCCCTTTTATGGGACACCTGTGTAGGACTAGCTGGCACAAAATGGATATAGATATAGAAATTATTTATTCACATTCTAATACTCACCTTTGCCCCATATAATCCCATTATAAAATCCTGTATATACAATACAAACATTCATTAAAATAAGAAATACAGAGAAAGAACAAAAAGATTTTTCAAAGAGAATAGTTTCTTCATTTGTAGTTGCTGCCTACCATATGGGAAGGAGAACAGAGCAGCAAAGATACTTCTTGTATAAGCTAAGGAGACCTGAAGAGCAACTCATTGTCTCTGGTAGTTCAAGGAGAAAATATTGGCTCTGTCCCTGATGGCACCTTTTCCCTCCCCCATGGTGTCCCTCAACCCTAGTCATACAAAACCAGTGGGATCCCTAGGAGAACATCATGTTGGTTGAACCCCTGGGAAGCCACATAAATTTGCACAATAGGGTTAGTCCCGGGAATTCCCATACCCTTAGAACCACATAGATATTCTGTGCCTCATGTTACTGCCTGTTCTCTCCCATTGCCTAACTGATGCAATCTGTATTCTGCTTTGGCAGAATCTCCACTGGTGTGGTCACCAACAATGTCCAACTGCAAGCACTTAGGTTATAAATGCTTCCAGGAAATACCAGCTGTCCCAAATATGCTCACCCCACATGTGAAACATTCTTGTGCTTGTTTCCTATATTGAGCAGGGTAGTATCTGTTTGGAAACCCTTTTCTTCTCTTTTACTTTACTTTTCTTTCAGTAAGTCCTCTTGACTTTACAAAGCTATCACTGTTCACCCACTATTTGCTGTACATGTGATTTGAGTGAAAGGATAATGAGAAGACATTTGTCTTTGCTCTCTCAATAACTGTGTAACTACAATGACATTTGTGAAATAACTGGGGCCCTATAAAAGGATCTGTGCTCTTCCCTATAGTTTTGCTACAATTTATTTATCCCTTCGTATAAATCTTAGAAATCAACTTAAATGTCAATTATTCCATCTCTTTTCCCTGTGATAAATCAGTCATTCAACAAGCATTTAGTAAAATGCCTGCTATGTGCTAGGCACTTTGCTAGATGTTGGATGCATCAGTTATGTATCTGATGGAATGAGAAGCTATCATTTAAAACAACAAAAATTATATTAAATTAATCATACATTAATGACAGTGTATTAATGAATGTATTCATCTCTGGTTTTCTCAACAGAACCTACCTATTCTATTAGTCCTAAACCAATTTTATTCTCTGATTCCACAAACTGAGGTAACCCAGGCTTGGCTAGCATACTCCTTTGTAAAGACTATTTCTCTACAACATTGACCTTTTCATCTCATAATGAGAGCTCATTTACCTGCAGAAATTGCTGACTGCATGCTTGGCTTGGTTCCTTGCATCATTCTGGTCTTCCCCACCAGCCACATACAGAAATCCATCCATCACAGTCACACACTGATTAAAACTCTTGGCAGGCATTTCAGTCAGCTTGCTCCATCCATTCTCGGGGTCCCTGTACAAGACATCTCTACTAAGTGACTTTTCAGTGAGGGCAGGCCGCCCCCCGACAGTGACTAGAACTCGAAAGCCCCCTCGAATTCTTGTGCGCCTAGACTGCATTGTGTTTTGGTGATAGGGAAGGAGATGATAATTCATGGCATCCACGAGAAGCTTGTGGCAATCTGCATCTTGCATCATCCTGGGTACAGACTGAACATAACTGACTAGGTCTTGAGCAGAGATGGTACCAAAACGAATATTGCTCAAGAGATCAGCAGCATACTTCACTCTCTTTTGGTCGAATTCTAACCATTTGGTTGCAATCTGGAATGCGACTACTTCAGAAGGCAGTTGTAGGTCATCATCTACCAGAAGTTCATTGATCTGCTCAAACGTAAGTTTTAGGAACTGGTCAGTTTCTGAAAACTCGATGAAGTTGTCCCGGATAAATTTCTGGGCGGCTGCTTTAGTGGTTTTTAGATTATAAGTTTCGGCTATGTTAGCAACATACATACAGTTCTCAACACTGATTTCTCGTATTAGAAAGTCACTGCACATCTTCACAAGGGTGTGGATCTGAAGGTAGGTAGCCGCCGAAATGATGCTTCCTATTGTGTATAAGGAAAGAGTCAACTTTCCAGTATAGGCATATGCAATCACAGTAGCCAGGCCAACTGGTGATACATCATTGAGATCCACTCTTTGAGTGGCCGGGTCCTTCTTTAATATGTTGTAAAAATAGTCACTACAGGAGGCCATCACTGACTTGTGAACATTGAAAGATTTGGTTTTGGTGCCAATGACTAAGTCACAGAGGAAGTTCTCCTGTCTCATTTTGCTTAATCCTTCCAACAGGTTGGGTCCATATGAGGCATCGGTCACTTCTGATGAGATACAGTTCAATCCATTGCCTCCTTCTAGGAAACTGTTTATAGCATTCAGTTTATTGAGTGGGCTATCTTCTACAATTATTGTCATCTCATTGACTTCTACTTTGTTCTTTTTGACAGTCTTCTTTTTGGGCGCCATGACTGCAACACAATGTCACAGGCAAGAGCTTGCTAAAAAAACAAGCAAACAGAAAAAAAATATAATAAAATGCGTGAATTCAGTTCCATAACCAAGACTTTCACTTTCAGATAATGCAATAATATGATTCCTCCCTCCATTTTTACTATGTTATGTGCCAATTAATGAGTATTTATGGTTTAAGTTTACAGATGTACCTGGGTACCTAGGATGATTTGCAGGAACTGTAAATTTTGTATTGAGGGGGAAGAGGTATGAAGATATATCCATGTCCAAACCCCATGTTTCCTTAAAGCAATGGTTCTCAACTTTCCTAATGCCACGACCCTATAATACTTGTATGTGGGTTTATCTGCATGTGGGTGGACCCGCCTGGAGACGGATAGAGGAGTGGTATCTTGGTTCCTAAGACCATTGGAAATATGTATTTTCTGATGGTCTTAGGCGACCCTTGTGACCCAAAGGGGTTGCGACCCACAGGTTGAGAGCCGCTGCCTTAAAGCATGTAGCTGAAAGACCCCTTGGAGGAAATTGGAGGAAATTCTCTTTGAAGCACACCTCTAAGAAGCCTGCATATAGACTCAAACATGACAACATCACCCAGCATGGACTCGGATTGGGTAAATGTGCTTCTAGTGTTCTCAGTTTAAACGTATATGGGAGTCTTCCAAAAGAAGTGAGTATGAGGAAGAAAAGAGACAGAGGAAAAATAACGGTCATGTCAAGACCATCCCTGCATTGGCATAGACAGTAGAAATGATTGTAATACTGAGAGAAGTTACCAATGCTTTCTAGTTGCTATGCCAAGAAAATAGCATTACCAATACTTCTGCTGCAACAGATTCTCTTAACACCTTTCCATGAATTAACTCTCTACCACTGCATTAAGGAGATGTAAGGGATGATCCTTAGTTGACTAGTTTCCTACAATTGTGCAGCTAAAGGAGGGTAAGTGTAATTAGTGCATTCTAAATTTCAGAGCAATTTAAATTTCAGTACCCTAGGGCAAAGCTCTAGTTTCCCCACCCTAGTTATGGCCTAGTTCTAGCCCCAACTCTTCCAGTAACTGTGTCTATCACTGTTAAAAGTATGATCTTGGCAATCATTTGGGAATGGTCACAGGGACCATTTAGTACCTAATTTTTATTAATACCATGCCATTCTCTTTTAATTAAATGTCTTGCTTTGAATTTAGGTATTATCTGGCTTGATAAAGTATAGAGAGATATATCAATGGGGGTTCAAAGCTATGCATTTTAATAGTCAGCTATCCCAATGGGACCATGAAGTTAGGTATAGCTGAGAAGGCCTGGTCTGCATGCCTGTGGGTGGGTCAAATGAATTTAAACATATAATTAAATTATATTCTACTTCAATTAGAGCTACTGACTGTTCTGATCCTGCTGGCAAGACACCTGGCAGCACTCACAGAACAAGAGCAATGGGCGTGTGTGTGTGTGTGTGTGTGTGTGTGTGTGTGTGCATGCGAGTGACTAATAGAATAATGAAGACCATCTTTTCAGAGTCGACAGAGCTGCTTTTGGCAGAGACAGCCTGCATTGGCTACGGGGGAGTAGATAATTGCTGTGATCTCTCAGCACAAAAATTCCATAATCATAATAATAGCTAACACTTATATAATGCTCACTATGTGCCAGGCATTGTGCTGAGTACTTTACAATTATGGTCTCACTTGATCCTCAACAACAACCCTGAGTGAGAGGTACTATTATTATATCCATTTTACAGATGAGAAAACTGAGGCAAACAGAGGTTAAGTGACTTCAGAAGTATCTGAGGCTGGATTTTGATTCAGATCTTCCTGACTCTAGTCCTGACTTGTTGTTGTGTTTGTCCTTCATTTTCAAAGAGGACCATGGCATCAGGGAAATGATGACATGACTTACCGTTGACTTTGATTTGAGTGAGGTCTGTGCAAGGTCATCAGCCTCACTTTCTTCTCCAGAACCATCTAGGTTCAGTGACCAGACATTCATCAGGATGACTGGAGATGACCCAGAATGCACTAGTCCTCTCCCTCTCCCTCTCCTTCTTCTTCTCTGTCTACTTAACTTGGGGTTTACTGGCTAGTTTTCTTTCTTTCCCTCCCAGCTTATTTTTTTTTTCTTTTTGTCTAATTAAAGGGGCCATCTTTTGACTCACTTCTTACAGAGGTCTATTCACCGAATGGGTGTTACCTTACTCTAAGTGAGTACCTGAGAAGGTCTTAGCCTAAAAGGGCCACAATCTCCCATTGCATCCTGGGTCATCTCCGGTCATCCTGATGAATAACTGGTCACTGGATCATGATGGCTCTAGAGAAGAAAGTGAGGCTGGTGACCTTGCACAACCCTCTCTCACTCAAATCAAAGTCAACGGCAAGTCATGTCATCATTTCCCTGATACAATGGTCCTCTTTGAAAATGAAGGACAAACACAACGTGTGAGTAGACTGAGTTTCCTGAATGGGAACCCAACTAGTTGGGTAACTCAGCTCATCCTTTCCCTCTCCCTCTCCCTTTCCTTCTCCTCTCCAAAGGAAGGTAAATTTTGATGGCCAGAAGCTGCCCACTTAAACTTAGGGTTTACCAATTGGATTTCTTTCTTTCTTTCTTTCTTTCTTTCTTTCTTTCTTTCTTTCTTTCTTTCTT
>CM053586.1:157228885-157289027 GCA_028646515.1 Pseudochirops corinnae | reverse complement strand
CTTTCCTTCCTTCCTTCCTTCCTTCCTTTCTTTCTTTCCTTCTTTCACAAAATCTTAAACCCAGTTCACTCTGAAGCTCATAGATTGGACCACAATAGGTCCAGTCTATGTTCCACTTAATGGCTGTTTTTTTGGGCCCTCCTGGCTTAGAGTCCTGGCACTCTACCCATTGAACCACCTACCTGTCCCTTTGAATCATAGATTTCAGAGTTGAAAAGGACCTCAATGGCCATCCAGTCCCATCCTTGCCCCAAAACTAAGCCCCATTACAACATATCCAATAAATGGCAGATCCAGCGCCTAAGTGAAAAGCTAGCATGAGGAGCAGTCCACTACCTCAAGGTAACCCTTTCCACTTTGTGGCATTTCTAATCATTTAAGAATTTTTTTTTCCTGTTATTGATCCTAATGTGTCTCTTTGTAATTTCCTGTAGATGGTTCCTATCTCTGCCCCCTTGTTGCCTAACAGAACAAGATTAATCCTTCTTCCACATGGTAACCCTTCAAATAAGTGAACATAGCTCTTTTTCTCCTTTTGGTTAAACACTCCCATTTCCTTCAACTAATCTTCATATGGCAAGAATTAAGGCTCTTCCCAATTTTGGTTTCTGTCCTTTGGATGTTCCCCAGTTTATAAATGTCCTTTGCCTGTGACCCCTAGAATTGAACACAATAGTAGAGATGTGGTCTGACTGGGTCAGAATACAATCACAGTCTCATTTCTGGGAGCTATGCATCTCAATGGAGTCCAAGCTCATAGTAGCTTTTTGGGTAGTGTTCATATTGATTCATTTTGAGCTTACAATCTACTGAAGTCCCAGATAGTTTTCAAATAAACTAATATCTAACCTTGCCTGCGCCATCTTGTATTTGTCAAGTCTATTTTTTGAACCCAAGTGTAAGAAATTTATCCCTATTGAATTTCATTTAATTAGATTTAGCCCAGCGGTCTAGCTGGTCAAATGCTTTTCCATTCCTGTTCCTGGCTTTGGCATTCATTGTGTTAGCAGTCCCTGTACCAGATGCTCCCCTCACTGCTCAATACAAAGCTCAAGCCTTGTATTTTCTGCACATTTGATACTCCTGTCATTCAGCTTCCAACCAAAAATTGGTAAAAATGTTAAACAACCTAGAGCCACATGTCCCTGGTGCACTCCACTGGACATTATATCTAGGATGTTTCAAAAGAAATTTTGAGTTTTGAGGAGTAATAGAAAAATCACTGATTTTGGAGTCAGAATTCCTTTTCTACCTGGGATATATCATTCTCCCTCTCTGGTCTTCAATTTATGTAAATGGGGTGGTCAACCAGATGGTCTCTAAGGTCTAACTCTAAAATAGATGATCCTTTGATATTTTAAAAAATGAGTGGTACTGAGCAATTGTAACATAAAAGAAGGGTGATTCCAGCCCCTCCTTCCCAATTCAGCCATAAAACCACTATAATGTTATTGTATCTCTTTCATTTTTAGAGTATGCATTGAGGTTATTATTATTATTATTATTATTATTTGAGACTTGGTCTCCTAATATCACCCAGTCTAGAAAATGCAATGTCCCTTCACTGGTCTGGTTCCACTACTGATGATCAGCCCTACTGTAACTCAGAACCCCCAAGCCCAAACAACTGTGACTAACCACAGCCTCTCCACCAGCAGGAATTATGGGCATGAGTCAGTTCTACCTCCACAACACCTCTTACTCCAGTCTACTCCCCTGTACCCACACAACCATCATCTCAATTCAAACCTTTGTCACTTCTCACCTAAACCGGGATAATAGCTTCCTATTTGGTCTTTCTTCTTCTTCCTCATGTTTCTTTCCACTCTGATCTACTTTCCTAATTACTGCAGAAGGGATTTTCTAAAGTACATGTCTGTCCATTTCACTCCTCAACTCAATAAACTTTAGTGGCTCCTGATTGACTCTAGGATCAATTATTATTTCATCATTTCATATTTCATCCTTTTGAAGTGAATATTTTTGTGTTTTGTAGTGTGTACATAATTATTAGCAGAGCAGTGTATATTATATATATATACGTATATGTGATTTATAAGTGATCAAATATATGCATATTGGAAGTGTGTGTTCAAGAATCTTTACCTGATGGTATACATGGTCAAAAATAATCACTGATACCAACAACAGCAGGAACTATGAGGTTTTAGGGAAAGGAGAAGCAGAAGATGGATAACATGAGCATAAGCATGAACTGATCTAGGCAAGATTGTTCAAGAGGCAAAACTGGTCTTTGGCACCCTTCTGTCCTTCCTGGGTGGCTCTCTTTTCCTTATTAGCATCTGGTCTTTGTGTTGCCACCCAACTGGCCAGGGGTGGTGTCAGACAAACTGAGACCTGGGAGAGACCTTAATTTAGGAAGGGCAAGGTCACCCACTGCATCCTGAGCCTTTGCCAGTTGTTTTGACTTTTATCTTGACATCAGACTTTGATGACTCTGGAGGAGAGAGTGAGGCTGACAACTCTGGGCAGCTCTGCCTCACTAAAATCCAATTCATGAGTGTGTCAAGATGTCACCCTTGTGATGTCATTGGTCCTCTTTGAGAATGAAGGACAAAGAAGGAGGAGAAGAAGGAGGAGGAGGGGGAGGAAGAGGAGAACAACAATTACAAGATGCCCAAGAATCCCTGCTGAAATATTGTGTTCTAGACTCTCTTCCTTAGCAGGGGACCCATACTCCCAAGCCTACCTCATCTTTTCCCTCAATTAAAAATGATCAGCTCTATGCCTATTCTTTCAGCATCCTCCTAGAAGAATGGCTCACTAATTTGATAAACTAATACAGACTAATGAGTTAATGGTTATTTTATTAACTCCTTCAGATAAGTCCCCTCTTGAAATATAGATTATGAATTTATAAGTGACTCATGAAGAATCTTCAACATAGTGACTGGTGGGGAGACATTTTAGGACTAGGTGTGCTGCCTAACAGCTGGGCACTGGCTTGATGGTGATGTGGGTAGAGTGCCAGGATCAGAGTCAGGAAGACTTGAGTTCAAATCCATTCTCAGACACTTCTGAGCTGTGTGACCCTGGGCAAGTCACTTAACCTCTGTTTGCCTCAGTTTCCTCATTTGTAAAAAAGGAATAATAATAGCACCTACCTCCCAGAGTTGTTGTGAGGATCAAATGAGATGATATGTGTAAAGTGCTCAACACAGTGTCTGGCACACACCAAATGTTAGCTATTATGATTACCTATTCAATTGACTGCATCAACTTTGTTTAAGGTCAATCCTAGAGAGAGAAGCTGATGGAATTCTCGCAATTAGAGTTTGTAGACTAGTTGGTTAGATGGTTCAGTATCTTAGACACACCCTTTAATTAGTCCCATCTCTACAAGGATCAACCACAAGATCTCAGGACTAGTCAACTGTAACAGCCTCCTGGCTGCCTAGTCATATGTACAGATGTGTTTGGGGCCTCCCATGTATTCCTCTCCCTTCTCATCCAGTGAAGGATGGAAGTTACTGGAAAGCATAAAGGTCCACTCTTTGTAAAGCTGGACACACACACACACACACACACACACACACATACATACTCTCAGGCCTTAACTAGCTGTGTGAGGACAAGCAAATCAATGAGCCATTGAGGTAGCCAAGCCTTAAGTTTCCTCATGAGGCTCAAAAAAGCTTTTTACAAACCTTATCAGGGGTGGGGCTTTCTAGGTCCTCAAGCACCTTCCTTTGACTGAACCTGAGGATTTGAGGAACTAAATGGCTACCTGTGGCCTCCAGGTCATAGAGACAGCAGATGGCACACTGAATAGAGCACCAGGCCTTGAGAAAGGAAGAGCTGAGTTCAAATATGACTTCAGATACTTCCTAGCTGTGTGACCCTGGCTAAGTCACTTTACCTCAATTTCCTCTGATAACTGGAATGGAAGCATCAGGATGGTATGAAGGCCCCATCTACTATCACTACTATTATAAACTATGCTGGGGTATTTGAGATGCACAGCTGGGCTTGGAATCAGAGGATTAGAATTCACTCTTCCACTCACTGTGTGAGCTAGAACAATTTTATTTACCAATCTAGGCTTCAATGTCCTTATCTTTAAAATAAGGAGGTAATTAAAGAAAGTTAAATAAAGAGGTTTAAAGATAGGACTTGAACCCTGAGTTCAAATCCAACTTTAGAGGCTGTGACCCTGGGTGAGTCACCTAACCTTTGTCTGCCTCAGTTTCCTCATCTGTAAAATGAGGCTAATAATGAATAAAAATAATAATAATAGTAAGGAAGTAACAATCTAATTCCCAAGGTTGTTGTGAAGATAAAATGAGATGATATTTGTAAAGAACTTTGCAAATTTTAAAATGCCATATAAATACCAGATATTAACATTGCCACATGCATGACCCAGAGCAAGTCACTTAACTCCATTGAGCCTCAGTTCTCTCATCTGCAAAATAAGGGGAGCAGACACTAAGCTCCCTTTTACCTCCAAATCCTATAGGCTTCCAAAGCTGTAGGCTTCCCTTCACTTGTTTATGACATTGGTAGGAAAAGAGAGATGGTCTATTCTCTGCTCATTACCATATACCCTAAAACCATTTTTGCCCCATGAAGTACAAGATTGCCTGCATTGAGTCCTGGTGCATATTTTAATTCTTGGATGGTTGTTACAGCCTTCCCTGCTTTCCTGAGCACTTCCCCCCTACTCCTACCCTCCCTTCCCCTTGCCTCCCATCACTTCCATCATCTTAGTATCCTCCCCCCCTTCCCCCGCTGTGTCCCCATCCCATGGCCTTGCTCAATTCAATCAGGCAGCAGGCCCAGGAAACTAGAGGGCCTGTCAGTGGGCCAGGGGAAATGGTCCTGTTGCTTGGATCCTGTGCCCTATGTCAACAGAGGTGACTCCCTGTTTACCTGAGGGATCAGGCATTCTGGTAAAAACAAAACCAGAGAACTCTGTCCATGTAGGACAGGTAGGACCAGTTAGCTTTCAGGTTGTCTAGTTACCTTAAACAAGGCTATGCCTAGGGGATACAGACTCAAAACAAAAAAGACCTCTGACCTCCCTGCCATTCCCAACCCCTCCATCTATACAAATAACAACTCCAGAACATTTGTATACAGATTAAATCAGACTAAAGTGAATACTAAGGGCAGCTTTAAAAGGGAAAAGCAGTCACAGAAGGACAGCCCAAGGGATATCTATGAAAGAGGAGAGGGGCATTTCTTTCCTTAGCACCAGTGAGGCAGCTGGGGTTTATGGACTGATTATATATGTGCATAACAGCTTCTCCTCTTTTTTTTTTTTTTAAAGCACCAGCTGGCCTCCTCCTTGAGTTACTGTCTGGTTGTAACTCAAGCGCCCCAAAGCATGCAGTCCAAGACAGTTGTCCTAATGCAGTGGGCTCTGATTTTAGGCTAGATCCCACACACTTTTTGCACCTTTTTAAAGTAAAGAGACCTTGTCTACTGTACATCCTGGCTTTGTGATTCTAGGCCAGTCATTTGACCTCTCAGGGTCCCAGGCAACTCTCTCAGACTAGAGGTTACAGAAAACTTGCTGGTCTGCTTGGGTGGAGGAAGTGGGCTCTATATACCTATGAGATCAAAGTTCCATATGAAAGAAAGAAAGAAAGAAAGAAAGAAAGAAAGAAAGAAAGAAAGAAAGAAAGAAAGAGAAAGGAAGGAAGAAGGAAGACTGCAATAATGTAAGTGAAAACAATACTAAAAAGCATGCAAACTCAGATGCATGTCAATGACCACTCTTGGTTGCAACCATAGAAGTGAAGATCATACATATTTCTGAGAGAAATAATAATTTCTCTCTTATGTTTGATAACCAATTATTGAATTTGGACTAAGGTTTTTTCCTTATTTCCTCATTGAGAAATCAGCCCCAGTAGCTTATCTAGCTGGCCTTTGAAGGGTAGGGCTGATGATAAGATTGAATGGGAAACCTCAGATCTGATCAAAAGGTAAAGAAATTCTAGTTTAGGTGAATTAGTGGATTCTGGTCCATTGTGTTTTTATCTGGCAGGTCTGGGTGGAAGTGAATTCCCCCTTTTGTATAGATTACCCTAAATGTGGTGGTATGATAAGTCTCTTTGTCCAAGACTCTAGTCCTTCATTAGAATAAACTCATCTCTCATTCTATAAAGTTCATTCTCTTATTACTTGTTAACCAGTCTGAATTGATTTCCACCTTCAGGAATATCCACTCTTCCGAGACCATTTAAGCGTTGAGTGGGTTGTATGAGGGGTCTTTGGTTTAGGAGAGATGGTCAAATGACCCTTTTATTTTATTCACTAGCAATAATTAATAAAATGATTAATTACTCAGAAACTGTCTCTTGAACTTTTTATTCATCACATTTCCTTCCTCTGGGTACAGAGATGCGTTTCTATGGGAATGGAATATTGCATACTCTATCAGCTGTGGTCCCTTTTGCTTAGCGTGTTTTTTTTGTTTTTGTTTTTGCTAGGAGGGACGCATTAGTGCAGGAAATAGGGTGTGCGTACTGGGAAATGTCTATAGTCATCAGGTATCAACAAAACTTTTAAAAAGGGAAGAATTAAAGGGTCAGATTATCTGTGACCAGAAGCCCATTTTCTTTCTTTCTTTATGGAGGGGGGAAGGCAAGGCAATTGGGGTTAAGTGACTTGCCCAAGGTCACACAGCTAGTAAATGTATCAATTGTCTGAAGCTGGATTTAAACTCAGGGCCTCCTGACTCCAGGGTCGGTGCTCTGTTCACTGCGCCACCTAGCTGCTCTGGGAAGCCCATTTTATAAAGCATAAGAGGAATGAGATTCTCTTTTGCCCTCAGGAAGGCTCCAGCAGTCTGCTCCCAGTGTTTAGGCTCAGACTTCTAATAGTAACAGCAACTGACAAAGCATATTTAAAAGAAAAAAAGATATGGGAACCGAATGCAAAAACAAATGGGATATTTTTAAAGCTTCCATGCATATTTTTCCTTTTAACAAGTTGTAAATGCTTTGAAGTTTGTAAGGTTGAGAGGCAGTCTGGCATAATAGTTTGAGTACTAGACTTGGGGAGGGAAAGATTTGGGTTCAGACTAAGGTTTGAACCTGAAGACCTAAGTTCAAATTTCCAGCCTCATACATGTCCTAGCTGTATGATCCTGGGCAAGTCACTTAACCTATATCTGCCTCAGTTTCCTCATTTGTAAAAAGGGGATAATAAAAACACCTGTCTTCTAGGGTTGTCGTGAAGAAAAAATGAGATATTGTTTATAAAGGGCTTTGCAAACCTTAAAGTGCTATGTAAATTCTAGTTATACAGACCTGGGCTACCAGAAAAGCGTTTGCACAGGAAAACAGTTCTGTGATGAAGGGCTGCTCCATACCTGTACACACAAAGTGCTTTTCTTCAAGATTTGTGACCATATGTAATTTCTCTCTTATCTGCTTCACCAGTTATACCACTGAGAGCGTAATATGGTAGAATAAAAGACTTGAGCCTTAGTCCTAGCTCCCAAATTTAGCTGGTGTGACCTTTCATTTCTGGTCTTCGGTTTTCCCAATTGTAAGATAAAAGGCTGGACTCAATAAAATCTCTACATTTACATAAACTCTAATTTATTCAGTGCTTAAGGTCTTTGAAAGGAGATGTGGATTCAGTGGAAAGAATCCTGGTTTTGGGCTTAAATCCTGGCTCTGTTGCTTGGGCTCATCTATGAAATGAGCAGGTAGGCCTAAATGACCACTAGGAATCCTTCCAGCTCTAACACCATGATCCATAAATTAGTACCTGTTAGACCCTGGACAGAAATGGGGTAGAAGAGACATCATTTCACCTAGCAAGTTTCTGCTTCATAGCCCATGGGCCAAATTCACTCTAGATGGAGGGTTCTTACTGAAGGGAAAGAGGGTGTCCATGAACTTGTTAAAAAAATTTTTTGATAACTATGTTTCAATATAATTAGTTTCCTTTATAAATTATTTTCTATATTTTATATTATTTAAATTTATTTAAATATTCATAATATTTTATAATTTATTTTATTTTTATACATTTAAAAGTGTTATTTTGAGAAGTGATGGCTAGGTTTCCCCCACACACCAAAGACAGTCCATGGTACACAAAAAGATCGAAAATCCCTACTCTAAGCCATATAGACATTGTAGCTTTGTTTCTAACATTTATGGCTCTATTAGCATCACAGTGTATTAGAAACTACAATGAAGGGCATGACTTTTCATATATTTTCACTTTGTTCAGATCACTTGGTTTGATCACTGACCATAATTTATTGTCTTTTCCCAAAGAATTCCCAAAGATAAATCACTGAGATTGAATTTGTGCTAGCACCTGTGTCCTAGATGTAATTTGATACAGCAAGTTATCCCTCAGATGAAATATTTCCTCCACTCATTTAAAGAGATTAAGCCTCTTGAAAATGGAAGGCTAGAGAGCAACAGGACTGTCACCAAAGTCTGTAATATCATGAAGGATGTGGGTAAGGTAAATGAACCTTGTATCTAGATCTCAGAATATAAGATTAAGAGAACACCATAAATGTTAAAGAAACCTGTCCTTAGGCAAATAAATAAAAGAAAGTATTTCTTTGAGGAGCAGTTAATGTGCATAACTCCTAGGGGCTCTCCAGGATGAAACCATAAGTAGGCTTAAGATGAGCTTAGCGAGGAGATCCAGAGCAGAAAAAGGCTCAGAAAAGCTGGGGCTGGTGGCTCACACTGATAGACCCTGCTGCTGGGGAGGCTGAAGTTATTGGATTGCTGAAGTTTGGGAACTCTGACCTGTAATAGGGCTAAACCCCATCAGGTCTCCATACTAAGTCCATCACCAATATGGGGAGCCTCTGGGAGTGGAGGCCATCAGGCTGACCAAGGAACAGGGAACTGGTCCAGGCAATAAACAGAGCAGATTCAAACTCCTGTGCTGATCAGTAGTAGGACTAGGGCTTAAGCTGCACTTGCAGTCTGGGCAAGATCAGGAGGAAACGCAATCTCTTCTGCATCCCCCCCCTCCAAAAGGCTTAGACTGACATATTATCATGACTGGCCAGACAGAGGACCAGCCCAAGTTGGGAGAAGCAGGTCCCAAAAAGATTAGTGTCAAAGTGATTCTCTCTCTTTCTCTCTCTCTTTCTCTTTCTCTCTCTGTGTCTCTGTCTCTCCCCATCTATCCATCTATTTATCTTTCTATTTGTCCATTTACTTGTCTGACGTCTTTGCATATTTAACTCTCTCTCTCTCTCTTTGCCAGAACATGTCATGAAGATCATCTGTTAAGTCATGGAGAGATTGTGGATCTCAGATTTGTTACAAGGAAAGTAGGATCTAAGGATTAGGAACTGGAAGGGATCTGAGAGACCATCGAGTTTACCTCGATCATTTTACAGGTGAGGAATCTGAGGTTCAGTGAAGGGAAGGCATTTTTGCTTTGCTAACCTTTTAAAATGTTGTATACAAGTATGAGCTGCTAGTATCCATGGGATGCCAAATTGAAGGACATTACCATTAGTATGACTTAGTAGTCCTAGAGAATCACCCTGCCAGAAAAAAAAGGGAATGTTTCTAGTTTTCATAATTAAATGAATGGCCAATATTTTTAATATTCCACCTAAGTCAAGTTGCTCTCTCTTTGTTGTTGTTGTTCGGCCTTCATTTTTGAAGAGAACCAGTGACATCACAGGATGATGTGTTGACTTGTGCTTGAATTGAATTTAAGTGAGGCAGAATTGCACAAAGTTATCAGCTTCACTTTTCCAGAGTCATGGGAGTTCAGAGGCAAGGCAAAAGTCAAGACTACTGGTGATGGTCCAGGAGGCAGTGGGTGACCTTGGTGTCTTTGATAACTGAATGAGCTTTAAGTGATCCATAGCCCTTAAGGGCCATTGGAACAAATTGTTCTCATTCACCCATTCCACCACGGGAAGTCTTTGCATGCTTGGGGTAGACAGCTCTCTAACTTGATGATGGGTTTGAGGCCTGTTGATTAACCTCAACCTGGTTTAGCCAAGATGATTTTATCAGTGTAGCTACTGCACATGTTACAGCTTCCCTCTTTAAACATGTTTCTGATAATAGCTCCTAGCATTATCATAATTCTAGCAACACACAGTGCCTTTTGGAAGGGCCTTAACCTAGCGAGGTAACTGCCCAATCACACTCTCTAAGGCTCAGTTTCCTTGCCAATCAATAAACAAGCATTTATTTAGTACTTAGTATGTGCCAGATTGGACTAGATGGTGTTTTAAGATTTCTTCCAACCCAAGACAGTGGATCCTGACAATCTGTGATTTCATCAGTTTTAGAAATGAAGAAACTCCTCTTACCTATGCAGATCTGCAACTTTTCTGAAATTTAGAGTCTTTAGCTGCCTGGGAGAGCACTGTGAAGTTGAATGATTTGCCTAGCACCATATAAACAATGAGCTGGAGAGGTAGGACCTGAACCCAGCTCTTTCTGACTCTTAGAGCAGCTCTCTATTCACTACACTCTGATGTTTCATGTATATACCTGTGTACATAAGGTGTCCCAAAATCATTAGAGCAGTTTTAAGCTTTAACAGCACTAAGGCTTTTGGAATAGGTCTATCTGTCTGTGTTTCTGTGTATCTATGTGGGGCAGGTAGGTGGCAAAGTGAATAGAGGGCCAGGCCTGCAGTCAAGAAGCCTCATCTTCCTGAGTACAAATCTGGCCTCAGACACTTACTAGTTGTGTGACCCTGAGCAAGTCACTTAACCCTGTTTGCCTCAGTTTCCTCACCTATACAATGAGATGAAGAAGGAAAAGGTAAACCACTCCAATATCTTTGCCAAGAAAACCCCAGAGATATGAAAGAGTTGGACATGACTGAAAGGACAACAATAGCAACAACAAAAGTCTCTCTGTTTAAAAGAAAAAAAATTAAGTTTATGATGTGTTTTTTTTTTCTTTTCTCTATTCTGTATTTGTGTTCTGGCATTCGAGTCTAAAGTGCAATGGAAAAAAAAGTGTTCTCTCTGTGTCTGTCTCTTTCTATTGGGAGACTAGGTCTGTGATTTCATTGAGATAAGGAACTCCCATGTGAGGAAACTCCCTCTGAGACCAATGCAAGTCAATAGCTTTTCTCCAATCATACGGAGCCTTGGGGAGTTGCTAGAGCACTGAACTGAATGACTTGCTGGGGTCACACAGCCAATAGGGATCCAAGGCAGGATTTGAACCTAGGTTTTCCTGAACAGCTATTCATTACGTTATTCTGTATATGCTCACATGTCTGCATTTATTTCCTGTCATAATTAGAAAGGATTGTTGGTTTACCTTTAGGCATTTTTTTGGGGGCGTAGGAGAAGGGGAAGAAGGAAGGAGAGGCCCCCTGGGATAGGACCCCACTCAGGGCAAGATATAAAGCCATGTTTGCATAAGCGTTAGTGTCATTCCCCAGCTCCAGTTAGCTGGGTGTCCAAAATGTCTTATACCCAGAGAGGTGAATCAGCTGCTCCCTCTGCCCCCTCCCTTCCACATTCCAATGGCTGCATCTGTTGAAGCCTATCAGAGATAGCTCCAGGAATAGTAACAGAGAGGAGGGGCCTGGCCCAGCTTGCCATTTTAAGTTAGGTCCAGTTTAAGGCGCATTTGCTTCTTACATGTCTAATGTACCTCTTTGCACTTTAGATTAAGGAACCTACATAGGCACAAGACACTACAATAATTCAAAAATGATGTTTTATAAATGCTGAACGAAGGAGTTGTGTTGTTGTCCATGTTGATAAAGATGCTTTTGACAGTCATCTAAAGTATGAGTCCTGTGGTACCCTATTGGTTACATTCTGAGATATCTATATATGTTAAATATAAACTGTTTTGTGCTAAATAGAGGCAAGGATTCTATACTTTGTGGGTGATATATTTTCCTCTCCTACTAAGCCATGAAGAACAATTCACCATGATCAAATATGGGAATTTCAAACTAGATGGAAAATGTGGGATTTGAAAAAAAACCTTCCCTGAAATACCATCCTTTCTTATCCTCCCCACCTCATGCTATCACAATTAATTGTGATTCTTCAAATAACAACCAGCTTGGGTTTCAACACCTTTCGCGTTTTCTGAAAATTTTCTTTTGCCTGCTACTTTACATGAAACAATTCCCTAGTTTGAACTGCAGCTTAAGATCTCAGACATGGCTAATTTGCACCAGCTGTAGTCTCCCCTCTACAGAATTAAAACAAAGAATAAAACATGAAACTTCATATGTCCTAACCCCAACTAGGCAGACACCCAGAACACAAGAGGCAGACCTGCTAAGAGGGCAACCCCAGTTCTTACCAAAGACTGGCCCAGGGTTCCAAAACGAAGCCTCTGTACTGAGCTCTTCTTGGTGGGCAACCTGAGAGTAGAATGAGAGAGACAGAGGGAAATAGGGAGGGAGAGAGAGAGAGAGAGAGAAATAGAGGGAAAGAAAGAACAAGGAAAAATCCCACCCCGAGCTGCCAACAGCCACCTGACAAGCCCCAGCAGCAGCGATTTCTAGTGTGACCCTTTCCTGTCACTCTGAAGAAAGGAGCCTGGAGACTGCGCGCTGGGACAGTGAACATGACCCCTCCTGGCCACCCAGGGCCAGAGGGAGGGACTGGGCTTGGTAGGAAGGAGTTGGATTTCTCAGCCTGTCCAACTTTTAAAAGTCGAGGGATCAATTGACCTCAGTTGATGATAAGAATATATTTTAGGGGGATGTGGAGGTTTTGGGGTGTAGGGTGGCCTATGGATTAAAAAAATAACTTCAGAAATATATAAGATGACCACTACAATCTCTTTGGGAAGATATTATCTGTTATAAATAGATTGGACAGATGTTAGAAGAGTAGTTGATATTTGCTGGTTCTATTGCATTTTGTTAATAGGCAACAGGTGATGAAATGGATAGATCATTGGATTTGGAATCAGGAAGATCTGAGTTCAAATTCTGCATTAGATTCTAATTGTGTGACCTTAGGCAAGTCATTTAACTTTTTTTCAGACTTAGTTCCCCCCTCTAAAAAATGGCGATAAGAATAGCACCTCTCTTTTGGAACTCTTAGGGTTGTTGCAAGGATAAAATTAAATAATATTTGCAAACCTTAAAGTATTACATAAATGCTAGCTATTATTATCAACAAGCACTTATTAAGTACTTACTGTGTGCCAGGATGACTTCCCATTTACACGGTATATATTTTGCATGTGTATTGTTTGCATATTCTCTCTCCCAATAGAATGTGAACTACTTGAAGTCAGGAACTGTGTTTTTGCCTTTTGTCGTATCTTCAGAACTTAGTATGATAGAAAGCTCTTAATAAATGCTTGTTGAGGGGCAGCTAGATGGTCCAGTGAATAGAGCACCGGGCCCTGCAGTCAAGAGGACCTGAGTTCAAATGTGACTTCAGACACTTGACACTAGCTGTGTGACTTTGGGCAAATCACTTAACCCCAATTGCCTTGTTTTCCCTCCTCCAAAAAAAAAAAAAAAAGAAATTGTTGATTGACTTACAAGGCACTGTGCTAAGCACTAGAGATTCAAAAAAAAAAAAAACCAAAACAAAAAGAGCATTAAGTCCTGGCACTGTGCTCTTTACAAAGATCATCTCATTTAATCTTCACAACAATCCTGGGAAATAGGCACTATTATCTGGATTTCAGAGTTGAGGAAACAGGCAGCAAGTTAAGTGACTTGCCCAGGGTCACAAAGCTAATAACTTTCCACTGCTGTATTTGAGTTCAGGTCTTCCTGGCTCCAGAAATAGGGTTCTATCCACTGTACCAGGCTCTATGCTCAAGGAGTTTACATTCTAATGGAGAGACAGTATACAAGAAGCGTATAGCACTTTGCTCCAGCAACACATTGTTATATGAACTTTGGTGGTCTCTTCTAGCTCTAAGTCTGTGATTCTATAATCCTAATAAGCAGAGTGGTATCAGTGGTATCAGGGCAAAGGCCTGAACTTTTACCAGGTTAAAATCCTGCCTTCCATATTTACCAGCTGTGTGATTGCAGATAAATCCATTAGTCCTTCTGGTCCTTATTTTCTTCCTCTGTAAAATGGGGTTATGTTCACTAATTTACTGGGTTGTTGTGAGTAAAATGCTTCCTAAAACTTAAATCTTGATATAAAAGTGAGCTAATATTTATGTGAATTCTGTTTAACCATCACATTTTTTTGGATGACAACATTTTCTCCAGCAGCATGAATAAGACACTGGCCTCAGCCTGGAGACCTGGGCTATCCATTGGACTCTTTAGGATTGAGTTTCCTCGCCTGTAAAATGAAGTGGTCGGACAAGAAGGCTTCTAAAATCCCATCCTACTTCAGTGATCTATGAATCTATTTTACAGTTAATAGAACTAAGGCAAAGAAAATTAAATGGCTGAGCAATGATTATTTAACCACTTCTGGGAAGAGCTGAGATCAGAATTTATACATTCAGATCCTCCTCACGCTTCTCAATGCACTTCAAGCTGAATTGTTGCTAGCTTTTTAGTGGAGGGGATAATTTGTTTTCTTTCTATTGCTTTATTACCTCACAGTTCCCTTGGCTAGCTCTCATCAACTAGCTTTGACAGGACACCGGGTAAAATGAACTCATACCATGATCATGTGGAAGCATCAGGTGCTAAGATGGGTTACACAAGGCAGTCAATGCTCTTGTCAACATCAATTAATCAACAAACATTTTTATTTTTTTCTTCTTTTATTTTTTTATTTATATTTATTTTTAGTTTACAATATTCATTTCCACAAGATTTTGAGTTACAAATTTTCTCCCTGTCTTTCCCCTACCCCCACCCCAAAACAGCGATCCTGCTGAATACCCCCTCCCCCACTCTGTTCTCTCCTATATCCTCCCTCATCCCCCCTTCAACTTTCCAGTAGGGCAAGATAGATCTCCATACCCCAGTGCCTGTATATCTTATTTCCCAGTTGCATGGAAAAAAAAATAAAATTTTGTTAAACATTTGATTTTAAAACTTTGAATTCCAGATTCTTTCCCTTCTTCCCTTGTCACCAACTCTTACTGTGAAGATAAGCAGTTCAATATAGGTCGTTCATGTGTAGTTATGCAAAACATTTCCATAGTGTATACATTGTGAAAGACTGACTATATTACCCTCCATCCTATCCCACCCCTGCACCTGTTCTATTTTCTACTTTGACTCTGTCCCTTTTCAAAAATATGTGCTTCTAACTACCCTTACCCCCAATCTGCCCTGTCTACTATCATCCCCCTTCTTATCCCCTTCCCCACTACTTTCCTGTAGGGTAAGATACGCAATTTAGTGTGAATGTTATTCCCTCCTTAAACCAGATTCAATGAGAGTAAGGTTGACCCATTCCCTTTTGCCTTCCTGTTCTTCCCCTCCATTGTAACAGTTTTCCCTTGCCTCTTTTATATGAGATAATTTGCCCTATTCTATCTCTCCCTATCACCTCTCATTACATTCCTCTCTCACCTCTTAATTTTATTTTTAAAATATCATCCCTTCCTATTCAATTGATCCTGTGCCCTCTGTCTATGTATACCTGTACACGTATATACACACACTCACATATGTATTCATACACACATACCCTTCTATATAGACATATATATGTATGTATACATACATATACATTTATATTCCCTTCACCTAGCCTCATATTGAGAAAAGTTTCACAAGTGGCAATTATCATTTTTCCATGTAGACATGTAAATAGTTCAACTTTGATAAGTTCCTCATGATTTCTTTTCCCTGTTTACCTTCTCATGCTTCTCTTGCTTCTCTTGCTTCCTCTATTTGAATGTCAAATTTTCTATTCACCTCTGGTTTTTTCATCAAGAATGCTTAAAAGTCCTTTATTTCATTGAATGACCATATTTTCCCCTGAAACAGTGTACTCAATTTTGCTGGGTAGGTGATTCTTGGTTTTAATCCTAGCTCCTTTTACCTCTGGAATATCATATTCCAAGCCCTTCAGTCTCTTAATGCAGAAGCTGCTAGATCTTGTCTTATCCTGATTGTGTTTCCAGAATATTCAAATTGTTTCTTCTTGGTTGCTTGTAATGGTTTCTCCTTGATCTGGGAACTCTGGAACATGGCTATAATAGTCCTAGCAGTTTTCTTTTTGGGATCTTTTTCAAGAGGCGATCAGTAAATTCTTTCAACCTCTACTTTGCCCTCTGGTTCTAAAACATCAGGATAATTTTCCTTGAGAATTTCTTGAAGGATGATTTCTAGGTTCTTTTTTTGATCATGGCTTTCATGTAGTCCAATAATTTTAAAATTATCTCTCCTGGATCTATTTTCTAGGTAGTGGTTTTTCCAGTGAGATATTTTACATTGCCTTCTATTTTTTCAATTGTTTGAATCTGTTTAATAGTATCTTGATTTCTCATAAAGACATTAGCTTCCCTTTGCTCCAATATAATTCTGAAGAAATTATTCTCTTCAGTGAGCTTTTGAAATTCTTTTTTTTCCACCTGGCAAATTTGGCTTTTTAAGGCCTTCTTCTCCTCATTGTCTTTTTGGTCCTCTTTTGCCATTTGAGTTAGTCTATTTTTTAAGGTGTTATTTTTTTCAGTTAGGTTGTTGACTCTCTTTTCATGATTTTCTTGTATCATTCTCATTTTTCTTCACAATTTTTCCTCCACTTCTCTTACTTGATTTTCAAACTCCTTCTTCACCTCCTCCATGCCTTGTAACCAATTCATATTTTTCTTGGAAGCTTTTGGTGCAGGAGTTCTGACTTCGTTGTCTTCCTGCCATTCCATGCTTTGATCCTTTTTGTCTCCCAAAAAAGAATCTAAGTTCTGATTTCTGTGCTTGCTTTGCTTCCTTTGCTTTCTCATATTGCCACTCAATTACCTGACTTTTGAGCTTTTTTGCTACAGTAGAACTCTACTTCCAGAGAGAAGAGCTTTGTCCCAAATTGCTGGGGTTTTTGCAGCCACTGGAGCTATTAGTTGGGTGCTGTCTCTGCAGCCCCCACAAGCTCTGGCCCACTGGGCACACACCCCAGGACCTCTACCCAAGACAGTGATCCATATCCAAGTAGGTTAAAGCAAGAACGATTATCCTGTGAATGGTCTCTTTGTCTCCCTACTATCTGCAGGCCAGAAGATCTGAAGCAGCCATGTGGCAGCAGCTGAATGGCCTCCATGCCTCCACCACTTCTCACCCTGCAGGGTAGGGGCTGGACCATGCTCTTCATCCTCCCCGCCCCAGTTCCAACAGAATTCTACACTAAACTTTTACTTTGTCTTTGGTATTTATGGGTTGATAATTCTGGAAACCATCACTGCTGCTGGTGATCCACTCTCCTGAAGTTCCACTCCAGCCACTGCTGGCTGGGGCGCCCTGTGCCTAAAACCTCAGGCTCCTGCAGGGCTGGGCTCAGCTCCCAGCACACTATGATGGACCCCTCCTGTCCACTTGTCAGGCTGCCTTCAGTGGGAGATTTGTTTCTCTCCATCACTTTGTGGGTTCTGTAGCTTTAAAATTTGTTTAGAGTCATATTTTATAGGTATTCGAGGTGATTATGGGGGGAGTTCACGGAGTTTTCCTGCTTCTATGCTGCCATCTTGGCTCCACCAGAAACATTTTTAAAGGTTGTACTATGTGTTAAGAACTGGTACATAGTAGATCTTTAATAAGTGTTCGTTGAATAAGTGACTGAGTGCTGGGTATACAAAGAAAAAAAATGAAATAGCCCTTGTCCTGAAAGAGCTTTCATTCCATTATGGGAAGTGTTTTATATATATATGTAAATATATATATGTAGGTATGTATATATATATATGTATGTATGAATAGAGAGAGAGATACAGATATATAGAGAGATATAGCTAAATGTAGATACATAGATATAGATACATAGATATAGATATAGATACACAGGCACATACACACACATATACACACATATGCAAAATATGGTACATAATAATAACAGGTCAGTGTTCCTCCCTCGTGGGAGGGTGCTAGCAGCTTCCTACAAAGGATCCGAGGACTTCTAAACCCCTGTCTTTGCTCCCAATCTTCAGAGACTGAGCAGACTTATTGAGTCTTAGGACAGGTGTAGCTAGTTAAGAGTGAGTGCTTATCCATAAAAGACTCCAGCAGGCACACAATTTGGGATCTGGAGGTTGACTGGAGGCTATGGGGCATGCTGGTGGCTTTCTTCCTCGAGGTCCCTGCTAAAGTAACTCCTGGGGGGCTCTGTAACAATGGCAGAAACTGAAAACCCTTGTAGGAAGGTTCCTGAAATTGAAAGAGCAGCTGAGCAAGACACAGGATTCCCAAAAGTTACAAACCTGTTCTGTTCCGGGGTTTCAACAGATTCTTGGGTCCTCCTACCCCTAGGAGCCTTGAGTAGATGAAGAAACTTGCAGAGTAATCCTGAATACTGTCTGGACCTTTAGGGAAAGATGAAGGGGATGGAGGTGAGAAATGTAGAGAAAGTATTTTAATAATGGCCTTCCCAGAAAGCTGTCTTCGGTCTGGCTTCCTGTTGGCAATCTGAAATCTCCCTGAGGTTGTGACAGTGTAAGCCCAGAAAAAATAAATGGTTAGAGCCGCAGGTAAGGTTTTGTGGTATTGGAGTTACTTTAATCAGTCTGTCATCAAGCATTTAAGTGCCTATTATGGGCCAGCTATTGTGCATTATTTGGTTATGGGGTGGGGAGTGGGGGGGCGAGGGAGGAAGGATGTTAGGTCTAGAAAGGTCTCAGGTGTTTTGTTAGACCGTCGCCTACCTGTCTAATCCTGACCTCAAGTTATGGGAACAACTAATGGTCTTCAACTTGAAGAAACAAGTTTAAAGTTACTTTTCAAATGGCAACTAGGAAACTATATTATATCCCAACATGTGATTGGTCTATGAAAAGTGTTTCACCCAGAGCATTGAAGTTTCTAGGGCTTAGATACATCTCTAGATCTATGGGTGGGGGATGGGGGTGGGTGGGAGAAGAGGGGAGGGATGGTGTTCTTGTGGGGGGATGCTAGGCGCCCACGAAAAATCAAGGCTGCTCCTTTTTAACCTAATGTACCATTAAGCCTTGAAGAGCCATTCAGAGAGCCCAGGCAGGGTACAGGCTGCAATGTAACAAGTGTGTGGTGTGGTGTGCCGAACTAAATTAGGTCCAGGATAGGTGGAGGAGGGGGAGGAGAATGAATGCACAGAACCTGTATTCAGCTTGCTTAGAACATAAAGCATATAGGTCCCCAAAGTAAGAAGCATTTCAAAATGGTGATACTAATAGCAGCTACCTCAAGGGTTGTTGTGAGGATCAAATGAGATAATATTTATGAGTGCTTTGCATATCTTAGAGCGCTGTATTAACAAGAGCTATTGCCATTTTAAGGTTATTACAACTTTTCCTCTTTTTCTTCCTTGAAATAGTATATTGGGGACAGGGAGGATTGTACCATAGTGATAGGGGAAATCATGAGGTACAGTGCCAGCATTGAACTTGAAGGAAGCTGGTATGAAACAGATGGAGGGTGAAGCCTGGAGAAATAATTTTAATTTTTTTTTTACCTTATAAGAAATGAAGCTCTCTTAGATTAAAAGTTACTGAGCAGGTGCCAGTCTGTGGGGACAGAGGAAATTTCTTCACTTGGGAGTTCTCTGGCATGAATCCAGGACAAAAGAAAGAGTTCTATGGAACTGGGATAGGGAGGCAATATCGCAAAGTGCCAGTGGGGCACTGTATACAAAAGTATTAATAAAAATTTAAAATTCTTGGGATCACTGGATGGAAAAGCAATTATAATTATACAGAAACACATACATTATGGGGATTAATCAACCTAATTAATCAATTAATCAACATTTTAAAAAAAGTTTATTTTTAGTTTACAACATTCAGTTCCACAGGCTTTTGAGTTTTAAATTTTCTTCCCCTCCTACTCCTCCTCCCTCCCCCAATATGGCATGCAACCTGTTATAGGGTCTACATATACATTCCCATTAAACATGTTTCACATTGGTCATGTTGCAAAGAAGAATTATAACCAATGGAATGAAACACGAGAAAGAAGAAACAAAACAAAAGACAGTGCAAATAGTGTGCTTCAATCTGCATTGAGATTCTATCATTGTTTTTCTTGATGTGGTTAGCATTTTCCATCATGATCTTTTTGGAGTTGTCTTAGAACCTTGTATTGCTTGGAAGAGCCAAGTCTATTAAAGTTAATCATTGCACAATGTGGCTGTAACTGTGTACAATGTTCTGTTGGTTCTGCTCCTCTCCACATCAGTTCAAATAAGTCTTTCCAGGTTTTCCTGAAGTCCTGCTCATCATTTCTTATAGCACAATAATATTCCATTACATCCATATACCACAACTTGTTCAGCCATTTCCCAATTGGTGGGCATCCCCTCAATTTCCAGTTCTTTGCCACTGCAAAAAGAACTACTGTTAAGCATTTTTGTACATGTAGATCCTTTTCCCATTTGTATGATCTCTTTGAGATATAGCCCTAGAAGTGATATTGCTGGGTCAAAGGGGATACACATTTTTCATAGTCCTTTGGGCATAGTTCGAAATTGCTCTCCAAAATGGTTGGATCAATTCACAACTCCACCAGCAATACATTAGTGTTCCAGTTTCCCCACATATTCTCCAGCATTTATCATTTTCCTGTTTTGTCATGTTAACCAATCTGACAGGTATGATGTCGTACCTAAGAGTTGTTTTGATTTGCATTTCTCTAATCAATAGTATTTATGCCAGGGACTATGGTAGGCCCTGGGGATACTAGGACAAAAATGAAATAGTCTATGCCCTCAGGGAGCTTACATTTTATCAGAGTATCTGTACCAAATAATTGTTTTTAATAGGATAGCCTCTTAGTCAGTTTGACATTGCCTATCATTTGAGTTTTCTGAGTTAAACCTGACACTTTTAAGAAAAGTGTTACCCTTTTCTGGTCCTTAACCTCACCAATAAAATGAAGGTGTTTGATTTGATGATATATAAGGTCCTTCTTAGCTCTAAATCCTATTATTGATAAGGGTCATCCGTACTTACTATCATTAGACACATGCATATGGCAGATGCTTTTAATGCACCAATCACCCTTCTAGTTGTGAAAACTAAATGAAGTCAACTAACAAAGCTATCAGTTATGTAGAAATGATAACTCACTCACTTTTCTCCAAATGGAGCCAGTCAGTACTGTATTATGTCCATGTAGAATACTGTCAGGAGGTCTTTCATATGTGTATTCACCCACTTGCAAATTTCTTTCTGAATATTTTATGATGATGATGATGATGATGATGATGATGTAATCCAAGCAGGAGGGGTTAGGACAAATGAGCTGAATCTATATCAAATTTGTTTGGATGTCAAGTGTGCAGTTTCCCCAAATATGTAGTATATCCAAATTGGGATAATAATAGCCACTATTTAACAGTATTGTGTTTATCAGATGATAAACATGTATATAGCTTTACAAACCTTGAATTTCTGTTATCAATATTGGTTATTATCATTAATCTTATAATTTTTAGAAGATGCTAATATTAAATACTAACTACATGTAAAAAGAGACAATCTGACATAGTGAAAACTCCCCTGGATTGGGAGTGTGGAGATTTGGGCTGTAGTTAAGACAGCCCTAACCAGGGCGGGGCCATTGGGGCTCTTTCTCAGGACACTGACACTAAAAAGGAATTAATAGCACTTAACCATCTTTTAGTAGCAAAACAATTAAGCTGAACACCTTGGTAGCAATAATGATTAATATAACAGGAAGTTACCAGGTAATGGGTTTCTTCCCTTTATACTTTGTCTCTTTGGATCTATAACCACAGCGGTTGATATCTTAGGATTTCTTTCTTCCTGTTAAGTCCTGGGACTGGCTCCTGTCTCTTTCCCACTTCACCCTCAACAGAATTTTATCTCTAGTGGATCTTACCTTGGCTATCATAACTGTTAGTGATAACTCTATTCTTTCACTATTTACTTTTGTTTGAGTTGACTATAAATGCTCTGGGCCTCAGTTTCTTTTTCTGTAAAAAAAAAAAAAAAAAGAGAGAGATTGGATTAGTTCTCCAAGGTCCCATCTAGAGTTAAAACTCTTCTTTGAAAATGAACAATTAAACTTACTTGATGTATGGTATGTAGTAATGTTTGGAGACAGCTCTCTGCTTTCCCTCCATACTGAGAACTTACCTGCTGGGCAAAGTTCTTTGAT
Source organism: Pseudochirops corinnae (assembly GCA_028646515.1). Classification (NCBI taxonomy): domain Eukaryota; kingdom Metazoa; phylum Chordata; class Mammalia; order Diprotodontia; family Pseudocheiridae; genus Pseudochirops; species Pseudochirops corinnae. The sequence continues at coordinate 157,266,857 of CM053586.1, read as the reverse complement.
TTATGATAGTGTTAGTCTTTAAGCACCCGCACATTCCTTGTGTATTAAGTAGGTGTGATAAAACTTCTATCTTTTAGTCACCTCCTTGGAATCTTCGTTTTTCTTCTTTGGGAGAATGTGTAAGTAGTCAGATCTTTCCTGTACTGAATTGCTGCCTCCTTTCTGTCCAGCTGCCTATTTACCCCCACTATTTCTTTTTTAGTTCCCTTAAATTATGGACATCACTAAATACCTCTGTGTTTCCATTATCCCAAAGATCTTCTAGTCATTCCTTTTTAATATTATATCTCAGGCTGTTCCGTTATCCACCTAAAAATAATCTTTTCCTCCAGGCGTTGATAACTAGTCTAGTTTTTGTCAGCTAACTTTTGAGATGAACAAAATAATCCTGTATTTTGCCATGAATGATGCTTTGTACCAAGGATTTCTTCTAAAAGACAAAAGGAATAATATGCATCATTACAACCATCATTCTTTTTTTTCTACCATGTTCTTATTTAAAATAAAAAAGGATTAGTGTTATTGAACCCTTCAGAGTACAGTGGTTTCTAGTATTCTGCCTAGTGAGAAGAGAGATCATCAAGAACACTTACATCCTTTAAAAAAAACAAAGCCACCTCCCCCCCAAACAAACACACAGCTGTTTAAATGAACCCTAATGAAAATTTAAAACTATTTTCCTTCAAAAATCTAATAAAATTTTAAAAGCCTTATAAATTCAGAGAGAAGCTTAATAAAAGACTACCTCATTTATTTGGAGCCATGCAAATACAGCTGTGGTAACAAATTGTAGGTAGATACTCTGAGTTTCTTTAAATTTTGCTCAAAGGTTAATCCTTTAAAGTACAGGGATCTGCAGTACTGATGGGAACCATTATTGCTGGCTATTTTAATACCTTTATAGGAAAGGTTGTTAATCTCTTGCCAAATATGTACAGATGAATTACTTAAGAAATCATCTGACCTTTTAATGGAATAATTGTGTTGTTGGGACTATATGAAACTTGAAGGATTTAGCAACCAAAAAAAGTTATTTGTTCAAAGATGTTCATGAAAGCTTTATGTATAATTTAAAACAAAAAAAATATGGAAGTAAGCTACATGTCCAGCAATATGGGAATGATTAAATTGTGGTATATTAATGGAGTATGATAATATACTTAAAATGGACAAATATGAAGAATATAGAGAAATCTAGAAGAACTTTTATAAAATGATGTGAAGTTAAAAATGTAACAGAATCAAAAGAATGACATATGTACAATCTATAGGGAATAAGAATGGACAAAGAATTCTGAGAGTGACTTAGTGGGAAGAACAAAAAACAATTATGATGGATTATAGATTGAAATTCATTTAAGTATAAATAGTTGCTGTATTTAATCCACAGGATCATATATCTACAACTGGAAAGGACCTCAGTGGTCATCTAATCCAATCCCCTCGCTTTATAAAAGAGGCCCAGAGTAGTTAAGTGATTTGTTCAAAATTGCATAAAATGGTAAGTAGCAACCTTTACAGACATTGATCATATCTTAGTACATTAAAAACCTCACAAACTCTGCAGAAAAGGGGGAATATTATGCAAATCCTTTGCTAACAGAAATTATGTTAAAGAGTTACTGAAAACTGTATTAAAATCAGCTAGAAACAAAAATGACCTAATCTTATGTGGTTCAAAGGAAAAAAATTCATAGGAATAATAAATAATAATAATGAGACTATAGACCAAAATTTGGGGGATGTTACCAAAGCTGTTAACCCAAACAAATAAAAACCCAAGTAGTAAGTGGCAGGGCCCAGACTGAACCCAAGTCCTCTGACTCTAATTCATCACTTTTTTCCCTCCCATTGTATCAGCCTGCCTCTCTCTTTATGAATTGTTTGTATTAGTATTTAAATGTTTTATTAAAAACATCATGTTAACTCATCTATAAAATGAAGGCATATAGCAGAATGGATTAAAAACCAGGATCCGACAATATGTTGTTGGCAAAAAACCCACTTGAAACACAGAGACACAGACAGAGTAAAAATAAGTGGCAGGAATAGAATCTATTTTGCTTCAGTTGAGGTCCAAGAAGCAGGGGTAGCAATTATGATCTCAGACAAAGAAAAAAACCCCAAATTATAAAGGAGAAGGGAAATTATATTTTGTGAAAAGGCACCATAGGCAATGAAGTTATATCAATATTAAACATACCTGCAACAAATGGCAAAGCATCTGAATTCATAAAGGAATGGTTAAATAAGTTATTGGAGGAGACAGTAAAACTATACTAGAGGGGGACCTCAACTTTCCCCTCTCAGAATTAGTTAAGTCTCACCATAAAATAAACAAGAAAGAAGCTAAGAAGATGAATAAAATTTTAGAAAAGTGAGATATAATCAACCTCTGAAGAAAACTGAATGGGAATAGAAATGAGTATACCTTTTTCTCAGCTGCATATGGCACTTTCACAAAAATTTTCACAAATGTATTAAGGTATAAAAACCTCAAAACCCAATACAGAAAAGCAGAAATACTAAATGCAATCTTTTCATACCACAATGCAATAAAAATTATATTCAATAAATGACTGTGGAAACATATATTAAAAATTAATTGGAGGCTATATAATCTAATTCTAAAGAATGAGTAGGTTAAAGAATAAATCATAGAAAAAACTTATGAGATGCAGCCAAAGCAGTACTTAGAGGAAAATTTATATTTCTAAATGCTTATATCAATAAAATAGGGAAATAGCAAATCAAAGAATTGGGCATGCAATTTAAAAAACTAGAAAAAAAAAACCAATTCAAAATCCCCCCAAATCTAATTAACCAATGCTTTATCTATTTTATTGTTTTTTCATTGTTTCTTTTTTTTCTATATCCTAGTTTTATTTATTAATTGAATGGTTTTCTTACTTTCAATTTTAATAATCCTCCCTTTGAGTTTCAGAATTTCCAATTTGGTGTTTTTAATTGAAAATTTAAGCAAAAATTTTGAATAAAATATTAGCAAGGAGATTACATCAATTATGGTAATAGGTCACAAAGATCATACACTATGACCGTGTTTATATCAGGAATATAGGACTGCTTCAACATTAGGAAAACTATTAGTATAATCAATGGTATCAATAACAAAACAACAAAAATCATACTATTATTTCAATAGATGCAAAAAAGCTTGTTTTTAAAAAACAAAATAAAATGCCCATCCCTATTTAAAACACTAGAAAGCATAGGAATAAATGGAGCTTTCCTTAAAATGGTAAGTAGTATCTATCTAAAACATTGGTTCTCAACCTTCCTAATGCCATGACCCTTTAATAATACTCATATGTGGGGATATCTGCATGTGGGCAGACCTGCCTGGAGACAGATAGATGAGTGGTGTCTCGGTTCCTAAGACCATCGGAAATATGTGTTTTCCGATGGTCTTAGGCGACCCCTGTAACCCCTGTGAAAAGGTTGTTTGACCTCCAAAGGGGTTGCAACCCACAGGTTGAGAACCGCTGATCTAAAACCATCATAAATCATTACCTGTAATGGAGATAAGCTAGAAGCCTTACTAGTTAGAGCAAGAGTGAAGCAAGGATGACCATCATTACTACTATTATACAATATCATGCTAGAAATGCTAGATATAGCAATAGGAAAAGAAAAAGAAATTGAAGGAATTAGAATAAGCAATGAGGAAACAAAACTATCACTCTTTGTAGACAAAATGATGGTATAGAGAATCCTAGAGACTGAAATAAAAACCTAGTTGAAATAATGAAGCAATATTGCTAGACAGAAAATAGACCCATATAAAACATCAGCATTTTTATATTTTACCAATAAAGCCCATCAAGAAGAGGTAGAAAGAGAAATTCCATTTAAAACAACTGAAGACAACATAAAATATTTGGGAGTCTACCTGCCAAGACAAATCTAGGAACTATATGAACACAATTACAAAACATTTTTCACACAAATAAAGTCACATCTAAACAGATATATATATATATATATATAAACAATATAATATAAATGACAATTCTACTTAAAATTAATTTAACCTATTCAATGCTATGCCATTCAAACTAACAAAAAATTATTTTATAGAACTAGAAAAAATAAAAACATAATTAATTTGGAGGAACAAAAGGTCAAGAGTATCAAGGGCATTGATGAAAAGAAAGTGAGGGAATTTGGCAGTATCTAGGGAACTGAATTATAAAGTGGTAATCATCAAAAAAATCTGATACTGGCTAAGAAATAGAGTGATGGATTAGTGGAATGGATTAGGTACATACAATAGTAAATGATAGTAATCTAGTGTTTAATAAATCTAAAGATCCAAACTTTTGGGACAAGCACTCACTATTTGACAAAAATTTCTGGAAATAACCTGGAAAGCAGTTTGGCAAAAACTAAGTACATTCCAACGTCTTGCATTGTATACCGAGATAAGTTCAAAATGTGTACCCGATTTCCACATAAAGGGTGATAAAAGCAAATGAGAGGATAATGGAAATTTTATCTCTCAGATCTATTGAGAAGGGAAGAATTTATGACCAAAAAAGAGATAGAGAACATTGCAGAATGTGAAATGGATAGTTTTGATTACATTAAATTAAAAAGCTCTTGCATAAACAAAACCAAATACTGCTAAAATTAGAAGTAAAGCAGGAAACTGGGAAAATATTTTTACAGAGAGTTTCTGATAAAAGCCCCATTTCTTTAATACATGGAAAACAGTCAAATTTAGAATATGAGTCACTCTTCAACTGAAAAAATGGTCAAAGGATATAAACAAACAGTTTTCAGAAGAAGAAATCAATGTTTCTATAGTCATATAAAAATACTCTAAATCCCTCTTGATTAGAGTGCAAACTAAAACAACTCTGAGGTACCACCTTATATCTATTTGATTAGCTAATATGACAGAAAAGGAAAATGACAAGTGTTGGAAGTACAGAAAAATTCAGGCACTAATGCACTGTTGTTGCAGTTGGAACTGATCCAACCTTTCTGGAGAGCAATTTGGAACTATGCCCAAAGGGCTAAAAAACTGTGCATGCCTTTTGATCCAGCAAAACCACCACTATCTCTGTATCCCAAAGAAATCAAAGATAAAGGAAAATGACCTACATGGACAAAAACTTTTATATCAACTCTTTGTGCTGGCAAAAAATTGGAAATGGAAGGGATGTCCATCAGTTGGGAAATGGCTGAACAAGTTGTGGCATATGATTGTGAAGAAACATTATTGTGCTATAAGAAATGACAAGCAGGATGCTTTCAGAAAAGCCTGGGAAGGCTTTTATGAACTGATGCAAAGTGAAGTGAACAGAACCAGGAAAATATTGTACACAATAGCAACAATATTGTACACAGATCAACTGTGAATGACTTAGCTCTTCTTAGCAATATAATGATCAAAGACAATTCCAAAGGATTTATGATAAAAAATGTTATCCACCTCCAAAGAAAGAACTGATGGAGTTTGAATGCAGATTGAAGCATGGTTTTTTACTTTCTTTCCTTTTGGAAGGAAGTAGAGGTCTGTTTAGTATATAAAGGCTTTCCTTCTGATTTCCTTATCTCTGGATAGCTTGAAACCTCAGAACCCACTTTGGATGTATGACCAGAATAAATCAGATCCTGAGTTCTGTTAATTCTGCAATTCTAACTCCATGATCTCTGTCTCTGTCTCTGTCTCTGTCTCTCTTTCTCTCTGTCTCTCTCTCTCTCCCATCTTTATCCCTCTTTTCCTTACCACCTTGATTCAGTCTCTTTTCAACTTTCACTTTGATGGTAATAGATTTCTATCTTATTTCCATGGTTCCAGTAATCACCAATCGGTCCACATAACTTCCCAAATGTCTTTCTAATTCATAGATTTCACAAAGGACTGCCCTACTCTAAAGCCGTCAATGATGCCCCCAATGCTTGTTTCTAGAAGACAGTGCTGTTTCATCTTTGTCTTTATATCCTCAATGCCTAGCATATAATAGACACTTAATCAGTACTTATTACATTGAATAAAAGATACATAAAGCCTTCTGTATCTTTAACTTATCTTTCTAACCTTATTTTACATTGCTCCCCTTCTTGTATTCCATAGTGCAGATAAAGAGGTTGTTTGGATATTCTCCAATCTGGTCATGCCTTCTTCCACCTGTGTATATGAAGAGGCCATCCCCTCTCCCTCAAATAATGCTTTATATATCCTTGCCTGTTCATCTTTTTCTTGAAGATTGAGATCAGATGTCAACACCTCCATGAAACGTCTTTTGTTATTTTTTCATTTCCTTTTCCTTTCCCCCTTTTCCCAGCTGAAATCTTGTGGCTCAATATCTTTTATTGCCTGGCACATAGGGTGCTTAATGAATGTTTATTGGCATGAATTGACTCAGTATTTTGTTTAGACTTCTTCTTTACCCCTATTATGTTCATACTTATTTTTTATATCATATTACTCCCTAAGTTATCTACCTGCTTACAGTATAAATAATGACCATCCTTTGGAACAGACCAGTTATGGAGTCTCTCCAATGTAACTTTTCTCTAAAAAACATAATGTAAAAGAAGAATTGAGTTTATATATGGAAGATAGTGTTCCAGAATCACCTGTGTTTCCTGGTTTTGAGCTCAGTCACAGCTGCTGTGAAGCAGTTTAAACATCGTTCAGTGTTTACTGAGTCGTGGAGTTAGTCTCTTTTTCCCCGTGGCTGGCATTTCTATCCTCCAATTATAGTACTGAGTAAGTGGAGCTCTCCAGTCTCTGGTAATGCCATACATAGAAACTGATATCATTGCAGACTCAGACATTCCAGGCTTTCTAGAGAGCATGAGTAGGCTACCCTTTATAAGGGATTTGGACAATCTATGGAGAAATGGTTGATAGAAGACTATGGTGCCCTGTGAGCAACATTTTTGGCTCTTTAAAAGCAAATAAATTGCAAGCGACTTAATCGATATGTCTGGAAAAAATGTATTCTTCTGTGATTCTTTTAATATATCAGAGTGAATTTTTATAATTTGCTGTCTAAAAAAAATTTTTTTTGGTTGTTGTTAGATTTGGCTACCGAACTGAATTTGGCTGTGGCAAAAATGTTATTTTTTATAAAAAGGGTTGTGGATTGGACAAACTACAGATGTCCTCTGATGTAGCTGACAGAGCTGAAAGGGAACTTGGATGCTATTAGGTCCTACCCTCTTATCTTACAAATGAAGAAACTGAGGCCCATAGGGGCAAAATGACTAGTGTAGGGACGTACCTAGTTTATTTCATGAGGTGGGATTTGAACCTGGGTCTTTCTGGCTATGGGTTCAGTACTTCCTCTGGTACAAAATTCTCTTTTGCAAAAGTTACTCAGTCTTTTCCCAGTATCTGAGGATTACATGGGATAATATGAAAGGATATCTTTGAATGGGAATATGTAGATGATTATTCACTTATTTTCCATCTATGAAAAAGACTGGCCCCTTTTATGATCTTGAAAAAAATTGTAGGTTCTTAGGGGCACCCTCAGTGGTAATAGAATTATAATTCTACATAACTTTATCAGCCAGCTCCCCTCCTGAACTCTACCTATATTTTGGGAGCTATATTCCAGTCATAAATACCACCTGCCAAGTCTATAATATCTATGAGGTCAAATCTGATAGCTTGTCCCAGTTCACCTTGTCTATTACCCACAATTTATGCATTTATATATAGATATCTGATGTCACTTTTTTGTTGCATTTTTTTTTTGCTGGCTGCCTATATTTTGTGTACTGTGGAGTTCTAGAATTCTCTATGGCTATCCTTCCTATGTTGGAGTTATTACTCAATGGTATATGGTTTAGTACAAAAAAAGTAGCTTTTCTCCAACCTCCTGCTCTCCCTCCTTCGCTCCCCATCTTTTCCACCCAAAAGCTACTTCACCACTCACAAGATTCAAGGCAAATATTTTAAACCAACTCTTATTAGATATACTCTAACCTTGGCCAAGAGCCCATTATTCTTGTCTGTCATGGTACAGAAATTCAGATCCCATTCTCAGACATTTCTTTAATCCTATGTTCCATTCTTGAATCTACCTTCCTTTTTCAAAACCTTTTCCACCCCTCCCTTCCCCGCCCCCCCATCCCCCATCAGCAGCAGCAATGAACATACCACCTGTGTTTCTAAGGCTCAGTTTTTTACCTAGGATTTATACGTGCTTTCTTGTGATTCTTGTGGGGACGAATGGTAACACCAGAAATGTAGGAAGTAATCAGGTTTGAGAAGTTCTGGGCACAGTTATGCCCCAGATACAAGTGAAGACAACAGACATTTCTCTGCTACTACTTACTATCAGGTTGTCAAATTATTGCCTCAGTGCCCATTGGCATGAAATCCACCATTATTTTGTTCTTGTGAGATGAACTACCTGTTTCTATACATATTCCTTTGAGCAGTGGCTTCCAAATTGTTGTGATTACATACACCTATCAGAAAATTTTTTAGCACCCTGCCCCAACAAATGTTTATTTTAAAAGTGTGTAATTTCATTAATATATTTTAATTCTAAATTGCATACAAAATAGAGATTAAAAGAATACAAGATTGAAATGTAAAAGACTTTTAAAAACCTATTGCATAAAGAACCTTTTTTTACTCTTATAAGCAATGTGATTGAATGTTTATTTTTATTTTCTTTTTATATTTTCTTTTATTACTCTATCCTTCCCCACTACCCCCATCAAACAGTTTTTAAATTACCCCCCAAAAAATACCTAGTACATGTGTATATAGTTCATCAAAACAAACTCCTACATTATCCATGTCTAAAAATGTATGTCTCTTAATTCTAAGATCATCATTTCTCTTTCAGGAGGTGACTAGTACATTTCAGCTTCATCTTTTGGACTTGTAGTTTATCACTGTGGTGATTATAATTCTAAAGCCTTTCAAAGTGGTTTTCCTCTATAATGCTGTTTATCATTGTTTAATTGTTTTTCTAGCTCAGCTCACTTTGCTGTCTGTATTAGTTCAGAGAGGTCTTTGCAGTTTCCTCTGAAATTGTCCATTTCATCTTTTCTTATGGCACAACAATATTTCATTATATTAATATGCCAAAATTCATTTAAGCCATTCCCCAATAGGACATTCCTTTAAGTTTCCAGTTTTTGGTTGTATAGTTGAGAGACCTGAGACAGAGAGACCAGTTAGTTTATTGCGATTGTATCGATGACAAGTGTAGACGTATCGATGAAAAGTAACCAGGGCCTGAGTGATGGTGTTATGGAGATTGGAAAAACAAGACTTAGGAATTTTTGGATGTGAGGGTTGAGCGAGGAACTAAGGTTGATACCCAGGTGACTAGAGGGATGGTGGTAACTTCAACAGAAAGAAGGAAGTTCAGAAAAGTGAGATTTGGGGAAAAGATAACATAAAGCAATATGCAGTGTAGACTGCAACCCATATATTCATCCTGTGATATTTTCCCACCCCAAATGCACAGGGAACTCTTAACACTTGCAACTACAAGATTCTAATGCTCGAGCTCTAGAGGTCACCTGCCATAACCATGTGATAACCTGAAGAGGAGAGGCTATTAATTAACATTCAGGGAATGAAGAATTTCCCCTGTGGCATCTTCAGAGTTGTTGCTATAGATGCCAAGGTTGAGATTAACGACTTTGATGGGGCCAAGGATGAACAAAGAAAGGGAAAGATTGAGAGTCTGCCTAGCAGGGGAAGAAGGAGGCAAAGAAGAAAGGTGAGGGTATGGGGGATGTGGACAGTAATTAATTGAAGAGAATATGTAATTATATTGGAGACGAGTGGCATAATTGATTATACAGAAGGGTATGCTGGTAAATGTTTAACAATCAGTTGAGAGGGTCCTCCTCTACCCACAACACACTTTTAAAGTTTATTTTCATTATTAATATTTACTCTGTTTTCTTAATTCTAGACAGTCAATAAAAATGATACATCAAATCCTAATTTATAGTGTTTGCTGTGTTTTGAGATATAAGTGCTTGTACTGAAAGTTTAAGCATTGACTCTCCAGCCAATACAAACTGGTTCCAGCATACCCCAAGTTGGGATCCATCTTCCCACATTCAAGTTATAAACAAACTGTGACCCAGGCACCTACAGCAACTATATGCTGTGGACATCCCTCCAGAAGAATAGCTAATTGTCTTAACCTAGTTGAGATTATGGGGTCTCAGACTGCATTATAAATGAGGGGGAGACAATCTTTCTTATAGACCAATTATGTTTTTAAGGGGAAGAACCCCTCATTCTAGTTAGCCCATAGTGGAACCACTACTCTAGTCACCTGGGTATACCACCTTGATATTATCCATCATTGTTCACCTTCTCTCACCTCATATCACTCAGTTCCCAAATTGAGGTTAAAGGTTATTATTGAGGTTAAAACAGTGTCTCTCCACTCATAGTTGGCACCTCTCACCTGGCTTATTGTAATAGTCTCCTATTCAAGAGTTTTAAACCTAGGGTTGATTGATTCAGGGGAGTCTAGTAAACTGGGCAGGGAAAAAATTTACATTTTTTCCACTAATTTTTTAAATATGATCAAAAAAATTGGGAAACCACTGCTCTTGCCTCCATAGTACATATGACTTAGTTCCGAGTGGGCAACAATTCTTTTTCCTTTCTCTCATCTGGACAAAGGTCAAGATTTTCTACCTGTGTCTTCAGAGTCAGTGTGCTAGAGTGGAAAGAGCGCTAGTCATAGGTCAGAGGTTCTGGGTTCAAATCCATCCTTTGATACGTGACCTGTGTGAGTTTGAAGAAAGCTATTTAATCTCCCTTTGTCTCAATAACCTTAATTATCAAGAGGAGGTTCCTCACTTCTACCTCTTAGGAGCCCTACTTTTCCTCAAGACTCTATTTATGTGTCACCTTCTATATGGAGCCTTTCCTGACCCCATCCCCTCAAAAAATTGTATCTTGTATATATTTTGCACATATCTTCATATACACATATCAGCCAGTAGCCAGAATTTATGTAGCCCTTTTAGGGTTGCAAAGTATTTTTCATTTTAGCCTCACAATAACCCTGGGTAGTAAGTGCTATTATTATCCCCATTTTACAGATGAGGAAACAGAGGCAGACAAAAGTGAAGTGACTTCCCCAGGCTAACACAGCTATTAAGTGTCTGAAAATGGATTTGAACTCAGGTCTTCCTAACTTCAACCCCATCACTCATCCCCTGAGCCAGTTAGGTGCCTTAGATGTTGACTGGCCCAATGGACTGAAAATCTGTTTAGGGCAAGAAGCTGTTTCACTTTTGTTTTTGTGTACCTAGCACCCAGTGCAATGCCTGGAAAGCAGAAGGTGCTCAATAAGTGCTTGTTGATCTGCAATCTAGATTGTGGAATGGATAGAGTGCTGAACTTGGCTGACCAGAAGACTTGAATTCAAATCCTGATTTAGGTACTTACTAGCTGTGGTTCTGGACAAGTTATTCCACCTGTCTCCCTCTGTTTCCTCTTCTTTAAAATGGGGGTGATAATAACACCTACCTCTCTGGGCTGTTGTGAGGATCATATGATCATACCATGTCCAGTGCTTTGCAGATCTTTTTGCTTAGTTTTTTATTAGTCATGTCTGACTCATTGTGACCTCATTTGGGGTTTTCTTGGCAAAGATACTAGAATGCTTTGCCATTTCCTTTTCCAGCTCATTTTGAAGATGGGGAAACTGAGGCCAACATGGTTAAATGATTTGCCCAGAGTTACACAGCTAAGTGTCTGAGGTCAGTTTTGAGCTCAGGAAGATGAGTCTTCTTGACCCTAGGCCCTATCCACTGTGACACCTAGTTGCTCTTGCAAACTTTAAAGTGCTACATAAATGTTAGATATTTTTCCACTAACTCTTATGATCCTATGAGTATGTTTGTTTTTGTCTTTACATATTTCTTCCTTTATTTCAAGGTCAAGCAAGTAAAGAAGCATCCCCTGAGCCCTTCCACCTACTGGAAGAGGGGAAATAACAGAACTTAGTTGGCAAACATACAAACATAGCTCCTTCATGACATCATTTCCCCTTGACTCTTCAACGCTCAGTGGTAGTGAGATCCTCTGTTCTTGATGGCTTCACATGGCCAACTCTTGTGGTGAGCTATTGTGGCAAACTGCCAGTTGGCCATGCCATCAGGCTTCCTGAATGAGGCTTTATTTTTATCAGTCTTCTTGCCTTTTGTGGGAAAATGGTTACGTTGTTCAACTATCTTTGGCAATTAACAGCTTCCTTCCAATACCCAATGGAATAGCTGCAAACAAACTGAAGAGATGTATGAGGGAAGAGGCTTACCCAACCAACTGTGGCAAAGGCCTGTTTCTATCCTTCCCCCTCTGCCTCTTCCTCCTGATTTACTTCCAAAACTGTGGAGAGTTTTCAAGGATAACTTAGTTATCAGTCACTTTGCACCTCTTCTACCAACTTCCCAACAGGTCTTAGAAATTTCCTGCCAGACTGGGACAGAGCTGTTAGAGGGAAGGGGACAGCCATTGACAATAGGCAGGCAGAGGAATCACTGGAACCAAAAAGGGAGAATGAGAAGAGACACGTGAAGGGGTAGGTTTCAAAGCTTAGTTTGTTGATAGCAGATAACTTGAAAAATTGGCTTAAGTTAACCAGTGACCACCATGGTGTAGTGGAAAATAATGACAATAACAGTAACAATTACTGGGGCAGGTAGGTGGTGCAGTGAATAGAGCACTGGCCCTGGAGTCAGGAAGACCTGAGTTCAAATTCAACCTCAGACACTTGACACACTTACTGTAAGCTTTGTGACCTTGGACAAGTCACGTAACCCCAATTGCCTTGCCTTCTCCCCTCCAAAAAAAAAATAATAATTACTAACATTTATATAACACTTAGTCTTTGCCAGGCTCTGTGCTAAGTCCTTTACAATTATCATCTCATTTGATCATCACAACTCTGAGAGGTAGGCACCATTATTATTCCTATTTAACAGGTGAGGAAACAGAGGCAAATAGAGGTTAAGTGATTTAATTATTCAAGGTCACATGGCTAGTAAGTGTCTCAGGCTGGATTTGAACTTTGGTCTCCTTGACCTCAGGCCTGTTGTTTTATCTGCTGTGCCACATAGCTGCCAAGGAAGAGACCTTGTACATTGCATAAAGAGACCTAGATTCAAATAATTCATATGCCAGTTATGAGCTGTATGATTCTAAAAATTATTTAACTTCTTGTAGCCTCAGTTACCACATCTATAAAATAGGAATAAGGATACTTAAAACCATTGTCAACCCTGACCAAATGACCAAAGCACCACAGCAGCTCTACAGCTACTGTTAATTCTAAAAGAACCCCAGAGAATTCACACAGGTTATCAAAACCACCATTAACTCTAAAAATAAAATAAAACAAAACAAGGTAAAACCAAAGAGCTAAAGTGGTTATAAGCAAAAAGCTGTTGTTACTCCATTGGGGAAGGGAAACTAGACACATGTGTGCCCTTGACCTCCCCACACCCCCAATAAGAGACCTGTTTTAGTGTGGACAAATCTCAGCACTTATACCAATGGCTATGCAGTTAGCTGTAGCCCTGACAGTGAGGGGTTACAGCACAGATGGCGAACCTGTGGTCTCAACGACTGTTACGGTAACTATGTGACAAGTTTGATTCATAGCAAGACTTCGTGACTGGAACGTGAGTACGACAAGTGCTTGTCTAAGTTCAGGGACCACCTGGTGCTGGCGTGAAACAATTCTGGGATTTTGCTGTGGCTGAGATCATTCAGAGGGTAAGGCACAAAGGATTGTTGTTATGCCAAACTCAGGACACAGCTTGCTTGCTGGGCTTTGGCTCTGAAAAACATGGTGAATAGTGAAAAGAGAAGGATGGTCTTGGCATGGGGATCCCAACTTTTCCCTCTTTTGGCAAAAGAGAGGGGGTCTAAAAGAACCTCCTTCTTTTAGAACTCTTCCCATTATGTCCAATAAAGGAGAGGCAGGTATAAGCCAAGATATCAGGAGAGGCCAGTTGAGCTAGGATGAGATGCTGAGTTGAGGGAGAGCTAGAGGCTTAGATTGGTGAGTTTAGGGGTTAATGTGGCAGATCTAACCATTTGTTAGCCCCTCCCCTTAGTAAGTATGGAATGGCATTTTTATCAGAAGAGGTAAGAGTCTTGAGGGGACCTTTCAGGGAAATGTGTCCCAGGTAGGAGAGCCAAGAATGTAAAGGGGAAAAAAAAAACAACCAAAAAACAAAAAGACCTAGGACAGTATATTTAGCCCTCATCTGGAATCTTGGGACACGGTCTCATCAGTGCATCAGCTGCTTCTAAGTCTGTACTAGATGAACCTTGAGGTCCCTGGAGAGTTTTGCTATTCACTTAGGAGTGAGGGCTTTCTTCAGATGATCCAGGAATCCACATCCGCAAGTTTGGCAGCTCTGAGAGTAGTCAGAAGGACCTGTTAGGTGCCCATAGAAGCAATGATTGATTGATCAGTGTGGGGTCAGTTTTCAGAGAAGTTGAAGTTGCCAGAGGTATACAATTGTGAGAAAACTTGCATCCATCTTTGGATCTGAGTTTCTTGTCCGTGGTTGAGTCTTTAAACAGCACATAGAGATGGTCCAGTTTCCCAGCCACCCATGGCTAGGTTCAAACAATGCAATATAATTTTCTCCCAATTCCCACAATTGAATAAAGTTTTCTCACAAGACTGAAGTTGGACTAAACTCATGGAGTCACAAGATGGAGTGAATATTGTTCACTCAGTTCCCACTATTAATCACTTGTAGTTCTAATCCCCTCAATCTACTATAAGCCAAATCTATAAGGTTTTTCATAAATTCATGATCATATTAATAGTTCTTCCATGTATACTTTCATTGTCATTGGTCAAAGATTTCACCTTTAGTCTCATACTTTAATGGATCTCTGATCTTATCCATTTGAATGTTCTCTTCAACGATGTATTATAGCCCATCCTATGCAACTGTTGTCCATGTTCCCTTACAAATCTGGGTTATGACCCTGTCCTACATGTCTTGTTACTTTTTCCTGACATTATGATACAAGTGGAGTACTGGGAATGTCTCTCTGTTATCTATAAACAACTCATGTTTTCCCCCCACAACATACCCTGATGATTTTTTAAAATTACAGTTCTTTAGTCACTAATTCATTATATTGTAGTCTACTCACACATACCATGTATCTCTTCATTGCCCCATCTGTGATGTCTTTTTATCAATGCTGTTAACCAAGCAAGATTGTATATGTGTGTGTGTGTGTGTGTGTGTACAAAATATGGCACAGACACAATAAGTAGATAATAAATTGGACTCATAATTAAATAAAAGGAGAAGAGACTGGACTGCCTACAGGAAAATTGCAAAGTATCTTTAACAATCCCAAATATTTTCCAGAAACAATGGTCCATTTTAATACCATTTTCTGGTGCTGGTAGTTATGTCTAACTACTGATTGTACAAACAACACATTTGGACAACTGACAGTTTAATGAACCCAGGCCCTGGTCCTTGAGGAATTTCATCCATTCATCTTTGGAGCTTTGACCCATTTCATTAATGATATGTATAAACTAGCCTACTTATCCCCCAGTGTCTATTGGGCAACCTTACGCACCAAAACATGCTTTAGCTTCCCGTTCAGTTTGCCACAGTTAGCATCCCTAGTCACCTTTCTCCTGTGTGTATTATATTTTATTAGAATATACCTTGAAGATGGTTAAGGTGAGGTAGGTAGGTGTCGCCAGACTGTATAGACTGCCAGACCAGAGATCAAGAAGACTCATCTTCCTGAGTTCAAATCTGGCCTCAGACACTTACTAGTTGTGTGCCCCTGGGCAAGTCACTTAACCCTGTTTTCTTTAGTTTCCTCATCTGTAAAATGAACTGGAGAATTAACAAACCACTCCAGTATCTTTGCCAAGAAAACCCTATGTGTTGTTGAAGAGTTGGATACAACTGAACAACAAAATCTTTTTTTACATAAAATTTTTTGTTTCCCTAGCACTTAATACAGTGCCAATACAGTAAAAACTTAGCAAAAAACTTTTTTCATTCAATTCATTTCTGTTAATATTCTTCAAAACTAGATACTTCTTAATACCCTGTGTCTTTCTATAGCCAGAATGGTCAAACCCTTCAGTAAGTATTTATTCAGCACCCACTCTGTACCAGGTATTCTGTTAGGTATTAGACAGAGACAAATAAAAAATTTCCTGCTCTCAAGATACTTGCATTCTATTAGGAGTGGATAATACATGCATAAGTATATATGAAATAAATCCTAGGTTGTTTGGGAGGGCATGAAAAATTGAGTGGAAGGCCTTCAGAAGTATAAGGAAAGGCTTCATTTAAAACAGAGTTCTTAAACTGGGGTCCATAGACACCCCATGCCAAAGTTGTCTATGTATAGATTTCAGGAATCTGTGAACTCAGATAGGAAAAAGTATTTATTTTCATTCTCATTAATATCTAATTAAAATTTTATGTGATTGAATTATGAAATCTAAAAAGAAAACACTTTGAGAATGAGTCTGTAGGTTTCACCATTCTGCCAAAGGGGTTTATGATGCAAAAACATTTTTAAAAAACCCTAACGTAGGAGACAATGCTTAAACTGATTCTTGAGAAATTTTATGAGATGGAGGTGAGGAAGGAGTACATTCTGAGTGTGTGGGGGATGACTAGATCAAAGTAGTGAAGATTTATGTAATTTAGGGCCATCTTGTCATTTTCTTTGCCCATGGCAACCCTACGTGAGCTCTTTGAGGGAAAAGATAGCTTTTGTCTCCTCAGAATTTAGCACAGTGCTGGTATGTAATAGGCATTTAAATCCACATTGAATGTTGAATTACCTGTTGGCAGCTTTCTGGGGAAACAACTCTCAACTCAATTGTCCATTTGGCACTAGAAAGATACTTTAAAGCATTCTAGCTTTGTAAAAAGCCTATTAGTTTGTGTTCCGTTGGCACAGACTTAGAACTTGGGGTCCTCTCTGGGCCACAAGGGAATGTGGTGGGACTCTTGTAGAGGAACACCTAACTTCATTTATTGTTGTCAGTGTGGTATGGTATTTGTCTGTGACTAGCTTTAAGTTGCTTTGGGCCAAAATGTGGGGGGGCCTAGGGTCATAATCATGTGGGGACATTTGAAGTTATTGTCCCTATTAGAGATGTCTAAACTGAGAGCCCTCCTCCACTCCTCTCTCTCCTTCCTCTCCCCAAATTACAAAGTACTGAGAAAGCACCATGTGGCAGTCTGAGGATTCACTGAGGACCACTGTTCCAGCATTTCTGGAGAAGCAATATTGATTTTGTATTGCTCCACTAGTGCTTAAGACCACCACCTTATGTTGACTTAAAGGAGAGGAAGAAGACCATTAGTACAATGTAAATGTATTATTATTATTATTAACAATAATGAAAACAACAACAATAATAATATTCCTGTTTCCTTTATTTCTGATGACAGTTATCAATTTTCATTTAGCCAGTTAACAAAACTTCCTTCACAAATACTATCATAATTTGTGTAGTGCTTTCATATAACAGGTCTTGTCAGAAAGGATATGATAAGCCATTAGTAGACCTGTTGGCATAAATTAGTTGAGTACATATTTTGAAAAAGTAGTAGATATTCAACATGGAGCTAGTAAGCCCTGGGTTTTGTTCTTGTCTTTTCCTAAAGTGTAGGTCTGACTATGTCACTTCTCCCTCTCACTCAATAATTTCCAATGGCTCCCTATTATCTCCAGGATCAAATATAAAATCTTCTTGCTTTCAGAACCCTTCACAGCCTAGACTCTTCATACCTTTCCAGGGTTCTTACACATTATTTCTCTCCACCTAATCTGAGATCCAGTGGCACTAACCTCCTTGCTATGCCTTGCAGAAGAGATTCTATCTCTCAACATACTGTCCCCTCACCCCCTCCCCATGTGAAGTGCTGTCCCTCCTCACTTCTGCCTCTTTGCTTCCCTGGTTTCCTTCAAGTCTTGTCTAAAATCCCACCCTCTGTAGGATGCCTTTTGACTCGCCACTCACTGAGTTACAAGTATATTCTATAGACAAAACCAGAATCATGACCATGCAGACTAGTTATCAGTGAAATATTTATTTCTGTGGGAAAATAACTAATAGGTTAAAAATCATCTGGCAGCCTAATTTGGAATATGGAAGTAAAATTACCAAGTCCTAAACCCAAGGATCCTTCATGTGGTTATTTCCTGGGTGGTGACAGAGCATAGGAAGGCAGCCCAGATTTCCACTCTCCATTTAATTGTCAAGGTGTCTCTTAACATCATAAAAATTTTTATTCTTTTTACTGTAACCTAACTGATAGTTCTATTCCTTGCCTATGGACATGAAGAAATGTGCAGGCATTGACTATTTTCAATTACATGATGAGGTAGAAGTAACAAAATGAGGAAGGAAATAAGCATTTATATGGCACCTACTATGTGCCAGGCATTATGCTAAGCCTTTTACAAATATTATCTCATTTCATCCTTACAATAAGATAGATGCTAATATTATCCCCATTTTATATGGCTACCACGTTCTCACCAGGTCCTTTTTTTCAGGGTAGTATTTGAGGACACAGCATGGAATAATGAAAGGAATCCAAGGTCAGGGTTCATGTTCTTGCTCTGCTACTAATTTGCCACATGACCCTGGGCAAATTATTTTACTTCTTCTGGGCCTCTGCCTCTGGCCTCCTAAGATGCCTCCCTGTGATTCCGGGTAGGTGTTCCCTCCTTGGAGGTCTTCAGGCAGAGACTGGACAACAATTTGTTGGGTATGTTATAGTGAGGACTCTGTTCTATTTGGGTTGGACTAGAATGGTCACCAAGGTCCCTTGAAAGGAGCCTGAGACTTAGAGTCAGGAAGACCTGAGTTCAAATTCTACCTCAGACACTACCTATGTAACCTTAGGCAAGTCATTTAAACTCAGCCTCACTTTCGTGAACTACAAAATGGAGACAATAATAGTGCCTATCTCACAGCACGATTTTGAGGATCAAAATGAGATGAAATATGTACATACTTAGCAAACCTTAAAGTACTATATAAATGTTAGTTATTCTTATTCCAACTCTTGGATTCTGTGAGTCTAGGATCATCTATAAAATCAGGTCTTGGATTAAATCTTTAAGATTCCTTTCAGCTCTAAATCCTTAATGGAAGAATGTAAAGGGTAGGATGGGTTGGAGAAAGCCTGAGGAGGAAAAGGATTTCAGAGATACTAGAAATAACAAAAGCCACAAGAACAGTGTAAAACTTGTTTGTGCTACAAGAAGATATAGAATTAGTTTAAGCAAAACTTCTAACATTAGATAGCATTTATATAGCACCTTAAGTTTTGCATAATGTTATACAAATATCATTTCATTTGATCTTCACAACAACATTGGGAGGTAGGTGATATTATTATCCCCATTTTACAGATAAGGAAACTGAGGTAGACGGCAGTAATGTGATTTGCCCAAGGTCATATAGCTAGTAAGTATCTAAGGGTAGATTTGAACTCAATTCTTCCTGAATCCAGGTTCAATACTCTATCCATTACACCACCTAGCTGCCACATATTTTAAAATTATTATTGATTATTGTTAATTATTGATTATTGTTAGTCAAATACGTAACTCCCTTTCCCTATCCTTTTTCTACCTATGACCTGAGCCATACCAAGAAGACTCTTTTTCTACCTATTTTCTACCTATGACTTGAACCATACCAAGAAGGCCCTCTCAAGAGAAAAGGCTTCTTAATACTTGCTAGCTTTGTGACCTTGGGCAAGTCACTTAACCTCAGTTGTCCTGCCTCCCCACTTCCAAAAAAAAAAGCAAAATAAAATGAGGATAATGGTAGCATATCCTCCTAAGGTTGTTATGAAGATCAGATGAGATAATGACTGTAAAGCACTTAGAGCAGTGCCTGGCACATAGTGGGTGCTCAATAAATATTAGTTAATATTATTACCTTGAGCCTCTTGTACAAGATAGGATGCTGTCTTCATTTACTGTCCTAGGAACATGGCAGCCCTCTTGTGTTGCAGGTTTTGCTCCTGCTGGTGTGCCCCTTACAGTTTTCCTGGAGCACTTGTCCTCCTAGTTATCTACATGTTTATGATCCCTTTAAAGGTCTGCTCAAGTCCTCCCACCTTCAAGACAACTCCTTGCCACCTCCCAGTGTGTTCTTCCTCTCCTCTGAACATCTAGAGCGCATGATTTTACATCAATCATTTTTTGCATATTAATTCATTCAATTTACTTTATAGGTTCCTGAAAAGCAAGAGCCCTGTCTTCTTTCAACAAATATTTGAACACCAACTATAATCTGGCCTCAGACACTTCTTAGTTGTGTGAGCATAGGCAAATCACTAATCCTGTTTGCCTCAGTTTCCTTATCTGTCAAATAAGCTGGAAAAGGAAATGGCAAACCACCCCAAGAAAATCTCAAATGGGTTCATGGAGAGTCAGATATGACTGAAAAATGAATGAAATATTTAAGGTACTTTAGGAGGAAGTAGAGATAAATAAGAAATTATTCCTGTCTTCAAGTTTATGATCTGTTAGATAAGAATAAAAATAATCAGGATACATGATGGTATGTAAGAAGTGCTACAGGTAAGAAGTCTTTTAAGATGGGATGATCAGGGAAGGCTTTATGGAAGACAATGTTTAAGTTGGACCTTGAAGAATGAGAAAAATCATCTGGTAGAACAGAACATTAGATGTTAAACTCTGGGTGAGAATCTGCTTCTATTATATCTGTTTACTGTATGGTGTTCAACAAGTGTAATGGTAATGGAATTTGAAGATCACCTTGCATTGGCAAGCTAACAGGTACTTAGCATGTGGTTTTGGGTTAATTGTTAAGACCCAAAGCTTGTGAATCCCATAAGGGGATGGACTTGTTGACATGATAGGAGGGGGGTGAACAAGGAGGAGCTGGTGCTGTGTATAGGAAAAGGCCCAAGCTGAGAGAAGCCAGAACTTCTGGGAGCAGCATTGTGGAGGCAGAGAAACTACTGCTAAAGAGAGAGAGAGGAAGAGAGAGAGAGACACACACACACACACAGACAGACAGAGAGAGAGAGAGGGGAGAGAGAGAGAGAGAACTGCTAGCTGGAGCTGCCAAGGACTTCTGAGGGCCAGCTGGAGCTACTGAGAACTGAGGTGGCATGACTGTGGTGCCATTACTTTGTCTGTCTGTTTTGATGTTACTTTGTCAGATTAATTTGTTTATAGAGGCCTCAGACCTTGTTGTTGGGTCTGTGTTGATTTCACAGGCAGAAAGTGAATTGATGAGGATGCTGGCAATGTGAATGAATATTATTGTGACTTCGTTAAGTTTTGTCTTCCCAGGAACAGAAACTGTGGGAAAGGGAACCATGGAAGCTGACAGCCAGCCTCAAGCCAAGATGAAAAGACCTCTACTTGGGTATTTAATACTGACTGATGATATTGTAATTTAGTTGTTACCTAGGAGTGGAAAACTTTTGACCTTTGTACTTTGTGATTTATTAAATCAATGTACTTTGTTTAAGAAGGAAGACATTTTGATTGAAGAGATTAAGATGGTGTGACCTAGGGGTGGACTTTGTGATTGACTATATGAATGTACTTTGTTTAAAAGATAGCTTTAACCTTTGTATTTTGTGATTGAATTGAGGACTTACTAAATGATTGAATTACTAAATGATTTGTTTAAAACTATGTGACCACTTTGGTGAAAACTATGTGGCCATTTTAGTGATAAGTTGTTATGCCATAACACGGTGAATGCTGTATTTTGATTTTCTGTGAATGTTTTGCCTTAATTTGTTGCTGAATAAATGGAGAGTTCACTATGCTTTGTAATCAGAACTTGAAAGCTGTTCACAGCAGCAATCCTCTGGAAAGCTGCTCATACTTGGCTTTACAACAAATAATTATTGTAGAAGGAGCACTGATTATTAAAATATAATAAGCTCCTTGAGTTTAGATCTGTTTCTATTCTTTGTATTACCAGTGCCCAACACATAGTAGGTGCTTAATAATGCTCTGGGCTCTGGAGTCAGAGGGCCTTGGTCCTAATCCAACCTCAGATACTCACTATCTATATGTCCTTGGGCAAGTCTTTTAACATCTTTGGGCCTCAGTTTCCTCATTGATAAAATTAGGAGGTTAGACTAGATGGCCTTGAAGTCCACTCCAGTTCTAAATCTACAATCTTATGGAAGGACAAATGTATAACTATGGCAAAGAAAGAATTAACAAGATTTGGTAACTGGATATTAAGGATAAAGCAGGTAAATGAATTAAAGATGTATGAAGTTTTTGAGCCTAGCAAATTAACAGTGCTATTAACAAAAAGGAGAAAGTTAGGAAGAAGAATTTGATTTAGGGGAGAATTTTTCAGTTTGATTATCTGAGAGACAAGTATCTGGGAAGCTAAAATGAGAATTTGAAGTCAGAAGTCAGAGCTGGATGTAGATTTGGGGGTTTTTAATTATGGAAATGATAATTGAAGCTTAGGAGTAGGGGAGATTAATTGGGGAAGAGATGGGAAGAGGAGAAGGCATAGGACACAGCCTTGGGGAAAACATCTATGTTTACATGGCAGAAAGAGAAGCTTAAGCAAATGAGACAAGAAGGGAGAGTTCAAGATCCAAGAGAGTAAAGTGTGATGAAGCCAAAGCTTCATCTACAATCCTGTAGACCATTGGTTCTCACACTATTTTTTTTTTTGCTCATGATAGTATTCTTTCCTATAAAGAATCATAGATCATTACAGATCAGTTGGAAAACATGTATGATTGCAAGGATAAGTTCCATACAGCTGAGTAAATTGATAATTAATTTATGAAATTATGAAATGGAAACAGCATGCCCGGTTCTATGGGTATTCTCTGGGAAAGACCAGAGGGGCACTGGGTAACAGGGCTGCAATCACACTTTAATAACCACAGAGGGTACAGAAGCAGATGGCATAGGGTCAGAGGATAAGATGTTGAAGGGGGCAGGTAGTGTGAGGAGGAGGATGGGGAGGGGAAGAGGCAGAGAATATCACTCATTCAACCATGGATTAGAGTTGGCAACATAGATCCAGATGGAGATGAAAGAATGCTCAGGGACAAGAGTTTGAGCTCCCATTTTATGGGGTTTGGGGAGGGAGATGGATTAACTCTTATCTGTGCCATCTTGGGGTTAGTTGATTAACATTATAGTGATAAAAATTATCCAACCTATAATAAGAGAAACTGAGGCAGAACTCTGAGCAAATGGCACTTTATTAAAGGGTCCATGGTTCACTCTAATGAAGTGGACTTCAGATCTTCTTCATAATCTGAGATGCCCCCTCCTTCCAGGACCATGTTTTTATAAGATTGGAGATCTAAACATTAAAGAACATCTATATTGGGGTAGTCAGATGGCACAGTGAATAGAGCACCAGCCCTGGAGTCAAGAGGACCTGAGTTCAAATTCCTCATCAGACACCTAATACTTACTAGCCGTGTGACCTTGAACAGTCACTTAACCCCAACTGCCCTGCCTTCCACCCTCCAAAAAGCAAAAAAAAAATGAACATCTATATCAGATACAGAATAATTTCATTGGTTGACATATGACACATAGACTAAAATAATCATAGCAATATATCAGCAGAGTTACAAGTTGGGCAAAGCAAGGAATATCTCCTCTAACTAGGTGGTCATAAGGTGATCATAATATGAACACCTGCTTTTGTTGGACAAGATAAAATGGCCTAGAGGTACAAAAATAATTTTGAGGGACTTTCCATGTGGTTTAGTCATCTCTGCCACAACTGGGCTTGGTCACCATGACAAGAAAAAACAAGTGTGGAGGCCCTCCTGCCAGCTTCCCATGATTATGCAAGTAATCTTACCATCTGTAGCTCACAGCTCTGGGGCCAAATATACTGTAATGCCATGCACAAGCTGCTTCTCAAAAGTGTGCTACTGTGAACAGCTTTTAAGGTTCTGATTACACAGTATAGTGAACACTTCATTTATTCCATAACAAATCAAGGAAAACTTTCTCAGAAAATCAAGGTACAGTATAATACTCACAACATTACATCTTATTGCAGAAAATCACAATATAGTATTCACAACAGCTTAACATTAGAACGGCCACATAGTTTTCACCAAAGCGGCCTCAGTATTTAGAACAAAGAACAAAAGAATAATTATCTGGTTTCCCTAAGGGTGAAACCCTCCTTACTTAATCATTCAATCATTCTCCAATACAAGTCAGTCTTCCACTCATAGGGCAATCATAAATTAACTTAATCAGTCACTTATCCGGATTCACAATTACCAAGTATCATTAATCACTAAATACAATCATTAGAAAATTACACAAACCCTTCACCCCTCAGTGTCTAGTAAATTTCAATTTCATCACAGCATTCAATATCCAAGGAGCAGCTTTTTCTTCATCTTGACTCAGGGTGGTCTCTCAGATTCCCTGGATCCCCTTCCATGGGGTCGCAGCTCTTACCTGAATCCACCAAGCAGTCACCTGGATTCAGAGGCAGACTGCTCCCAGGTCCTTGTCCAGTCCTCCGGGCAGTTCCTGCTACACACTGAAGGGTCCAGCATGTCTCAAAACCTTCACAATTCCTGTTGTCGGGAACTTAAGGATCAACCAACCCACAAACAAAGTCTTATCTGGTCATGCCTCTTCAGTCCTCTAGCAGTTCGGCTGGCCCTAGGACCCAGAAGAAATCTTAGCTTTCCAGGTAGCCTCAGCAGCAATTTCAGCCTTCACCAGAATCTGGTCTCAAGAAAACTCCAACTCAGTTCTCAGTCCAGCAAGTAGCAGCCCAGCTTCCAGATGCTGGGAAAATTCTGCTTCCTCCACCAGGAGCCACCAGGAGGAAAATTCTTGGTTCTGTCTGTCTCTCCTCTGGAGCTCTTCTAAAATTCACACACACACACACACACGCGCGCGCACACACACACACACAAACACACACACACACACACAAACACACACACACACACACACACACACACACACACACACACACACACATTGGCTTCCTGTCTCAGCCAACCCCTTCCTGTTATGTCAGCAACAGGAGACAGAGTTCACACCTTCTGTTTCTTTGACAGAAGTACTAAACCTTAGTTAGTTACTAAGGGCTAAGTACCTACTAAATTAATTACCATTACATATACAGAATTTACAATCACTACCCCATCATATCAAATTAATTAATACTGATTGGAATAGGGTAGGGGTTTTCAATGAATCAACTTCCTCATTCTCCTCTTCAATCAAAGTAAGATAAATAAAATAAGCATTTCAGTCAATTTTAATAAAACTGAGCCAACTTAAAAGTGACATTTGGGGAAGGAAGGGAGTCAAGGAGCAAAAGATTGTGTGGAAGGATGGCAGGATGGGCAGTCCTCCATGGGCAACACAAAACCTGTAGGAGGCATTCCTCTCAGTGAGGTGCAAAGGTGACATTAGTAAAAAGGGAAATGAGCACAACATAACATACTGATTATGTTCTATTTGATTAAACAATAACTCATTATATATTAAATGTAAAAAAAAATATCTGAGGTGATACCCTCACTAACCAAGAACCATGAGGGACAAGTATCTCCTAATAAAACATGTCCTACAAGGTATAAAAATTGGGAGACCATAAGGCATTTGTTGGAGCACAGCAATGCAAGCATTGTTTGCCCTACATACAGGTTCTGGAGATCTTTATGGAGATGAGAGGTAACATCCCTGCAGTAGATACAAATAGATCTAGACAACATATAACCATCTTCTCAAAGTTATCAGCAGCTTTTGTTGTTCTATTGGTCTGCAACTGTGGAGGTCTGGAATTTGTCTGGAATATATATCATAGGACCAGAACATTGATGCAGTAGCACCTAAATGGCTTCTGCTGATTTAGCATATATTACCAGCTTGCGAATTTTGGTTAATATATATGATACAATTTGTAAAATATATTCCTTTGTTCATTGGGGGAGGGGGTTTCACGTGTGACTTCTGGATTCCCCTTTGCAATCCTATTTCCTTCTATTGTCCCTTTATACTGGCTACTTATAAACTTACTGACTAGAGGTGAGAGGAAGGTGAATCAGGGAAACCAGAACAAGATAGAATTTCAACATACTCAGGGTAAGCTCTAGACTCACACACATCATCTTATTATTTCAAAAATGCTTCTTTGATACCACTCTCCTATCACTACTGGAGTTGAATGGGGTTTAAGGAATGATCTAATCAAATCCTTCTGTATTAAGCATTTCTTCCTTGTGACTGTTGAATTTGCTACAGAAATATTTTCTCATATGTAGCAAAGTATTAGGCACATTTAGTTTTGTGTGTGTGTGTGTGTGTGTGTGTGTGTGTATTTTTTAGTTGAATGAGTCATCTTATATTGCCAAGACTCTTTCTTGATACATTCCTATATCTCTCTTTGGAAACTGTCTTGAACATATTTTTAGGTTACAAGCACTGATAAGGCTGACTTTAATGATGCCAGCTTTGAAGCCAGAAGATCTTGGGCTCTATTCTTCGTGCCTACTTACTACCTGTGTGACCTTGGCTTCCCCAAATCTCAGTTCCTCATTTATAGAATCAGAGGGTTTGATTGACTAAAGTCCCCTCTGCCTCTAATTTCACAATCTTTTGCTCCTTGCCTCTCTTCTTTCCCCAAATATCACTTTTACATTGGCTCAATTTTGTTAAAATTAACTGAAATGCTCATTTAATAGAGCTTGGCTTCATCTGAGAGCTATGGATCGATAAACTTGGTGTTGCCGTAAACTAAAATGTTCTTCAAAACATTATAAAGTCATTTGAAAAGAACACAGATGTTGGAAAATTACCCATATTGGTCTGAATGTTGCTGTGTAGAAGCCTAGACCTAAACCAGTAAATCCCTGCCTATCTGAGGGCAAAATTTTAAGAAATGAAATTGTGCAATATGGCATGAGATATGTCATATCTCGTGATATCTGAAGATCAGTATTCTTTCACTATTATAGCATATATCTTCTCTCTCTCTTTCTGGCAGATGTTGCCTTAGTTCTACAAAGACAGTTGCTCTTTAATCTCTTTCTAACACTGTTGCTTCATATTTAGGAAATTTTAATCATTAACCCTTAACGCCACAAATACCTTATATACTATTAGGTTAATTAATGCCTGGTTAACACAAGAACTCAGGCAGCTAGGTGGCACAGTGGATAGAGTGTCAGTCCTGGCATCAGAAAGGTTCATCTTCTTGAATTCAAATTTGGTCTCAGACACTTACCAGATGTGTGACCCTGGCCAAGTCACTTAACCTTGTTTGCTTTAGTTTCCTCATCTGTCAAATGAGCTGGAGAAAGAAATGGCAAACCAGTCCAGTATCTCTGTCAAAAAACCCCCAAATGGGTTTATAAGGAATCAGACACAACTGAAAAAAGATTCAGCAACAACAACAGCACAAGACTTAGTGGAACCATATCAGAACACAGAACAAGTGAAGGCCTTCTGACTCTAAATGCTTGGTTAAGAGTTCATACTGGGGTCAGCTAGTTGGCACAGTGGATAGAGCATTGGCCCTGGAGTCAGGAGGACCTGAGTTCAAATCCAGCCTCAGACACTTTACACTTACTAGCTATGTGACCTTGGGCAAGTCATTTAACCCCAAGTGTCCTGCCCTCCCTTCTCCAAAAAGACAAAAACAAAAACAAACAAAAAGAACATAATGTTCATAAAGTAAAAGACTTTTTTTCTATTTCTTTCTATCCCCAACACCTTGTTCATGCTATTTAACAGATTCTTGTTACTTACTGCTTATTGAGATTATATCAACTCAAATTGCATCTCAATGGGTCCTTTAAATGCCAGCTTCATACTACATGAACTCAAGAAAAGTTTTCTGAATTCTTGTGTAATTGTGCATTTCTCTCAGCATCTGGCCAGTCTGAACTCTTGTTTTGTTTTGGTTTTGTTTTCCCTTTTGGAGAGGGGAAGGCAGGGCAATTGGGGTTAAGTGACTTGCCTGAGGTCACATAGCTAGTAAGTGTGAAGTGTCTGAGGCTGGATTTGAACTCAGGTCCTCCTGACTCCAGGGCCAGTGCTATATTCATTGTGCCACCTACCTGCTCTTGAACCTTATGTTCTAACTGGGAATATTTTGTATATAAACATATTTGGATACACATACACATACACACATACATACATAGACACACATGTATACATACACACATATTTATGCATGTATATGCATATGTGCAATATGTGTATATGTTTATACATGTACATGTATATAGATGCATAAACATAACAGATACAAAGTCAACCTGGGAGGAAGGAGTGGTACCAGCTGTTGGAGGGACTTTGGAAGCCCTCACACAAAAGCAGAGTATTGAAATCCTTGACTGATGATGGGGGATGTTTCTGGCATGGGGTAATAGCCAGGGTAAAGTCATGGAGATGGGAGATGCTAAGTGTGTGAGGAACAGTAGATGGGCCATTATGACTGGATCAAAGAGTGAATGTCAGGAAGTAAGGTGGGAAAGGTAGCCTGGAGGAAGATTGTGAAGGGCCCTAAATGCCAAACAGAAGAGGTGATATTTGAGCCTAAAGGTCATAGGGAGCCTCTGGAATTTGAGTAAAACAATGACACGGTGATGTCTACACTTTAGGAAAATCCCTTTGGCAGTTGTGTAAGGCTGGATTGAAGGAACTGGACATGTTTCGCTTAAAAGAGGAAGAGAAGGCTCAGAGGTGGTGGGGGTAAGGGCAACTGATGTGTGGAGAGGCATGATAGCTATCTTCAGTTGTTTGAAGGACTGTCTTGTGAAGGAAGCTCTACCCTGAAGCAATGAGAAAAAATTGCAAAGAGATCAGTTTAGGCTTAATATCAGGAAAATTAGATCCTCAGTGAACAGACTCCTCAAATTAGATCTGTCTAAAAGCTGAATGAGCTGTCTTGAGAAGTGGTGGACTCCCTTTCCATGGAGGTGGATTAGATGGCTGCTGAGGTTCACCTCCAATGCAAATGCTACCATCATGTAATTCTATGAGAAGAGACTTGAGGCACAAATACCAGTTCAGAGGCTATTGGAATGGTCCAGGTGAAAGGTGATGAACACTTGCATTGCATGGCTATAGAAATAGTGAGAAGGACATGGGATTATGGTTAGAAGTCAGAAATAACAGGATTTGATTTTCCATGTTTGGTTTTGTTTCCTCTTTCCCATTGTTCATTCCATCGGTTACAACCCTTCTTTACAACCAGACTAATGTCTAATGTGAAAGTATTTGCAGATCCTATACTTGACTGCATGCCACCATGGGTGGGGGAAGAGAGGGAGGGGAGAAAATTTGAAACTCATGGGATTGTGGAACTGAATCTTATAAACTAACAGTAAACAAACAAATCAATAAAAAAAGAACTAAAAAAAAAAAAAAAGAAGTAACAGGATTTGGCACCTGATCGGCTATGTGAGGTGAGGGAGAGTGAGAACAACACTAAAGTTTTGGAGGGTGACGTGTACATTTCAACAATGATAAGGAAGTTTTTAAATTATAGTGGGTTCAGGGAGGGAAATGAGTTCTGTTTTGGAGTTTGAGGTGTTTGTGAGACATCTATTGGGAAATGTCCGACAGACAATTGGAAGATGTATGTCTAAGTCTGGAAGTAATAGCCTTGAAATAGTTTTGAAACCATGGGAGCTGAAGAGATGACCAAGTGCAAGAACAGAGAGAAAAGAGAAGAAGAGCCCAGAACATCTCCTTGAAGAAAACCTTTGTTTCATACACACGAAAGAGATGATGAAATAGAAAAGGAGACTGAGGAGTGTGTTCAGAAATAATAATAGCTAGTATTTCTATAATGCTTTAAGGTTTGAAAAGCACTTTATAAATATTTTATCATCCTGAAAACAACTCTGTGAAGAAGATGCTATTATTATCTCCACTTTAAAGATGAGGAAACTGAGGCAGAGAGAAATTAAGTCACACAACTATTAAGTAGCTGAATCTGGATTTGAACTCAGATCTTCCTCAGAAGGAAGACTCCAGTCTAGCACTCTATCATCTGAGCCTCCTGGCTGACTAGGTAGGAGAATGGTATGAGAACCAAGAGAATAGAAGTAGATACCTTTAATTTAGAGCAACAAGGGAGGAAGAGTAGGGTGAGAGGAAGAATATCCCCACTGGAACTGGCCAGTTTGGGAAATGGCCAAACTTCATGAAGTTTGGACTTGGTCAAAGGGCTGCACTTGAAGATCTAGAGGGCCACATGTGACCTCAAGGCCACAGGTTCCCCTCCTTGGTCTAGACCAGCAGTTCTCAACTTGTGGGTTATGTTCAATTTAAATACATCCTGCATATCAGATATTTACATTACAATTCATAATAGTAGCAAAATTATAGTTATGAAGTAGCAACGAAAATAATTTTATGGTTGGGGGTCACCACAACATAAGGAACTGTATTAAAGGGTTGTGGCATTAGGAAGGTTGAGAACCACTGGTTTAGAGGTTGTGAAGGATAGGAGATCCTGAGAATAGGAGGGAGGGATGGTCTTTTTAGGCTATGACCCGGGAAGGAGACCTCAATGTTTAGGACTTGGTGGTAGAACTGTTCAGAATAATTAAATCTGAAGTATATGAATGGACCATGAATCTTTACAAAAGAGATTTTAAGGGTCAAGGAGGCCAAGACTTTTGTAGGAGTGATGAGGAGTGTGGTTAGGATGTCATGCATGTGGATGTTTTTCAATATAGATGGTACTGAGAGATGCATGGAGAAGAATGCTGTAATCACTAGATATTAAAGTCTATGGAGGAAGGTAAATGACAGTCACCAGAATGTGGAGATGGTGGCACAAGCAGATGGTCTGGGCTTATTTATTTATACAATCCTGCATAACAAGGGATAGAAACCACTAAGTGTTTCTCTTGTACAGCCTCCATTTAGACGACAGTTTTCATACTATTTCTGCAGAGTAAATACTTCCCTTGTGCAGGGGGAAAGGGCAAAGATCCATAGACTCCTTTCCAATCTGTTCTCTGGATCATAGCTTGTTTTAGGTCATGACAATATGCTGTCGAGAAAGGCCAGGCAGGGACGTCCCTGTATCAGTTATGACATCACTGAACAGATGGTGGAGTCGGAGAGGGAGAATGATCCAAGAGGAAATATACTTTGTGCCTTTCTTGCTACGGCAAACAGAGCCTGCTTTCTTTAGCCAGATCAGCAGTTCTCAAACTTTTGGCCTCAGGCTTCCTTTGCTCTTATAAATTATCAAGGGCCCCAAGAACTTTTGTTTATGTTGGTTATATCTATTAATATTTACCATATTAAAAATTAAAACTGATAAAATTGTAAAGCATTAATTCATTTACAAATAATAAAACCTATTACATGTAAACATTATTTAACATATTTGATTTCTAAAACCTTTATTTTCCAAGATGCAAAATAATTTGATGAGAATGGTATTATTTTATATATTTTTGCACATCTCTGTCATGTCTCGCTTAATAGAAGAAAAATGGAATGTCATATCTACCTGTGTGTTGTGATATGGTTTTGGTTGAAGTAATGAAGACAATCTGGCCTCACAGAGATATGTAATTGGCAAAGGGACCAATATTTTAATAGGTGAATAATATTTTAGTATTATTATGAAAACAGCTTTGACCTTATAGAATCCCCTGAAAGGTCCTCAGGAACTCCCAGGAGTGCTCAGACCACACTTTGAGAACTGCTGATCTAGATTATTATTACCTTTCATTGTGTTTTCAAAATTAGAACAAAACTTAGGAGCCTTCCCTTTCCAAGATGGTGGAGTGAGAAAGCAACCCTCTAAAGCCCTCCAAACAGCTAGAAAACTACCTCAGAATTGATATGATAAAGATATGATTAAAAACAAAATGAAAAAGTAAGAAAAAATAGAAGAAAATGTGAAATATCTCATTGGAAAAACTGATCTAGAAAATACATCCAGGAGAGATAATGTAAGAAATTTTGGACTACCTAAAAGCCAGGATTAAAAAAAGATACCTCTTTTTTGGTACAACCTCTTTCAAAAAATTATTAAAAACAAACAAACAAACCTGCCCTGATATGTTAGAACCAGAGGCAAACTAGAAATTGAAATAATCCACCCATCATTTCCTGAAAGAGATCCTCAAATGAAAACTCCCAGGAATATCATAGCCAAATTCCAAAACTCACAGATCAAGGAGAAAGCTTGCAAGCAGTGAAAAAGAAAAAAATATCAAATATCATGAAACTACAGTTAGGATCACACAGGATTTGGGAGCTTCCACATTAAAGAGATAGAGGACTTGGAATATGATATACTGGAGGGCAAAGGAGTTAGGATTACAAGCAAGAATCACCTACCTGAAAAACTGGATATAATCTTTCAGGGGGAAAATAGACGTTTAAATGATGGAATCCTAATAAAGCTGCCCCCAGTCTCAATATTCTAGTTTCTTTATAGAATCCACTGAACAGCAGACATGTCCTGATTTAACCACACAATCTGTCTTTAACCACACCACAGGCATCTAGACTCAATACAGCCACTGTCCCTAGCTAGCCACTGCCCTCAGATCCATTTCACATATTTGAATAGGTGTGTTCTTCTACTCAACCACAATCACATCATTCATTTAGCCCAAGACAGGACCACGATACTTAATTATCCATCTTAACCAGACAGGACAACTATCCAATCAGAAAGCAACATGACTAGGATGTTTGACCACCAAATTATAGGAGTGACTCCTCCCCTATTAACCTAATCCCTTGACAAACCCCTCCCACCTTTTAAATATTCACAATTTCTGCCATGTAATTGCATCTTTACCCCATAAAAATCCATCTTACTTTCTCTGAAGTTGCTGATTCATCTTGGAACCTAGCCCACTCTTGAGGGGCATCAATCCTCACTAAGTGCCTGTACTTGAATTAGAGGTAGTCTGACTCTCAATTCTTTGAGACAGTGCCACCACAACACACCTTGAAACCACAACAAAAAGACCAGAACTGAATAAAAAATTTGACCTCCAAATATAAGACTCCAGGGAAACATAAGAAGACAAAAAAGAAACAAAAAAGAGAAAACATAAGAAATTCAATGATGTTAAACTGTTTATATTTCTATATGGCAAAATAATAGTTGTAACTCTTAAGAACTTTATTACTTTAAGAGTAATTAGAAGGAGAATATACATAGACAGAAGGCATGGAGATAAGGTGATTTTGAAGGGATGCTACTCCAAAAAACAAAATAAAGTAGTGAGAAAGAAAACTGCACTGGAAAAAGGAGGGAAGAGACTGAATGTGGGCAAAATATCCTGCATAAAAGAGGCATGAAAGAGCTATTATAATGGAGGGGAAAATTGGTGGGGTAAGGGGTGACAAGCAAAGCCTAAACCTTATTCTTATCAAAATTTGCTCAAAGAAGGAATAACATACACACTGAGTTGGATGCAGGAATCTGTGTTACCCTATAAGGAAACAAAAAGGGACAGGGATAATAGAAGGGGGAGAGGTGATTGTTAAAAGGAAAGATATATTGGGGAAAGCAGTGATCAGAAGTGTTTTCACTTATGAGGAGGGAAAGGGTAGAGTGTAAGAGAGAGGGAGGAATAAAGAAGTGAAAAATTGCATTGAGGGAAATACACAGTAAATTTATCATAACTATAAATGTAAATGGGATGAACTCACCCATAAAATGGAAGTGGATAGGAGAATGGATTTAAAACCAGAATCCTACCATGTGTTGTTTACAAGAAACACATTTGAAGCAGAGAGATACACGAAGGATAAAGGTAAAAGGCTGGACTAGGATCTATTATACTTCAGCTGAAGCAAAAAAAGTAGGGGTAGGGGCAGCTAGGTGGTGCAGAGAATAGAGCACCAGCCCTGGAGTCAGGAGGACCTGAGTTCAAATATGACCTCAGACATTTAACACTTACTAGTTGTGTGACCTTGGGCAAGTCACTTAACACTAATTGCCCTGTCTCCCCGCTCCAAAAAACAAAACAAAACAAAAAAAGCAGGGGTGACCATCATGATCTCAGATAAAGCAAAAGCAAAAATAGATCTAATGAAAAGAGATAAAGAAGGAAACTATATCTTGCTGAAAGGTACCATAGACAAGGAGATAAACCATCAGTGTACTAAACATATGTGTACCAAATGGTATAGCATCTAAATTTTTGAAGAAGATGAAGGAGTTACAGGAAGAAATAGATAATAAAACTATATTAGTGGGGGACCACAAACTTGTTCTCTCAGAACTAAATAAATCTAACCAAAAAATAAACAAGAAAGAAGTTAAGAAGGTGAATAAAATTCTGGAAAAGGTAGATATGATAGATCTCTGGAGAAAGTTGAATGGGAATAAAAAGGAATATGCCTTTTTCTCAGCAGTAGATGGCACCTACACAAAAACTGACCATGTATTAGGACATAAAAACCTCACAACCAAATGCAGAAAAGCAAAAATAGTAAATATATCCTTTTCAAATCATAATGCAATAAAAATTACATTCAATAATGGACAATGGAAAAAGATCAAAGGAGAAATTAATAAAATTGAAAGTAAGAAAACCATTGAACTAATAAATAAAACTAAAAGCTGGTTTTATGGGGAAAAAAGCAACAATAAAATAGATAAACCTTTGGTTAATCTGATTATAAAAAGGAAAGAAGAATACCAAATTACTAGTATAAGAAACAAAAGGAATGAATTCACCACCAATGAAGAAGAAATTAAGGCAATTGTTAAGAGCTATTTTGCCCAATTATTTGACAATCTAAATAAATGGATGAATTTCTCCAAAAAATAAATTACCCAGATTAAGAGAAGAAATACTTAAATAATACAGTCTTAGAAAAAGAAATTGAACAAGCCATCAATGAACTTCCTAAGAAAAAATTCCCAGGACCATACAGATTCATGAGTGAATTTACCAAACATTTAAAGAATAATTAATCCCAATACTATATAAACTATTTGAAAAAATTGGTGGAGTCCTACAAAATTCCTTTTATCGCACAAATATAATGCTGATACCCAAATCAAAATACCCAAAAAAGAGAAAGAAAATTATGGACCAATTTCCCTAAAAAACATTGATGCAAAAAATAAAGACAAGACACCAAAAAAACACAAAACACTAGCAAAGAGATTACAGCAATATATCACAAGGCTCATACCCTATGGCCAGGTGGGAATTAGGGCTGCAGGGCTGGTTCGGTGTTAGGAAAACTGTCAGCATACATAATCATATCAATAACAAAACCAACAGAAATCGTATGATTATCTCAGTATATGCAGAAAAAGCCTTTGACAAAATACAGCACCCATTCCTATCAAAAACACTAGAGAACATAGGAATAAATGGGACTTACCTTAAAATGATAAGTAATATTTACCTAAAACCATCAACAAGCATTAAATGTAATGGAGATAAACTAGAAGCCTTCCCAATACAATTAGGGTGAAGCAAGCCCATTATCACCTCTATTACTTAATATTGTACTAGAAATATTAACTATTCCAACAAGACAAGAAAAAGTAAATTAAAGGTATTAGAATAGGCAATGAAGAAGCAAAACTATGACTATTTGCAGATGATAATGATGTTATACTTAGAAAATCCTAGAGAATCAACCAAAACCTACTTGCAATTATTAACAACTTTAGCAAAGTTGCAGGGTACTAAATAAACACACACAAACCATCAGCTTTTCTGCATATTACCAACAAAGTCCAGAGTAAGAGATAGAAAGAAAAATTCCATTTAAAATAACTGCAGGTAATATAAAATATTTGGGAGTCTACCTATCAAGACAAACCTACGAATTATATGAATATAACTATAAAACACTTTTTGCAAAAATAAAGTCAGAACTTAACTGGAAAAATATTAATTGCTCATTAGTAGGCTGAGCCAATGTAAGAAAAATAACAATTCTACCTAAATTATTCTTTTTATTCAATGGCATATCAATCAAACTATCAAAAATTATTTTATATAGCTAGAAAAAATTATAAAATTCATCTGAAAGCATAAAAGCTCAAAGATATCAAGGGAATCAATGAAAAAAAAATGCAAAATAAGGTGGTCTAGCCATACCAGATCTCACAATGTAATTTTGAGCAATAATTATCAAAACAATCTGGTACTGACTGAAATATAATGGTGGATCAATGGAATAGATTAGATACAAATTACATCATAATAAATGACCATAGTAATCTGGTATATGATAAACCCAAAGATCCAAGGTTTTGGAACAAAAACTCGTCATTTGACAAAAGCTGCTAGAAAAACTGGAAAACAGTATTGTAGAAACTAGGTGTAGATCAACATCTCACACTGTATACCAAGATAAGGTCAAAATGAGTTTTGTGGAAGGAAGGAAGGAAGGAAAGAAAGAAAGAAAGAAAGAAAGAAAGAAAGAAAGAAAGAAAGAAAGGAAGGAAGGAAGAAAGGAGGGAAGGAAGGAAAGAAGGAGGGAAGGAAGAAAGGAAGGAAGGAAGAAAAAGAAAGAAAGAAAGAAAGAAGGAAGGAAGGAAAGAAATATAGCCAATGTGAATAAAGGTGAGGTTAGTCAGTGGTTGGAAGCTCAAAGCTAAATCCTAATCAGATTATCCATGTACCCTTTGACAATAAATTGGAGAATTTGGGGGAAAAAAAAGAAAGTACAAACTTCTCCTATTAAATGATGTGCAGAAATTGACTAAACTCGAATGTGTATCCCTCTTCTCCCCAAAACACCTATGTGCCACATCCTATGAAAGATGTAAAAGACATAATCTTTACAGAAAAGTTGCTGCTATTTAAGAAGCAGTATTTAAGCATGACAGTCTAAGAATTGTGTTATAGACCAAGTGCCATGATAGTACTTTATTTCTTAGTTCCCCTTCACAATAAAGCTTGTTTTAGTAAAATGCCATAACCTGTGTCTGTTCCATGGCACAGTCTCTTTCAGGGTCTGAGGTGCTACTTGGGAATAAATTGGACTTTATTTCAACAGTCATGGTTACCAAGGTAGCTACAGAAATTACTTGTCATATGCCCAAACATTTTTGTCTAAAAAAAAAAAAAGATTGTAACTTATGTAATGTATTTCTCTCTATCTTGTTGTCAAATCTATGCTATTGATTCCACAATTAACTCCACATCTACTTATGTCCCACCTCTCAGCATCCCATGGTTGATTGATACTGTATAATTCCTAGATTTAGAACTAGAAAATGACTTTTGAGGCCATGTAGTCTAAATTTTTTCTTATTCTCTGGTTGAGGAAAAGGAGACCTAGAAACGTTCTGAGTTGTCCATGGTAAAATTTGGTAGTTTAAGGGGAAGAGACAAAGGAGCATAGTAATTCCAATATGGTAGAATGGAAAGAACTCTTTCTAATTTCAATTTAGTTCATTTTGCAAGTTTTTGCTGAGTATTTATAAGGGGTCATGCTGAGCGCTATTGGTATACAAAAAATATTTCTGGATGGGGGCGGAGCCAAGATGGCGGTGTAGCAGCAGCAACATATCGCAGCTCTCACATAGTCATCCCAAAATACCCATAAAATAGGACTCTAAACCAATCCTAGAACTCCAAAACGCACACAAGGATACTTCCCACTAAAGTCAGTTCGGCTATGAGGAACCATATCAGCACTGCGAACCGAAACCAGCCTGGCCTGAAGCCGTGGCTGTGCCCCAGGGGCGGCTGGGCAAGAGAAGCCTCTCAGGTGAGCGGATTAGCACCAGATGCGAGTGGGGATTGTGGAAGGGGGAGATAAGCAGTCTGGCCAAAAGGTCTCCAGAGCAGAAAAGCGAAAGGCAGAGGTTTTGCACCCGCCTCCGCGTTGTAGCTTCCTGCCCGTGGCCTGCAGACAGCAGGGGGACTGAGCGATTGTTCTCAGGCCAGTGCTCTCGCATTGAGTGGCCTGGAT
>CM053586.1:157204960-157228385 GCA_028646515.1 Pseudochirops corinnae | reverse complement strand
GTTGTTGACTCTCTTTTCATGATTTTCTTGCATCATTCTTATTTCTCTTCCCAATTTTTCTTCCACTTCTCTCATTTGGTTTTCAAAATCCTCCTTCAGCTGATTTCTAGCTTTTAGGCAATCTTCATGTTTCTTGAAAGTTTTTGGTGTGGGAGCTCTGACTGTGCTGTCCTCCTCCCGCTCCCTGCCTTGATCCTTCTTTTCCCCAAAGAAGGAGTCTAGGATTTGATTGCTGTTCTTACTTTGCTTCTTATGCTTATTCTTATTCATGTTTGGTCAGTCCGTGGTTTGTTGTTGTTGTTGTTGTTGTTTTTAGCTCTGTGGAGCTCTGCTTCCAGAGGAGAAAGCTCTGTCTCAAATCGCTGGGGTTTTTCCAGCTGCCCGAGCTTTTAGGAGGCTGCTGGGTCCCTCCACAACTCCGGCTCACTGAAAAAAAAAAACCCCAGGACCACCACCCAAGACCACGATCGGGATCCAGGCCGCTCAACATGAGAGCACTTGGCCTCTGAATGATCTCTTGGTCCCCCTGCAGTCTGCAGGCCAGGAGCTCTGAAGTGGCAGTGAGGAGGCGGGTGCAAGACCTCCACTTCTGTGGCCTCTTTGCCCTGGAGGCGATTTGGCTGGACCACTTTTCTCCCCCGATTTAGCTGAGCTC
Organism: Pseudochirops corinnae; assembly: GCA_028646515.1. Taxonomy (NCBI): domain Eukaryota; kingdom Metazoa; phylum Chordata; class Mammalia; order Diprotodontia; family Pseudocheiridae; genus Pseudochirops; species Pseudochirops corinnae. The sequence goes on along the minus strand of CM053586.1, from coordinate 157,227,730 downwards.
CACTAACCTAATTCTGGGAACTTCCACAGATGCCGCAGATCTGTTCTCCCGAAGCTCCAGCTGGGGCTCAGCTCCTCTCATCTAGCCGCCACCGGGGCAGAGCTGCAGTTTCAGGCTAGGCTGGTTTTGGCTTGCAGGGCTGAGATGGTTCCTTGTAGCTGAGCTAACTTTAGCGGAAAGTATATTTGTGTGCATTTTGGAGTTCTAGAATTTGTTTAGAGTCATATTTTATGGGTATTTTGGGGTGGCTATGTGAGAGCTGCGATATGTTGCTGCTCTTATGCTGCCATCTTGGCTCTGCCCCCTCCACTTCTTTAATACCACAAAAAGAACTGTTATAAATATTTTTGTACACATAACCCCCCCTTTTTTTTCTTTTTTTTGACTTCTTTGGAGTATAGACCCAGTAATGCTATTACTAGGTCAAAGATCACATACCATTTAACAGTCTTTTGAGCATACTTCTAAATTGCTTTCCAGAAGGCTAGTTCACAGCTCTACCAACAATGCCTCAGGGTATCTATTTTCCCACATCTCCTCTAGCATTTGCTATTTTCCTGTTTTTTGTTATCTTAGCCAATCTGATAGATGTTAGATCGTACCTCAAAAATGTTTGTATTAGAGTTTCTCTATTAGCTATTTAAGGCATTTTAATATAGCTATTGATAGCTTTGATTTCTTTTCTGAAATATGCCTAGTCATAACCTTTTACCAGCTGGAGAATGAACCCTATAACTCTTGACTGAGAAAACTAAAGATTGAAAGGATTCTTAACGCTTGTTGAAGTTGATGTTGACCATAACAAGCAGGCAAAGAAATGGAAAGATCTAGAGGCTGGCAATGTTGTAGACATAAAGCTAACTTGAGAACCATGGGGCTCTGAGAACAATTCATTTTTGCTTTATTTAAGTTTAAGAGTGAATGGTTCCAGTTAGCAAGAGTTTTTTTTTTCCCCCTTTCATTCTTGCATATACTTCTTATTCAATTGTGGTACATGTTCCTTTCTTTTTTGTTTTTCCCTATTCTTAAAAAAATAACTCTTACAGTGAATTTAACAATCATTTGAGAACAAACATTTCAATATACAAAGAACAAGAAAGAAAATTGTATATGAAATGGTGATCTTGTTAATTTTTTTTAAAGATCACTTATGTATGTGTGTGTTTGTTAAACACAGTAGCAACAAATTTTTCCCTTGTATCTCCCTTTGTACTCTTTCTTTGGTAATCTATTCTTATTAATATTTGTATTCCCTCTACAAAAGTTAGAAGTCCCTAAGAGATAGAAACATTTCCTCTATCTATAGCACATTCCCATTTCTCTGCCCCTTGCAATATAATAATTGTTGTATATATAAAGAGTAATCAACAAATCCTGATTAAAAAACCTCAGTGTCATAAGACTAGATTAAAAAAATGTACCAGATTAAAAAAAAATTTTTTTTACTCTAACATTCTACCCAATCATCAGAAAAGAAACATAGGATTTCTTATTTTCTGTGCCACTTTTTCAGTAAAATCATGACACCTCTTTAAGAAACTGTTAGGTACTGGGGCTACAAAGATAGAGCCCAAGACCTGCTCCCAAAGAACTTATGATCTAATAGAGGTGAGGAGAAATGACAAGTATGGTAACAACTGGTACAAGGGAGAGGTGAGATACGGAAATGCAAAGAAGAGGTCCAGGCAAAGTCTGGAGAGGTTTCAGGGAGGAAAAAAAAATGATCTTAATTCAGCGGAATCAGAGAAGACTTCATGGAGGAACATGCCTGATAAGGCCTCTACATAACTGAAAAGGGATCTGCTGCTGACTATATATAACCAGATCCAATTGTGAAACATTAATACCTTTGACCAGACTTCTAGTCTTTGAAAGCTGTGAAACAATGGTAGCCATCTCATTAAATGCCTTGTTAGAAACCAAATATATGTTTAACACATTCTTAGGACTCTTTCTCCCTCTCCCCAAATGTAGATTTATGCTGTGATTGATAAAAACAATTACAAAAAGTTACTAGAACAAGGTAATGATATACATATATACATATCCTCTAAGGTAACAAGGTATTTATTATGGGATCTGGTAAGTCTTCAACCTACCTCTTGATTTGTTGCTATATATTTAATTTTATCCTCCTGAGCTCTCTAAAAATCCACCAGTATGTTGAAATAACTTATTTCTTCCTCGTAGATTTGCAATCTTTCTCTTAATTAACTCGACTTCCTGCCCCAGTTCGTTAAATATTAACTAACTAGAGAAAACTTTCCCATTGATACTCTTATTTATCTATAAATATCAAAAGTTTTAAATACATACATACGCTATTTATTTACAAATGAAAGCAATAATGAGGCAAAGACATACAGAACTATTTTCCATATATTAGCAATGGCAAATATCCCATACCATCAATATTACAGCAGATTCATTTCCTTTACTTGATTAGAAACAGTCTTGCTCCATTCAATTCACTCCACAAACTGTTTCTTTATTTTTGTAATTTTTTTGGTCTTTTTTGGGAGGGAGAGAAAGCAGGGCAATTGGGATTAAGTGACTGGCCCAAGGTCACACAGCTAGTAAGTGTTAAGTGTCTGAGTCTGGATTTGAACTCAGCTCCTCCTGACTCCAGGGCCAGCACCCTATTCGCTGTGCCACCTAGCTGCCCTTCCACATACTGTTTAAATCCTCTTAAGAATTTTCTTCATATTCCTCCTCAAAATAATAGTTAAATTTAGTTTCTCATGAAATAAACAAGATTTGTCCTTTTTTATTTGCCTTCTCTTTGATAATCACAGGAAGTGGTCTTTCCAAAATATACTGTAATTGACAACTCTTCATAGACTTTTCATAGAATTCTCCTCATAAACTTCTTTCTATAGGATTTTCTTGTAAAAAAAAAATAATTCAAGACAATTCTCAAAAGAACAAAGTCCATCCTTACCATCTTTTTGTCCTTTCCACTGATTTCTTATAGATCTTCAGAACCCAGAAAAAATACATGGTCTCTCTCACTATATAAAAAGATGCATTTCAGAGCAAGATATTTTCAACAGTTATTTAAAACCTGCCAGCAAAGTACTGTTTTTTTCTTAATATTTCATTGGAATATATCTTTCAAAGCTACAGTAACAATATCTATAGTTTCTGTGAGGTAGATAGGTGTAAGTAAGGTAAATTTTAGTGTGATTAAGGTGTGTGGGTAAGTTGGATTTTTGTTATTATTGTTTCAAGTTCAGTTTCCCAGGATCCATAGCCATAACAATCTCTTGTTCCCAGGTATTAGATATGAGTTCCCACAGTTAGAGTTCAAAACATCTCCACCATGCTTGCCCAGCATTATATAATGACAAATGATATAAACATCCACCACGACTGTGTGGTGAGATGCAGGGATGGGGTGATGTAAACTTGTGAAGCAATTGTTCCAATATGCCTTCTTTGTCTGTTGCCCCTATAAAACAGGTAGTCATTGGTCAGTGAATGGAGAACCTTAGGGCTGAATGCACAGATGCTGTGCATGCCTTGATTGGCCCCCATCAAGGCTTGGGAGGAATCTGTGTTAGCCTTTACTGCCCCTATTGAGGCTTGAGTGATTTAGGGGAAGCACAAGTAGTGTCCATCCTGACTGACCCCATCAAGACACAGAAGTAGTTGCCCCACCTTCTCACTGGCCCCTGCTTAGGGAATGCTGTAGAAGTTTGTGCTCCCATTGTCAGCACTCTTGTTAGTGTATTTCCTGTCCAACCAGATCAAGAGTGAACCTGTGCTAGCAGCTGTCCTGTGTGGTCTGTTTATTTGTCTTACAATAGGCAGCACAGGGGTTACATTACTATAAATCTAATTGTTTAGTCATTTTTCAGTCACGACCAATTCTTCATGATCCCGTATGGGGTTTTCTCTGTAAAGATACTTGAGTGGTTTGCCATTTCCTTCTCAGATCATTTCATAGATGAGGAAACTTGAGGCAAATAGGTTTAAGTGATTTGCCCAGGGTCACATAGCTACTACATGTCTGAGGCCAGACTTAAACATTGGAAGATGAGTCTTCCTGACTTTGGGCCCAGCACTGTGTCCACTGTGCCACCTAGTTCCCATGTATTCAGAATTATTTGAAATGAATTTCTATTTTAGTAATCACTGAATACTAATTACAGCTCTCATGTGAGGACCTCTGATCTCTTTTGTTTTGTTTTATTTCTTACATGAAAAGGTTTGAAACTACCATTCTAAAGATTAGAGATTTACAGCAACCTTGGTCATCTAGTTCTAGTCCCCTCATATTATAGCTGAGGAGACTGAGGTATAAAGTTTAAGTGACTTGATCAATGACACATAGGTGATGGAGCCAGGATTCAAATCAATGTACTGTGACTTTAAAAATCTGTACCAGGTTTCTTTCCAGAAGAGTTAAGGGTCTGAACTAGGCTAGTTACAATGGAAGTATATAGAAATATATAAAATATAAGTGTATTACATGGGTAAACATGATGGAACTTGTTGGTGTTTTTCAATTGTGACTGACTCTTAGTGACCCCTTTTGGGATTTTCTTGGCAAAGATATTGCAGGGATTTGCCACTTCCCTCTCCAGCTCATTTTACAGATGAGGAAACTGAGGCAAATAAAGTTAAGTGACTTGCCCAGGATCACATGGATAGTAAGTGTTGGAGACCAGATTTGAACTCAAGAAGATGAGTTTTTCTGGCTTGAGGCCCAGCACTCTATCCATTGTGCCACCTTGCTGCTTCCATAGCATCACCCAGCTGTGATAGATTCCAAAAACAAGCTCAAGAAGCAAAAGTACATAGTATTCATAGTGTTTTATAAACCTGAAGATCCCATCTACTGAGATAATCAATCATCCAAAACTGGTGGGAAAATTGCAACAAAATCAGGCTGAAATTCATCTTAATCTAATATCTTACACCTAACATGATGTGAAATATACCACACTAAGCTCCAAATGGATCAAAACCTAGATATAAAAGATCATCTGAAGAGAGATAATAAGCATTGAAGAAATTAGATTGATTCCATATCATTTTATAATTGATTTTATTCTGTAGTTGTGTACTGTTAATGAGAGTTGAAGATCTTCACTATCCATTAATAGGCCTCACCTGGAGACCAATAAGAGAAGCTTGATTAGGGGAGGCTTGTTTTTCAGGAAGACCCACACTTTTTGTTACTTTGTAATTAGGCAGTGGGTCACAAGGGTTGTGATGCCCTCTGGCTCTGAAGAAGGATATGTATACTCAGGGGTGAGGTTTTTGCTTTGGGGTTCACTCCTTTGAAGAGTGTTTGTGTGATTTGGCCAGATAAGACTCTGGATAGCCATTAAGGAGGCTCCTGACTTTGAAAACCCAGATGCTGGTGCTTCTCTTTCTGATAGCTATGCATAGGTTTGGTCAGACTGCTGGAAGCCCTGTCTGTTGGTTTGTGTTATTTTCTCTGTCTGTATTTTCTCTGCTTGTAATTTCTGTTTGTATTTCTGAAGTTCAGGGTACTGACTTTCCCCCCTGAACTAAGTGAATATATATATATATATATACATATATATATAATTAATGTAAGATTGTTGACTGCTTTAAAGTTGCTTTCCTTTACAAAAGCAGATCAAACAACCTGTGTGCTAGCAGCTAGGGTTCTTCTTGTTACAAGTTGATCTTATTTTGTATTATTGCTCCATTTTGTATGATTGTTCAAGCTGCATTTCTTTGTCTCTTTGCCTTTGTTCTAAGTTTGGAAGTTCATTTTTCCTGCTAATCACTGTTCTATTCTTTCCTCAAGAAAATCTGTTATCCTTGAGGGATGCAGCTGGATCCCAGGGAGTCTAGTCTAGTGCCTTTACACCACCAAGCTATCCTTCAAGAATGTCTGGTTTGTTATCCAAGGAAGTCTGGTCCACTATCTTTAACCTTACAGGCTGACTCACCAGCAATGAACACTTCTTAGTTACAGTAGGAAAAGAGGGGGTTGTTGCTAGCTTTCCATTCCCAATTTCCAACAACTGTGTTGTCCCTATAATGTTGCCAACCCATCACTAATTGCTTTATTTTCTTCACCTACCCAATTCTGTTCTTTGTGCTATGCTTACACAAAGGAGTTGTAGCTCCTTCTCTGGGTCACTGACCTAACTCAGATAGCCACTAGTTAACAGGTTTGCCCCCTGTTAATAAATTAATAAACTTCCTGAAAATATCTACTATTTAGTAGACAGATACAAGTCTAAACTGCTACCCCACTTAGAGATAAGAACCTTCCTGCTCTCCACAAAGGTAGAAATCACAGTTTCCCTGAATATGGGGTGGATGTGATCCTAATGCATATGTAGGTAAATGAATACTTAATACATACAGGTCAAGTTTTCTGAAATTACACAAGTCACCCTTATTAGGTTCATCCTAAGAGAGAGTTTAATTTGGAGAAGGGAAGATTGAAATAATTACAATATAAAGGCACCTATTTCACAGAGTATTTGTGAGAATTTCAATAAAATATATTCAGCAATTTAAAAAAACCTGCCTCCATGAAGAGATGCTTCCTTGGAATAAGAGCTATAGGCTGTGTATCACATACAGTAGCAGAGAAATTCCTTTAGTTGAGGATAGGAGAGTATTCTTGGACAGCATATTTTGGGTTCTTTTCTAGAAGGCAATATAGAAGGGCAGAAGTAGCATTGGCTCGCAAGTTGGAAGATGTAAGTTCAAATCCTGCCTCTGACAACAATCATATGACTTTGGTCAAGTCACTTAATTCGTTGGGCCTCAGTTTTCTTATTTGTAAAATGAAGGGCTTTTGAGGTCCCTTCTAGTTCTAAATCTAATATTCTGTGATTCTGCCCTTTGAGATTCTAATTTCTGAAGTTTCGTTTCAGATTTGAAAAACAAAACAAAAAACCCTGCTTTCCTTTGCCTTTATTTCCTAGTTTTGTCCTGGTGACTTCACTCTAAGGTGATTTTCCCCACCCAATGATCATTGTATGGTATTTTTCTGGTTAGCTCTGATTGCTTTCACGGTGTTTTTAAAATAAATTCTTCAGGGTTGAGTCATCTCAAATATTGTACCAAACTGCCCTCTAGTGTTCAGAGAATCATATAGAACCACCTTTATCCACACAAAGCTAGAGAACTTTATAAATTCTTAGAAAGCTATTTAGTTTTATCCTTTCTTTTAGTAGAAGAGGACCTTGGAGCCCAGAGATGTTAAGTAAATTACCTAGACCCCCAGATATTACTTAGTGAGGAATAGATCTGAGAATTTAGCAGAGGTCCTCTGATTTCCAAATTCTGTTTTCCCCATTATACTATGGGTTTCCATGACCTAAACTTCCCCCCCACCATATTTCTAACCTGTACCCTCTACCTGGTTTTCACCCCATAGGCTTCATAGTTGGCTTAGTAAGTGTTTCTGGTCTAAGAAGGCTGTCTTTATGGAAGAGTAGCTGCCCACAATTCCTAATGAGGTAAATGGCCCTTCTGGACATAACTATACACAACCAAGAACTCCAGAAATACTTCTCTAACTCCACTGTGGAACCTATATTTTAATTCTCAGAATCAACTAGTTAATAAGTATTTACTCAACCTGCTATGTGCTAGGCACTGTGCTAAGCACTGGGGATACAAAAACAGACAAAAAACAATTTCTATTCAGAACATCTGGGGAATGACCGAGAGAAGCACCTTTTCTTACACAAGAATAGTGTTAACAAGCTAAAGAATATTATTTTCCTCCTTTTTCCATCCAGGAAAGGTAAGATAGTATGCTTTTTTTAAAAAAATAGTCCCACTTTAAGGTTTGCAAAGTATTTTACATATAGGATCTCTATTGATCCTCAAAAACTCTACAATATAGATGCTGTTGTATTCATCCCCATTTTACAGATAAAGAAACTGAGGTTTAAAGAGTTTAAGGGGGGCAGCTAGGTGGCGCAGTGAATGGAGCACTAGCCCTGGAGTCAGGAGGACCTGAGCTGGAATCCAGCCTCAGACACTTAACCAGCCTCAGACACTTAATACTTACTAGCTGTGTGACCTTGGGCAAGCCACTTAACCCCAATTGCCCTGCATTCCCCCCTCCAAAAAAACAAAAACAAAAACAAACAAACAAAAAGAGTTTAAGGGACCTACCCAGGGTTACACACCAAGTGAGTGCTTGTCTGAGGTGGGATTCAAGTCCAGCCTGTCCTGACTCTAATTTCAGTACATCATGCTATGTCACAGGACTTATTTATCCACAGAAACCATGTTATAAATAATGGTCAGCATAGTTAAAAGTAGCTTTATACTTCAGATACATTAAGAGTTAATTGGTTTGTTGTCAGTAGGTCTTGGATCATAAGCAGATTTGGAACCAGAACTGACCTCAAAGGTCATCAAGTATAAACTCCCCCACCCCCATCCTAATTTTATAGATGAATTAAAGCCCAGAAAAATAACCTGATTTGCCTAAGCTCATATACATAGCAGAGTCTGGATTAGGATCTGCATTTTCTGATTCTAAATATAACCTTCTTTTCACCAACCTGCTAGCCCTTCTCTTATCAATAAGCTGTAAAAGTAAAAAGTGCAAGTGAGCTCAGTTACAAAGGCAATTCTTCTGCTGTTTTCACCAAGTTACCATGAAGGACATTGTTTCTATGGGAAAATGCCTCCCAAATACCAAACTACCAAATTACAAATGAACTTTTAGAACACAACCCCATTCATAAATTGGAGACTCTGTGTACTGACTTAGGATGTTCGCATGCTTTGCTACTCTGCAGAACTGATCTTTGACTTCCCCAGATTGAAGCACAGGGACTGTATGATTGAAATGCCAGACTGAGTATTGTCCTGAGATGTAAATGGATTCCTTTTGTGTGTTCGACTGTGGAAACATCTGTGGTGTAATGGGAAGAGCCTAGGATTTGGAATCAGGAGACCTGATTTTGAATCCCAGCTTCTTATTACCTGTGTGTTCTTGGACGAGTCAACTGAAGTATGCATAGGCCTCAGTGTCATCATCTGTAAAAAGAAAGAGGTAGTACTGGATGGTCTCTGGGGTCTTTTCTATTTCCAGATCCATGATTCCATGCCCGAAGGGGTTGCCATCTGGTACCTATTGTTCTTCTCTAAGGGAATCTAGGGAGTCTTTGAAAAGGATGGGGCTTCTTTCCAGGGAGGAACCCTGAGTTAGAAGCAAGTATGACCACAAAAAAAAAAAAAGACAGGGCTAACTCTCAAGACTAATCTAGAGATGAGAGAAAACAATCCTAGACCCACTTATATTTCAAGAAATAGTTTATCTTCCATTTGTGATAGTTGATAGAAGCTCTTAAAGACTTTTTAAAAAAAAATCATTTGTTCTTTCCCATTATTTATACACACACACACATACACACATATGTATATGTACATATTATTGTGAATAATATATATATTATTGCAAACCTGACAGACATCAATGAAATGTCAACATTTCCACATACAAAGAAGAGCAGAAAAAGGGCTACGTACATGCAATCTTGCATCTCTGTCCTGAGTACCTTAGTTTTTTTGAAAATGACACGTACATCTATCAGTTCCACCATCTCTTGAGTTTCAAATTTTCTCCCCTTCTCTCCTTCTCCTAATGTTTCATTGATATAATTTTATTTTCGTCCATATTTGCGTTATTATCACAAGCCACCCTCACAGCTTTCTCTCTCCAATATAAAAATACTCCCTTGGAACACAGCATAATCAGATAAAACAAATTTATATGTTGTTATTTCTCATTCTGCACTTAAGAGTCCATTACATCTCTGCCAAGAGCTGGGAAACATGTTTCTTCAGCAGCCTTCTTAAGTTGTGAAAGGTCTTTGTACAGATCAGAGTTATTAAGTCTTTCAAAGTTGTTTTCCTTCACAATACTATAAGTGTATAAACTATTTTCCTGGTTCTTCTCCTTTTACTCTGCATCAGTTCATACAAGTCTTCCCAGAGTTCTCTGAATCCTTCCCCTTAATTATTTCTTACAATGCAGTAATCTTCCACTATCTTCACGAAACATAATTTATTTAGCCATTGCCACATTGATGGGCACCCACTTCCTTTTTTTTTCTAGTTCTTTGCTACAATTAAAAAATAGGAATATTATATGAGATACCTTTCCAGTTTTATTTCACATTATTCCCCTTTATATGTTCTATATACTAGCCAAACTGGATTATTAGCTGCTTCTTGGTCTTGTTTTGCCAACTCCTGTGCATTTTCACAGGACACCTCCCATGCCTGGAGCATCCTCTCTTCACATATGTTGAAATCCTTTCAGGTGCCACCTCCTACATGAAACTTTCCCTCATCCTCCCCTCTTCCCTCAAATTTTCTTGGAGTACTTACTCTGATTCCCTCTTTTGACTCGTTTATATCATGCTTATTTCATGTATCACTTTGTTCTGGTCAAAATGTAAGGGCTTTGAAAGTAGGGATGTACTATATCATTGTTTTTCATTTTGATTTATCTTTGACCTATGACCTAACACAGTGCTTCACACAAAGTAGCAGTGAGGGGCAACTAGGTAGTACAGAAGATAGTGCACTGGACCTGCGGTCAAAAAAGACCAGTTCAAATCCCTTCCCAGACTATATAATTTGATCCTTACAACTTTGGAACGTAGGTGCTATTCTTACCCCCATTTTACAGATGAGGAAACTGAGTCAAAGAGAGGTTAAGTATCTAGTTCTAGAAACCCAGGGAAAGTCACTTAGCCTCAGTTTCCTCCTCTGTAAAATAAAAATAGTAATACTTCCCAGGGTTGTTGTGAGGATTAAATGAGATAATATTTATAAAAGAGTTTTTGCAAGCCTGAAATCAGCACTATATAAATGCTAGCTACTGTAGAGACAAAAATAACTAGCTGCTAAATTGAATAGTAAAAAAAATAAAAGTCATTTCTATTCTGGGCCAATAGCCCCTCCTCCCCTAGGACATAGTTCAGTATCAGCAGGATAGAATCAAGGTTGTTTTGATTCCAGGTTTCTGCACCTGATGCTTGAAGTGTTCCACCTCTAAATAGGATTTGAAGCTTTAAGAGCCCTGTTCTGTCTCACGGCCAGACTGATTGCTGCTCCTTTGAATTTCATCCACTATGTACCTGTCAGTGTGAAACTAGAAAGGAATTTAAAATCCAGTGAAGTTCCTTGCTAAACATCACTTCTCCCACTTACATCAGCTGTAGTGAAATTGAAAAATTGAGAGAATGCACTGTGGAGCAGACAGAATGCTGGATTTAGTCAGAGGGACTCGGATGACTGGTTTGTTTCTCTGAGCACTCTTATTACTTGAGTGAGAGACAGGACTAAAAAGACATAGTCTCATACATATGTCACACGTGTGCATGTATACACACACACACACACATGTACACATTCCTAGTTTGTCTGTTTAGGTATTAGGTTACTAGGTAATGCAGTAGATAGAAGTGCCAGACCTGGAGTTAAATCTGGCCACTGATAATTACTAGCTGTGTGACTCTGGGCTAGACACTTAACTTCTCTTTGACTCAGTTTCCTCATCCGTAAAATGGGGATAATGATAGCACCTGTATCCCAGAGTTGTGAGGATCAAATTATATAATAGTTGTAAAATGCTTAGCACAGTGCCTAGAACACATTAAAAATTATGTCTCAGTTATTATTTTTCTATTCATTGAACTCCTAACAGCTGTGGCCTCATGTGTTCATTTCTAAGTAGGTGGTACAGTGAGTAAGAACACTGGACTTGGTATCAGGAATAGTTGAATTCAAATTCTGCCCAAGACATTTACAAGCTTTGTGACTATGGGCCAGCCACTCTCTGCCTCAGTTTCCTCATCTGTCAAGTAGAGATAATAATAGTACCAACTTCCCAGGGTTGTTGTGAGGATCAGATGAGATAAAATATGTACAGAGTACCTAGCTGTAATTTAGGAAGAATTTGTGAGAATTGGATTACTACCAGGATTTTCATGGGCATGAGCAAATAGCATTGACTTTGGAGTCAGAGGTCCTAGGTTCAGATCCTGTCTCTGATGCTTATTACCCATAATCTTCAGTAAGCCACTTAAACTTCCTGGACCTCAGTTTCCTCATCTAAAAAATGAGAGTGTTGAGCTAGATGATCCCTAAGATCCCTTTCTAGCTCTATACCCATGATCCTACGATCAAACAAGTTCCCTAGTCAATTTGATGCAGTTTCAGGAAAGCAAACCTTTGTTTGGGACTTTGATTGCAATTCCCTTTGGAGGGCATGGGGACATATTTCTTCAAGAGGCTTAAGTTCATCTCCTATCTAGTAGGGATGATTTGCCTGGCTTGGGCTTGGGGGGTCAGAATATCCCTTTATAATATACCTATAAAAGGGGGTCTTTTGAAATGTTGGTCTAACTTACAAATTCCTTGCTCCAACAGTAACAGAATTAACCCTCTAACGAACCTAAATTTATTTCCCTTTCCAGGGAATCAAAACTTTTTGGGTGGTATACTCTAAGACTGGGCATTCATATGTATTCTAGCGGTGAAAGTGGGAATTTGAAAGGATTGCCTCACTATTGACTCTAAATCTGTTTCTCTTCCAAAGGGAATCCAAATTACTTAGTGGCACTAGGAGTCTCTGGGACCGCATAAGGACCTAGGAGGAAAGTGGTACTCGGAAAAGAGGAAGAATTGCATTGCTTTTTTATGGATTACTGTGAGTCCTTTGTTTCTGCATTTTTATGGAATGGAATAAAGATTCAAATCTGAAATGACTTCAGTGACTCTGGAAGAGTGAGATTGACAACTTTGTGCAACTCTGCCTCACTTAAATTCAACTTACGGGCAAGTCAAGACATTACCCATTGTGATGTCATTGGTCTTCTTTGAAAATGAAGGACAAACAACTGCTTGTTGCCTTGGATGCTTGCACAGCAGTGGGGGAGCCTTTTACCCACACCTCTGAATAGCTAGACATGAGCTATATTCCACTAGTATTCTGGGATTTTTGACAACAAAACCCTGGAAAGGTTTTGGAAATTCTGGAAAGGAAAAGAAAATGTAGATATTTTATTTTTGACAGGTTCCCAAAACTGGATCCAGTCCATTAAAGCCTAGACCCCAGAAAATTGGAACATGTGCATCATACAAAAACCTTTCCATTGGTTTCAATGACATACTTATTGTTAGTGGCCAAGGTCAGTAATAAGGTCAAAGAAAAAAGAGAAAAAAGATTTTTCCTCTTTAATTTCAGGAATTAATTTATATTGAATTTTATTGCCCAGCATGATGATGACCTCATGTTAGAATTTATTTTTTAGACAAGTAGTTTGTAAAACCAATGATGTGCATTGATATATTATCCTTCAATGGTATGCTCTATAATATCAAGAAAGACCACAGTATCAGGACTTTCAACTTTATCATTAGAACTCTTAAGGTTAGGTCAGAAAATTCTTCACGCAAAATGAATGTTCTATAAAGTAGGTTTTAAGAACTTCTGGTTATTTTTACTCATATGAATCAATTGATTCAATGGTGTACTAGACTTAGCTTAAACTGGCTACATTAACTTTTCAGTATGAGCATTCACACCATGGGAACAGGCAAACACATAGAAAGTAGGACTGGATTTATTATTTGATTGATTGTCAAGACTTAAGAAAGGGATGGAGAAAATATTAATAAAGCAGATTAAATTTTTTAAAAATTGTGTGGTGAGCACATTTTGCGGGTGGGGGAGGGGCAGTTGATTATCCATTATTTGCCAGCACCCCCCTGAATTAATTGCTGCTGCTTCTCATTGATCGGGTCTTTCTTTCCTTGTTTTTTTCTTCTTCTGATCTTCCACTTCAAAAAGTGGAATGTTATGGAATTAATAAGGAATTCATGTTATCCCTTATTTGCAAATGCAATTTTTTCCAATCAGAATGCATTTTTGAGGGACTTTGCTGGTACTGGTGTGTCGTTTCCCAAAGAAAAGACAAGGAAAGCAAGATAAAGATTGATTTGATTTGTAAAACATATGATTTCAGTTTATTGAATTTCCCTTGAAAAGTCCTTGGTAAACTAATAACCCTCCAAAAGCCACATTTATCATCCTGGTGTTGATGTTTTAAAATTAACATAACTCTACTCTGGACCATGTTGTACTAAGTAACATCTAACTTGGTCACAACTGAGGATCATTTAAGCTTGGTGGAATATCTTAATTTATATTACTTATCGAACAGCTTGTAGAAAGGTACTATAGAGTGTGATTATTTCTAAACTTAGACACTGTATGTAGGGGTAGGGAGGTAATCCTTTGGGTCTCAGAATATAGGTCAAAAGAACACAAACTCTGACAGCTTCTTTCACACTGGAAAGCCTTCTAGTATGAGCCTAGTTATGCCCCATATGTGTGGTGTTCCATGACAAATCTAGCTAATTTTAGGAGAGAGTTTTGTCACTGGGCTGCAAGATTATGATTCCTTCAACTAACACAACTAGGAGATCATCTACAAATCAAGAGAGGTGATATTAGTCTGTGTTGGTGAAAAGAATACATCCACTGAAAAAATCATGGTTCCTTGAAATGTCACACTGATCTCCAGTATACTTTGGAGATCTCTCACTTATCTCATTACCACCCAAGTGAAACCTGGAAACTTCAGTAGTTGGCCTTCCTCCAAGGATAGTGAATAGTTCCTCTTACATGCACCCAGGTTCACAAGGTTTCAAAACATAGCACAGTTTTGCCGTACTATAAAGGGCGTATACATCTGAACTCATTGAGAGTCAAGAGCTCTGCTTCCTATTCCAGTGGGTTATTCACTCCATCTAACTCCAGGAATCCAAACAAGCCTTGTGACTGATAGTACTACCCTTAGTTGGACCTCTCTAAGAGGGGAACTGCCATGGCTTATTCCTCCCTGTGGATGATTTGTACTTGACTGCTTTTTCATTTCCAGCTCTCCTCCCACCAGTGCCTCACTGATCTATTGCTGCTTTCTATTGTTCATAGCAGGAGTTGTGAGTTAACCTTACATTCTTTTTCCTTAGCTTACTACTTCATTCTTTTCTATGGTTCTCCTCAGATAATTTTAGTTATTTTCTCTCTACCTTCCAATTTCTTGAGAAGCCGGGACTTGGAATGATTATAACGGAGCTTCAAGTGACAATGTTACAGAACTTTCTCAGATTGAGCCTTGAGTGCTTTTAGCCTATTTAAACCTTCTTAGTCCCATGGTCCATGTAAAGGATCTCATCAGATAGTAGCAAAATTATCCTTTTTTTTAATCACTCAGATTGGTCTGTTTCATGCTGCAGTTCAACTCACAGTAGTTCAAATCTGTTTGTCCCAATTCTGCCTAAGCAGATAGACAACCAATCAATAAGCATTTCTTAAATGTTTACTAATTATGTTCCAGACACTATGCTAAGTACTTATGACAAAAAAAGGTAAAAGTTGTCCCTTTCTTCAAAGAGATTACATTCTAAAGAGAGAGATATGTCAATAAGCATAGGTGCATACAAGATTAATACACATTAGATGACAGGTAACCTTTGAGGAGAAGGCTTTAGCATTTTGGAAATGGGAGAAGGAAGGTCCTAAAAAAAGTGTCATTTGAGCTGAAGCTTGAAGCAAGCCAGGGATTTTAAGAGGCCGAGGCAAAAAAGGAAGAGCCACGGGGAACAGTTGATGGAAAGACACTGAATGAACTTTGGTTTTCAGGGACAATTTTCATAACTCTAATGAACTCTTTCTACCATTCTTGTACTAATTAGAATGTCAACTCTTTAAAAATCTTTATTTTTAAAATAAATTCTTAAAGGGTAGTTATTTTGATGCCATTCTAAACCCAGCAGGAAT
Organism: Pseudochirops corinnae; assembly: GCA_028646515.1. Classification (NCBI taxonomy): domain Eukaryota; kingdom Metazoa; phylum Chordata; class Mammalia; order Diprotodontia; family Pseudocheiridae; genus Pseudochirops; species Pseudochirops corinnae. The sequence continues at coordinate 157,211,901 of CM053586.1, read as the reverse complement.
GTCTACTTAGATTAACTGTTAAGGTGAGCCACACAGTAACTTTTCTGCTACTTTTACAAATAACTCTAAATGTGATTATTTTGAATGAATATGTCAACATGATCTAGCATTCCCTCCTTTTTGGTTCCTAAGAAATATGGTGGACAGAATGCCATTCATCATTTCACAATCAGAAATAAATTTATCACTAGCATTATATTACTGACAACTGAGGGTATCACTAAACTGCTGCTTGACTGAGCATTTAAAATGGTGCTTCCCTTGCTAATCATCAAGTATCTTTCAAGAGTTGGTGCCTGAAGATAAAAAGGGAAAAGTGCAAATCATAACTTGCTTCTTCTATTAGGGAGTGTCTTGTAGTCACTGCCAGTTACATGACTTGTGTTCTAAGGTAAACTCTTCAGATATTTTTTCCATCTTGCACACAAAACATTTCTCAACACAGTATGATTTATAGAATGATTTGTGTCATCTCATTTGTGTTGGGTGATATTTTATGATTTTAAAAAATTGTATTTGTATATTTTGCTTTCATACAACAAATCAAGTACATAATAAGCAGCCAAACAAAACATTTAAGAAGTTAATTCTCTGAAAAAAAATAGACTATCAACTATTAACAGAAAGGAGGCAAGTGAATCCTTTAATTTTGGCAAGATGGCATAGTACCAACATTGAGTATTGTGTTAGACTAGAATTTTCTTGCCTTTGATGGAGAATTCTTGATAAAATTAAATTTTCTTTATTGTTATGTATTTGTAGAAGTATGTTCCTCTGTCTACTGGTAACTTATAGCTTTTGGTGAATGTATAAATAGACATCTAAAGCAAAAGCCTACATTACATGGAAAATAGAATTCTTCTAGCTTTAAAAATCTGCATCATTATGAAATGTTCTTTGTTTTATCTTATCACATGACAGTCCTAAGCAGTTGCCCTTAGAGACCCTTAATTTCTGCTCTAATGGAGCCCAGTAGGAGGAGAATTCATTAGTTCAAAGAGCATACATATATACGTATACACACATACACACTCAGTTGGTATAAAAATCTATCTTACCCAACAAGGAAATAGAAGGGGAAGGAAATGAGAGAAAAGGGAATTAAGAGAGGCAGTGGTCAGAAGCAAACCAAGACTTCGGAGTAGGGACAGGATAAAGAGAGAAAAGGATAAACAGAAGACAATGAGATCACAGGAAATATACAGTTAGTAATAAAAACTGTGAATGTGATAGGATGACCTCATTTATAAAACAGAAAACAGATAGCAGAATGGATTAGAAACTAGAATCCAACGATGAAAGAGAAACATTTGAAACAGAAAGACCCACACACCGAGTTAAAATAAGGAGCTGGAACAGAATCTATTTTGCTTCAGCTGAAGTAAAAAAGGCAAGGGTAGCAATCATGATCTCAGACAAAAAAAAAGCAAAAATGGACTAATTCAAAGAGATAATCAGGGAAACTATATTTTGCCAAAAGGTACCATAAACTATGAAGTAATATCAAAAAATTTTATACCAAGTTTCTCTGATCAAAACCTCATCACTCAAATGTAAAGGGAACTGAGTCAAATTTATAAAAATAGGAAACATTCCTTAACTGATAAATGGTCAAAGAACACAAACAGGCAGTTTTCAGAAGAAGAAACAAAAGCTATCTACAGTAATGCAAAAAAAAAAATGCTCTAAATTGCTATAGAGAAAGGCAAATTAAAACAACTCTGAGGTAGCACTTCAAATCTGTCAGTAATGACAGGGGTGTAGGTAGTACCTCTGGTGTGAAGGTTGCTTCCACCTTTGGTGTCTACCTGGCACCTTACCCTTACCTGTGGCTCCAAGAAGCTATAGCACACCCAGCAGCCACACCCTGGTAAAACTGTCTCAGTAGAACAACTAAGCCGGGTTGAGGGTAATTGATGGTCCTTAAACTCTTTGGTGAGTCAGGGGGGTGTCTACCCCAAGAGTGTAAATACTTCCCCTCAGCAAAATGGGAAGATGTGAACAATTTGTTCCAGCAGACCATGAAGGTGTTGGAGGCAGATGCTGTGGAGTGCTTAGAGCTTGGTCAGATATTGAAGATGCCAAGGTTATCCACTGTATACTAAGCTACCTCCAACTGTCTCAACTTTTATCTTACCATTGGACTTCAATGACTCTAGAAGAGAGAGTGAGGCTGATAACTTTGTGCAATTCTACCTCACTTATATCCAATTTATGCACTAGTCAAAAGACATCACCCTTACAATTTTACCATTTTTAACTTCCTCAAAGTACTGTGACAACAAGCAAGTGAGAAAACAGCAGGTACAGACAGATATACTGGGAACTTTAGTCACAGCCCTGCACACAGGTAATCCAGGTCATAGGGTCATCTTCTTACAGAAGGACTGAAGCGTCAGTGGGATTCAGCCATCTGGGTGTGTGAGCAGCCTTTTTAAAGTACTTCCTAGTGTGAGAAAGGAACTAGAAAAGATGCCCTAATAATTGTCCACTCCATCTAACCTCACCCTGGTCTGCTCACCATGCCAGGCAGGTATCATACCCTGCAGTTGAAGCAAAAAAAAAAAAAGTACAAAAACTATCATGAAGATGGATTCCACTCATCACTGGCATGTGGAATGTGTGTATGCTTATGGACAACAAGAAATCCTGAAGACCTGAAAGATGACTAGCTCTTATTGCAAGAGAACTCAGCAAGTATTATATCCAAACAGCAACTCCGAGTGAAAAAAGACTGGCAAATGAAGGTCAGCTTACTGAAGTTAGAGCTGGATACACATTTTAGTGGAGTGGCTGCAGTGATGGAGAGCACTGTGTAGCTGGCTTAGGTTTTTCAATCAAAATTAATCCAGTCAACAAGCTTTTATGACTTCCAAAGGGAGCGAATGGTAAACTCATGACAATGTGATTGCCATTTGTAGGAAAGCGCCATGCCACCTTTATCACCATGTTTGCTCCCACCATGACCAGTCCCAAAAAGGGCAAAGAAAAATTTTATGAAGACTCTCATCATCAATGTGCCAAAAGAGGACAAGCTTGTAATTCTGGGTGACTTTAATGCCAAAGTAGGCTCAGACTATCAGACATGGCAGGGAGTCCTTGGGAGGAATGGAGTCAGAAGCAACAATAGCAACGGTCACTTACTATTGAAGACTTGTATGCCTCATGGCCTCCTCACCAACATTGTCTTCCATTTATATAAATGCAATCAAACTTCTTGAATGTACCCTTTTGGTAAACAATGGCATTTAAAAGACTATGTCATTGTAAGGAGAAGAGACAGACAGGATGTAAAAATAATGAAGGTGATATGTAGTACAGAATGCTGAACAAATCATAGACTTATCCTCTCCAAGCTGAACATTTTCATTCAACAAAAGTGGTAGCCCCAAAGCAAGATGATTCCCAGAAGACTTAGAGCTTGCATTGGTCTGAATGGCCACAGTCAGACACACTGTACCTTGACCTTCAACATAGAAATGTCATTTTGGTCCTCTTAGATCACAAAGGAGAACAACTATTACAAATGACAAATGCTGGAGGTATTAAGGGAAAATAGGTACAACTACTGGTAGAGTTGTGAACTGTTCTAACTGCTCCGGAGAACAATTTGAAACTATGCCGAAAGGGCTGTAAAATTTTGCTTACCCTCTACACTAGCAATCCCACTACTAGGTCTGTATCCTAAAGAGATCAGAGAAAAAGGAAAAGGACTTATATGTACAAAAATATTTATAGCAGCTCTTTTGTGATGGCAAAGAATAAGAAATTGAGGGGAGGCTCATTAAATGAAGAATGGCTGAATAAGATACAACATATGATTGTGATGGAATACTACTATGCTGTAAGAAATAATAAAGGGAATGATTTCAGAAAAACATGGGAATTAATGACTGAATGAACTGATGCAAAGTGAAGCGAGGAGAACTAGGAGATCACTGTACACAGTTACAGCAATGTTGTAATGGTGATCAATTATGGGAGAGTTAGCTGCTCTGATCAGTACATGATCCAAGACAATTCTAGAAGAATCATGATGAAAAAATGTTATCCACCTCTAAGAGAGAACTGATAAATTCTGAGTGCAGATTATAGTACATTTTTTCATGGCTAATATGGAAATCTGTTTTGCATAATTAATAAATCAAGGTGAGAGGGGAAGGACCCATATGTACATTTTTTTTGTTATAGCAAAGAAGTAGAAAAAAATGGATAAACAAAAATTGGGGAATGACTGAAAATATTATGATAGTATAATGAATTATTATTGTCTTGTAATGAATGATGAAAGGGACAGATTCAGAGAAACCTGGAAAGATTTATATGAACTGATGTGGAATGATGATGCAAGCACAACGAGGAAAACAATTTATATATTGACTTCAACTTTGTAAAGGACAATAACTTTAAAAGTCTGGAGAAATCTAAACAATATAAGAATCAATTATGATTCTACAAGACTGGTGATGAAGCACATTTCCAACTTCTTGACAGAGATGTGATGAATTGTAGTTACAGAACAAGAAACACATTTTCAGACATGACCGATACAACTCTTTTTTTTTTTTTGCTTGACTATATTTCTTACAAAGAGAGACCTTTTATTGGGGGTGGGGATGGAGGTTTTGATGGTGTTGCAAAAGAAAGAAAAGGCCCTCAGTGAAACATTAAAAAATATATAAGACAGCAGAAGGGGACTCAGATAAGAAGGACCAAGTTGGTATTACCATACTGAACTCAGTGTATACTTAAATTAAAAAGGTATACATGGTAGATTTAAGGTCGCTAGGTAATTTTTTCCCCCTTCTTTGTATAAGTAAATGTCCATGTTTGTTGATGACTGCCAAGTTCATAATTTTAAAATTCTTTAATGTTTCCCAAACCTGAAAAAATGCAACCACAAATATCAATCCATCCAATGATATTATATATTCAATGATAACTATAATTTGTAGCATCTGAGCAGATAGATGGTGCAGTGGAGAAAGCACTGGGCCTAGAATCAGGAAGACTCATCTTCATAAATTCAAATGCAGCTTCAGACACTTACTATTTGTCCCTGAGCAAGTCATTTAATACTGTTTGCCTCAGTTTTCTCATCTGTAAAATGAACTAGAGAAGGAAATGGCAAACCACTTCAGTATCTTTGCCAAGAAAACCCCAAATGGGGTCACAAAAAAGTCAGGCAGGACTGAAATGATACAACAATAACAACAACAATTAGTAATGTCAAATAGGCAATAGAAAGAAATACATTCACCAAAATTTGCCACTGTGAAGGAGAATATCTCACATAAGGTCCAAAAGAAAGAATGATTACATATGGTGAGGTCCAACAGATGCTTGTGCTTGTCAGTGATATTGAGGGCCTGGGAGTCCCAGACTACTACAAAATTTCCTCAGTTAAATCTGTGATTATTTAAAAGAGATCATCCTACCAATCCATATAGGAAAAACTATGGTGAAAAATGCTAATTGTTCAGGCTGTGATATGCAGTTGGATGGCCAAGTCTACTGAGTTAGCACATCAGTAAGTATATCAGAATAGTCACTGAAGATGGAGAATGGATTGGACCTAGAATTAAATAAAAGGGAGATTGTATCTGGAAAGCTGCACAATGTTGTTAATGATCTCAAACTGCTCCTTGATGGAGGGTTAAACTTTGCATCTTATAAACAAAAGCAAAAATCTTCTCTTAGGAATATTTTATGACTGTCATGATTGAATACCGTCATCTACAAGGAATGAATTTTTGCTGATCATCCAAAGGACAATGGAGAGATACATGGTGAGTACAAGTAGAATTCCAACATACTTTCCACAATGACCACTAGAAGGGTCAAGAGAGCTCATCAAGAAAAAGTATGATAGGGGGCGGAGCCAAGATGGTGGCGTAGCAGCAGCAACATATTGCAGCTCTCACACAGCCACCCCCAAATACCCATAAAATATGACTCTAAACTAATCCTAGAACTCCAAAACACACACAAATATACTTTCCACTAAAGTCAGCTTGGCTACAAGGAACCATATCAGCACTGCAAACCAAAACCAGCCTGGCCTGAAGCCCTGGATGAGCCCCGGGGACGGCTGGATGGGAGGAGCCAAGGAGCCACAGATTAGCGGCAGCTGCGAGCAGCGTTCAGAACTAGGTCAGTGGGATTTGTGAAATCGGGGGAGAAAAGCAGTCTGGCCGAACTGCCTCCAGGGCAGGAAAGAGAAAGGCAGAGGTTCTGCACCTGCCTCTGCATTGCAGCTTCCACACCTGCGGCCTTAAGACAGCAGGGGGACTAAGCGATTGTTCAGAGGCCAAGAGCTCTCGCTTTGAGTGGCCTGGATCCAGATCGCGGTCTTGGGCTTTCGGTCCTGGAGTCTTCATTATCCAGTGAGCCAAAAGTAAGTAGGAAAGGGACCCAGCACCTTCCTGAGAGCTACGGCAGCCAGGAGGATCCCAGAGATTTGGGACAGAGCTTTCCCTTCTGGAAGCAGAGCTCCACAGAGATTTAAAAAAATAATCACAGACTGACCAACCATAAGTAAGAATAGGGCAAAGTAAGAACAGCAACCAAACTCTAGATTCCTTCTTTGGGGAAAAGAAGGATCAAGGGAGAGAGAGGGAGGAGGAGAGTGCAGCCAGAGCACCCCCATCAGGGGCTTCCAATAAACATGAAGATTGCCTTAAAGCTAGGGACGAGCTGAAGAAGGATTTTCAAAACCAAATAAGAAAAGTGGAAGAAAAATTGGGAAGAGAAATAAGAATGTTGCAAGAAAATCATGAAAAGAGAGTTAGCAATCTGACTGAAGAAATCAACACCCTAAAAAATAGATTAACTCAAATGACAAAAAAGGCCCAAAAAGCCAATGAGGAGAAGAATGCCTTAAAAAGTGGACTTTGCCAGATGGAGAAAGAATCTCAAAAGCACTCTGAAGAGAATAATTC
>CM053586.1:157186919-157204460 GCA_028646515.1 Pseudochirops corinnae | reverse complement strand
TCATTTTTGTAGATAAGGAAACTGAGACCTACAGAAAGTTAACTTTCCAATGGTTACAAAGCTAGTAAGTATCTGAAGGCAGATTTGGGTTAAGATCTTCCTATCTTCAAATTCAGGGCTTTATCCACTGTGCCATCTAGCTGCAAAGTTGACAGTAAAAGGCTGATTTTTTTTTTTAACCACTGCAGCCCTGGGAAGACTGGTGGACTGAGCTGAAGAAGGGCTATATCAGAGAAGAATGGCCCCATATTAATGAGATCAGAGTTCCTTGAAGTCCTGGCTGAAGCATTTAGCATAAAAGCAAGAGAAGAAAAGAAAACCCAGCAAAACGGTTTTCTGACTAATGGTAGGAAATCAAACCCAGCTATTTAGGATCCTTAATCACTCCCACAGCTTAAACTGTCTAGATATTGTATTTAGATTGTAGCATGCTCAGAGTGCAGAGCTTTCTTTCAAGGACCCAAACTCACCAATTTCTGCTGGTACAACTATTATTTCTTATTTCTTATACTTACTTTTATTTCTTATACTTATTTTTTTAACCAGTTAAAAGCTTGTGGCTATTGTATGAGAATGTATGGAAAGTGCTTTGTAAACCTTAAACTATATAAATGTTAGTTATAATTATAGATAGAAGAAGCTTGGCATAATGGATAGAGTGCTGGGTTTGGAATAACCAAGATCTAATTTCAAATCTCACTCTGACACTTATCAGTGTGACTTGGCTCCACTCCTGCTACTTTTCTACCTTGCTCCCAGTGGCCTTCTCACCCCTGTTGTTTGCCCCCTCTTCCTACTCGTAATTTTCTGCCCAAAAACTCCGTCTGAAGAAATGCCCAGGCCAGCCACTGCTCACTTCTCTCCTGACTCTGCTTATGACTGGACTTTCCCACCTTGCTCTGTGTGGCTACCTTCCACATACACTTTTAAACTCCATTTCCTTCCCCTCCCCCCCCTTTTGGGAAAATTTAATATTTTATTTCCCCACTTTATCTAGGCTGGAAGTGTAGGAGCTATACTCACATCCTGATCTTACCACGATCGTCATGGACCTTTGACCTACTCCATCTCCAACACAGTTCACCCTTCCATAGGCAACATGGTGTCCCTTTCCCCTCCTAGAAGCTTGCCGTATTAATGCTGACCTTAGTATGGACAATCAATCCTTACCTTTACCTCCACTGCAATTCAGAATTCCCATGCTCAAGAGGACCCCCAACCTCAGCCTCTCATGTAGCAAGGATTACAGGTGTGTGCCATTACAGGTGGTTTCAACTCCCTTTATGTGCTATCTTCTCCCACTGGAATTAGGCTCCTTCAGGGCAGAGATAATTCTTGTTTGTATTTATATTTCTAGCACTTAGCACCATGCTTGGGACTAGTAAGCCCTTACATATTTGCTAACTAACCGATTCTGAAAACAATCATTTAACCTCAGTCAACTCATAAGACTTACCTCCAGAATCAGATGGATTTTCATTTGTGTTGGTACTTTTATGCAGGGAAGTTCCTTACCCACATAAAATCACAGATCTGCCATGTAGTAGCTTCTGACAGATCATTCAGTGGCTGACCCTCTAATCATAGGACATAGATTTAGAGCTTCAAGGAACCTGAAAGGTTGTCTTATTTAGTCTTATCATTTTATAGACGAGAAAAGAGAAGGGAAGTATCTCATCCAAGTTCACTAGGTGACAGAATTTGGGTTTGAACCCAGATTCCAAATCCAATACTCTTTCCCCTAGACCATAGTGTCTTTGTGCCATGCTGCCAGTGAGTACTTCTCACAGAATCTCTGGCTGTGCTCCTTAAATTGAGTCACTACTCCAGTCCTCCACCCTGATTCATTGGAAGGGATCCAACGACCTATAGCAGCAGGAGAACTAGGCTTCCTGTTATGGCAATTTCTACCCACACGAAGCCAGCACAGCCACACTAGGAAAAGAGCCAAGAGGGTGGAGGTTGTGATAGGCTTTAAATGCTATTAAATGTTTTAAAAATATCTTTTGTTTTTACTTCACCTACATTTCTCAATGTATTCCTCTACCCTACTTCTAGAGAATCATCCTTTATAATAAAAATTAAAAGAGGAAACAATTCAGTAAACCTAACCAGCACATTAACTGAGTCTGACACCTTATACCACATTCCACACCCATGGCCTTTCTTTTCTGCATTATTTATATGTTACAGTATTTGTATATTCTTCAATTCTTTATTTCTCAGGCACTATAACTTCACAGCTTTCACCTTCAGTGTTGTTGTTCAATATGTCGTTGTTTTTTCCATTTCCATTGTCATTGTGTACATTATTTTCCAGGTCCTCTTTACTTCATTTTATGTCAATTTATAGAAATCTTGTCAGACTTCTCTGTATTCTTCATACTTAGTATTTTATACAGCACAGTAAGGTGCTACTCCCCAATCAATGATCATCCTCTCAGTTTCCATTTTGTTGCTACTACAAAAAGTGCTGATATAAATATTTTGGTGAATATGGGCTCTTTCTATCATTGATTTCCATAGGAAATATGAATTCCAGCAGAATCTCTGGATCAAAAGGTATGACTATTTTAGTCATTTTCTTAGCATTATTCCAAATTGCTTGCAAGAGTGATTAGACCAACTCAGAGCTCAACCAGCTTTGTACTAAGCATGTCCATCTTTTCACAATCCCTCCAACATTATCTTTTCTCATCTTTTGTTATCTTTGCCAATTTGCAAAGTATGAGGTGAAATTTCAGAGCTGCTTTGATGTATGTTTCTTTTGTTATTAGTTTAGAACAATCTTTCATATAAGTTGTTAAGAGCTTTCTGTTCTTTTTAGAACTGCATGTTCATATCTTTAGACCTTATCCAATGGGGAATTCCATTTATCATTACCTCTTATGAGATACACACCCAACAAATAGATCAATTATAATTTAGCTTCCACTGGAGGACATAAGTACTCACTGTAACTTAGAATGGCCTAATATTAAATATGTACATACATATGCATGAATGCATATATACAATGGGTATGTTTATATAATATATACACATGTGTATATGTACATACATATCTACATATTTAAGCATATACATATACATACCTATATGCATATATATGTATATACACATGCTCAAGAAGTATGATTCCCAAGGTTCAAGGAGTTCTAGTACTACTAATTCCAGGATTTTCCCATTTTTCTTGGATCATTCTATGCCTCCACCCAAGAGATCTGGAAATATCTTTGCCTGGCTCTACCTGGTTTACTTTGCAAGATGCTGCAGTGAATTAAGCAGTTGGCCTGGAGTCAGGGGGACCTACGTTCAAATCTGACCCCAAACACTTACATAACTATGTGGGTAGCTCATTTAACCTTATTTGCCTCAATTTCCCCATCTTTAACACGAGCTGGAGAAGGAAATGGCAAACCACTCCAGTATCTTTGCAAAGAAAACTCCAAATGGGTCACGAAGAATCCAATGGGATTGAAATGACTGAACAACAACAAAAACCTCAGACCAACTCTGCATATTCAAGTACAGTTATCCCTTTTTCATCATGACTTTCCCCATTGCGATTTTGCTATATCTCAGGTTGGCATAAGAAATTAAATGGGAATTTGGGGGGAGTTTTGCAAAAGTCACAAATGACTCTCAAGGTCCAGTAGACAACACAGAAAAAGTTTAGAAATTCAGAAATGCATTATATATATATATATATACACACACATACATATATATATATACATATATATAGTATTGAGTAATTTCAGCATTAATATCATAATAATTCATACTTTTCCTGTGGTACAGAGGGTCAAAAAATTGTATGTGGAATGTCCAGACTGTGGGTGCTCTGTGTCCCTAATCCCTGAGATGTGGAAGGGATAACTGTATACAGTGAACAATATTAGAGAAGAGTTAGTCATAAAACTCAAAACAACAACTCCAAAAATCTACCTGAAAGTTTGATTTACTCAGAGTCTCAAATATAAGTTAATAGGATTAGGTAGTTGGAAGGTAACTAAGAGATCATCCCAGCTAGGAATTCTGACCCCAAATTATGGGGTCAGTGAACTTGTTTTTCTTCTGAAACATTTTGATAAGTGTATTTCATATGACTGATTTTCTTTTGTAAGATGATGTATTTTATTTTATACATTTAAAAATATTATGTGAAGAGGCCCACAGGCTTCACAGAGTGCCACAGAGACCCATGATGGACACACAGAGAAGATATTAAACCCCCCGTCCAACCCCTTCATTTTACAGAGGTGGAAACTGAAGCCAAGACAACTCAATTGACTTACCCAAGGTTATATAGGTAGTAAGTAGCAGGGCAATAGGAATCTAGGTCCCTTTCTATTTTACCTCATTTTCTCCTTTGCGCTAAGGCTTTGTCTAGGAGGAGCCCCATTAGGATGCAAACATTAACCCATTAGCACTCATATAACATCTTCCTAGGAATTAATTAGTAAATAGTTTGTCCTAAGGCAATAGTGAAAGGATGGATATTTCGATAGGGATAGGAGGCCCTTGAAAGGGAAAAGGAAAGAATTAGACAAAAATCAAATCACTACAAATGCCTCCAGCCCTACTTCAGGCACTACATAAATTATCTGCAGAATCTGGTCTCATACCTAAAAAAATAAGATCAAAGGATTTGAGGAAGGAAACTTAGAGATCATCTGAGTTCTTTGTTTTACATATGAGCCAACTATAGTTCCAAAAGGAAAAGGGCCTTGCTTAAGGTCTACAAGTTTAACAACTGGTCAGAACTAGGACCCAAGTTCTTCCATAGCCAAACCAGGGCTATTTCCCATGTACGGTGGCTGTCTTGACATAGAACTATGTTAAAAAATGTCCTCTCATTTTCCCTAGGACAGGATCCAAACCAGGTTGGCCTGTAATATCTAATTTTATGTTATAACAGGGTTATAGATAGATATCTAGATAGATAGATGATAGATAGATAGATGATAGATAGATAGATAGATAGATAAATAGAGAGAAGATAGGTAGATAGATGATAGATAGATAGACAGACAGACATAGATATCTGATAGATCTCTATCTATCCACCTATCTACAGACATTACATCTAATTCCAGATCTTTCCCCTGAAATATCTTTAAAATTAAAAGCAAAGAGAGTTGCTAGCTTATATGTTAGTTTCACATTTACTTAAGAGTAGAAAATCTAGAGCTGGTAATTAGACTTTTGTATAGAGTAGTATTTCAATACATCAATATATCTATGATTCCATCAGTAAAATGCTGCCCCTTTCAGATTTAGACAATTTTATTTGTGGAAAGAGGAAGATACACAAACAGTTCAGAGAGTACTTCTGAGAAAACAGACCCTCAAGAGAAAATCCACGTGGAGAGAGAGACACAGACAGTTCTGAGTGGACCCAAGAGAAAGCACTTCTCAGAGAAAAAGTACTTCCTGAAGGAAAGATGATCAAAGTATCTTGTTTCCCAGTAGCTAACTTACAAATGGCTCCTATTTGAGGTTGATAACTGGGAAATTCTGATGACTAGAATTGTTTAATGATCTTAGGATGATTGCATTTTGCCTAGTTGTAGTGAATCTGAAAGAAATGTTAATTTTGGTTTCTCACTGTAAATTAGGGTTGCGTTTTTTCCAGTAGTGTGGTTGAGCCACCTAGAACTGACTGGAGATGGTAGAACATTGCATGAGCCTTGGAAATCAGTAAAAACTGTACTGTTTTATTGATTGACAAGACTTAAGAAAGTGGTGGAGAAAATGTTAATAATGCACATTAGACTTTAAAATGTGTCACATATATGCACGTAATTATTAAATATTTACTAGTACATCCTTCACACAAGGAGACCATAATTTGAAGTAGAATTTGAATTTGAGATGTTCAAAGAAGGACAGAGATACAGAAAAGGTAGAGAAGAGACTCAACTGAAATACCCCCTGGCTACTTGAAAGACGAGCCCAGTTAAGTGGATGGCTCACAGATGAGGAGCCAAATTAAGAGTTGAAAGAGCTTAGAATCTGTATTGAGTCTTTACTAAACCAATAGACAGGATTTTCAATTGCTACTGAGGGTTGAGTTGACTGAAGGAAAAATATTGTTGCTGAGAGCTAACAGAAGAAGAATCTTCTGCTGAGTAAGAGCTGGCTGGGGAAAGGAGAAGAGAGGCTTGTCTGCCTTGCCCAGTACAGCCACCTATGACTTAACAAACAGGAAATACTTCAAAGGCTTGTCCTCCTTACCCTGCCTGCAACTTGAAAGGGGAGTCCAGCCAAGAGAATAGACCTAACTAGCTCTACAGATTTCAAGTGTAAGAAATGTTGTTTAGAGAATATAAATCAAGAACGTTTTGAGCAGAGCAGTCGGTGGAGAAGTGGACCTAACCAGAAGTTGAATTTTTGGTATATACTATTCCCTAAGGGCAGCAAGGTGATCAGGTGGAGAGAGTGCGGGCCCGGAGTCAGGAATACCTGAGTTCAAATTCAACCTCAGACACTAGCTATGTGACTCTGGAACTTAAAGGAAGCTAAAGAGGCCAATAGATAGAATAGACGAGGGAAAGCATTGTAGGCATGGGGGTTAACCTGAGAAAATGCATAACCCTGAGTCTTAACTCTGTTTGCCTCAGTTTCCTCATCTGTAAAATGAGCTGGAAAACAAAATGATCAAACACTAAAGCACAGGCCAAATACATGTGACCCTCTAGGCTGAAGATTCCCCATCCCTGCTAACATCTTTGCCAAGAAAATCACAAAAAGAGTTGAGAAGAGTCAGACATGACTGAAAAACAACTAACCAACAACAATAACAATGCTGTTCACTAAGGCTAACAGGAACATCATGGACCCCATTCCAGGGTCATGAGTTGCCCAGGCATCTGGGTTTCCTAATGAAATGCCTCCCTGCTAGGTTTCTGTAAGTTTGGGCTCATTCTTCCTCATAAACATTTTGCAAAATCTTCTGGCATTCAATCCCTTCAAAATCAAGCCTCCTCCTACCTTTCAGGTTTCTTATACCTTAGTCCTTGATGCCTCCTCTTCAGTCCAGTGACACTGGCCTCTTGGTTGTTCCATAAATAAGACCCTCAATATTTGGGGGCATTTTCTCAGGTTAAGCTCCATGGGAGGGAATGCTTTCCCTCCTCCATTCTATCTATTGGCCTCCTTAGCTTCCTTTAAATTCCAACTAAACCCCCCCCCTTTTTTTAGGGAGCTTTCCCTAACCCCTCTTGAATCCAGTGCCTTCCCTCTATTATTTCCTATTTACCCTATACATAGCTTATTTGTAGGTATTTGCATGCTATCTCCCCTATTAGAGTGTCAGTTCCTCTTTTTTGTATCTCAGATGCTCATTACAGTGCCTGGAATATAGTAGGTACTTAATAAAAGTTGATTGAATGATTATGTATTGGTGAGAAAGAATGACCCAGGTTTATGGATGGACTGTTATGCTATAGTCGTTCTTGTTTTGTATTTTCTGTAATAAATGTATGTCATGATTAAGAATTAATGTTGTCAACTTGGGTGATTCATTTAAATGAGAAGCATGTCAAAAGGAACTTGGGAGTTCCAGCTGTAGGTAGATGAAAAATTCTGAACACTGGGATTGTCCCTAGGATCATAAGAGCGAGCTGAAGCAATATGACCACCCTCATTAGGGAATTTCCCAAACTACTAAAATCAGCATAGATTGAATACTCCAGTCAACACAGAGAAAGAAAAGAGGGAGAGAGAAAAGAAATGCTGTGATCATGCCTTAGAGTCACACATCTATGTTGGCATGCTTTCCATGGGTTCAATTTGTATTACATCTATCACTTCTTGTCCTGTGCAATTCTTATTCATGTTCTTCAATCAATTTCCACAGAGGCTCTCCACCATATGTGTTACAAGACTTCTTGTAGATCTTTTATTTCAAAAACGTTAACAGGAATTGAAGTCATTTATCTCATCTCTCATTTGCAATACATGTCTTCCAACTTCTTTTGTAATTTTTTTATCCGATTTTTCTTAGTTACATCCTTTATAATCATTTCTTAAGCATAAGATATCATGGGAAATATGCTGCCATCTTCTTGTGCCCTTTGGATGATTTTCAAATTCTCAAGAAATTGTGTTGTTCTGAGATTTGTAATCATAGAACAACACTGGAAAAATATCCATTGGGAATATCCAATGGGAATATACAAATGGGTCTTTGCATTAGGGATCAAGAACCACACAATTTCTTGAATGTAACTCACTGTTTTCTTCTAAGCAGCCCTCTATAAAACTCTCAAGATTCAGATAAGGTACTGATCTGTATTAGTAAAGGAGTTTCCTTACCCAGAAAAATCACAAGTCCGGTCCCTATCTCTATCCCTATAGTTGAGTTAATGTTTATAGATGGCCTAAAAATGTTGAATTGAAGCATCTTCTGTCTTCTTCTGTCAGGTGGTCAATTGATAGCCAGACTACTGCTGATGAGCCTCTTCATCCTTAGCTAGGTTGGTACCTGGACAGCTGGCTGCAAAATGACATGCAATCTGATATAGACTTATACATGTGTGATCATATTAAACATATTTCCACACTAGTCATTTGTAAAGAGGGGACCAAAGGGGAAAACCATGAGAAAGAAACACAAAAAACAACAACAAAAAAGAGAAAATAGTATGTGTTGTTCTGCATTGACTCCATAGTTCTTTCTCTGGATGTGGATAGCATTTTCCATCATGAGTCTTTTGGAATTGTCTTGTATCTTTGCATTGCTCAGAAGAGTTAAGTCTGACAAAGTTGGTCATCATACAATGTTGCTACTACTGTGTACAATGTTCTGGTTCTGCTCACTTCACTCAGCATCAGTTCATGCAAGTCTTTCCAAGTTTTTCTAAAGTCTGCCTGCTCGTCATTTCTTATAGAACAATAATCTTCCATTACAGTAACATGCCACAACTTGTTGAGTCCTTCCCTGAGTCTTATTAATTTCTAAAACTATATCCATAAGTATAAAGTAGGTGCTTTTTGACTGGTTTTCCCCCATGCCTGAAATGTTCTCACTCCTCATCTCCTGCCTCCCAGCTTCTCTGGTTTCCTTTAAGACAGCTTAAATATCACCTTCTGTAAGAGGTCTTTCCAGGTCCCTTCTCCTCCTCCCTTTCCCTGCCCCTACTGCTAGTGTCTTCCTTCTGAAATTACCTCCCATTTATACAATATATGTATGTATACATATATATTCTATATGCATGGTTGTTTGCATGTTGTCTCCCCTGTTAGAATGTGAACTCTTTATTTGATTTTCCTTCTTTCCCCAGCTTGTAGCAGAGTGCCTGACCCATAATAAACATGTAATGCTTGTCGACTATATCAGGTTCTACCTGTAAGATTAGTAAATGTTTTTCTTAAAATATGCCAATCATTGCCTGTTCCTCACCCTACCCCTTCCCAATCAGGACAGCAATATTGATGCTCATTATATTAGAACACAATTAGTGGGCATTAGAGTGAATTTAGACAGAATTACATGAGGGCAACAGGTGTGAGAACTCATCCAGAGAATTATTAAATTGAAAGCTTTGAGGATTTGGCACAAGAGTTCCAAAATATTCTAGGAGCAGGTGTTGTAGGTATTCATGCCACACATTTGGGCACTTAGCCATGTTTGATGTGGCTGATGGCAGCTTGAGCAGAGATAAAGTCAAAGTGAGACAGCTGGTTAGGATTAGCTGGTCATAAGGGATGCTCATAGGAAATCATGGAGGGCCAGAAGAGAATTAATATTGGAATCTAAATCAGAGCCAACTCCCAGCAAGATTTTGAAATAAAGTGCAATATCATGAGCATTTATCAGACACCTACTATATGCAGAACACTGTGGTAGATGCTATATGAGGTTCAGAGCATGGTTTGGGGGAAAGGGCTCTAGAGTTGAATTTGGAGAAACTAGATTCAAATCCCGTCTTGACTACTTACTACCTACATGAATTTTGGCATGTACCTTAGCCTTTCTGGGCCTCAGTTTCATTATCTATTAAATGAGGAAAGGAGGGAAAGTGGATTAGATGATCTATGGCCTCTTCCAGCTCTAAATCTTATGATCCTAAGACATGGTCACTTATCTCCAGCAGCGTCCAGTTTAGTAAATAGATAAGATGTAAACACAATATTTCTTAAGTTTTTAGTGGAACTAGTTGTTGTGGTTTGCTTTTCTAAATTTTTGCCACTTTCTCAACCCATAAGCTTGCCAGAAGAATGTCTAACCTCCCCGCCCAGTTCACTCTACCCTAGATGGTTACTATCCAATCCAATGGGCCTTTTCTCTGTTCCTTACTTGTGGGACTCCACCCACCTCTAAACCTTTGCATTGTCCAATCTTCATTCTTGGAATGGACTCTCTCCTTATAGAATCTCTCTCTTCTTCCAAGATGCAGCTCAATCAATACCTTCTACTTATGAAGCTCATTCTCATCCCATCAGCTGCAATTGCACCCCCTCCTTCCAGCTATTTATATTTCTTCTCTGTCTATGTATATATACCATTATACCTGTGTATATAAGTATATACTTACATAGATCTTTGTTGGATCCTGTTAGAAAATAACCTCCTTGACATCAGGGGTTGATATATTTTTTGTGTCTGAGTCCGCAGCACCTAGTACGATTCTTTCCATATACTTCCCAAATTCTTGATGATTGATTGATGTAAATAATTGTCTAACCCAACTTGACTACTCTAAGAAAAACTGTCACAGGGGACTGACAACTGGGAAGAATAGGAGTATTTTGTAAAGCATTTTCAATCTATTTGGAGTGCTCTCTCAGTGGGAGATGCACTGTGTGGGTGCCTGGGGAAAGAGGGTAACAGATTTTGGATTCACCATGTCTTGATCTGTGGTCAATGAGAGCAACCTGTTTAGAGATAATAGGACTTGGATGTGTTCCTCATCTCTGTAGATGAATTCCTAGGGAGACAAAAGTTGGTATGAACTTCAGGGCAAAGGAGAGACTTTGGATCAAAGGCCCAAGTGCCTGACACCAGGTTAGAGTCATAATGCAGAAAGGACCATGTTCCAGGGCAAGTCAAATCAACAAACATTAGTTGGCCATTATGTGCCAGGCACTGTGGGAAGCACTGAGGATACAAAGGGTACAAGATAGTTCTCTGCTCTCAAGGAGCTTATAGTCAAATAGAGGAGACAACATATATACATACATACATACATACATATATATGCATATATATATAGCTACATGCAAATAAGATATATACGGTATACATCGGAGATAAGCTATTGCAGAAAGTAAAACTTCAACAGGGACTTGAAGAAAGTCAGGAAAGCTAAAAGGCAGTGATGAAGAGGGGAAATATTTCAGGCATGTGGGATGGCCAGCAAAAATGCTTAGTCACAAGGTGGAAATGTATGTAATATGATTGTACATGTATATCCCATATCAGACTGCATGCCATCTTGGGGAGGGGGAAAGGGAGGGAAGGGGAAAAATTTGGAACTCGAAATCTTATAAAAAGTGAATGTTGAAAACTAAAAATAAGTAATTTTTTAATGCTTAGGAGATGGAAGAAAAAGCAATTTCTGGGGAAAAGCAATGAGGCCAGTATCATTGAGATGCAAAGTATACTGAATGGAATAAGGTATATATACTAGAAAACGGGAAAGGTAAGAAGGGTCCAGATTATGATGGACTTTAAATGCCAACAGAGATGCTATCCACATCCAGAGAAAGAACTGATGGAGTCTGAATGCAGAATGAAGCATACTATTTTCACTTTATTTTTTTCCGTGTTTTTTTTGCCCCTTTTGGTCTGTTTCTCCTTTTACAACATATATATATATATGTTTTAAATGATTGCACACATATAAACTATATCAAATCACTTACCATTTTAGAAATTGGGGAAGAGAAGGAGGGAGAATAATTTGGAACTTGAAATTTTGTAAAAATGGATATTAAGAATTGTCTTTACATATAAATGTAAAAAATGAAATACTATTTTAGAAAGCCAACATAGGATTTTATTAGATCCTTGAGGTAATATGAAGCCACAGAAATTTGTTGAATGGGGAAGGAGGGGTGTGTGTGTGTGTGTGTGTGTGTGTGTGTGTGTGTGTGTGTGTGTGTGTGGTGTGTGTGTGTGTGTGTGTGACATAATCAAACCTGCACATCAGTTTGACAGCTGAGTGTAGGATGGATGGACAGGAGTGGGGAGAAATTTGAGGCAGAGATCTCAATCTTCATCCAAGATATAGAAACTCTGGATTACTGTCTTCTACCATGTTAAAATGGGGCTCATAACAAAGACATACTTTTCCCTGCTTCGGGGATAGAGAAACCTGCCCAGGTATACTGGGGAGAATGTCTAGAAGACCCATTAATAAAGGAATGCAGGAAGATCCCTGATTAATAGTGGTGATGGGTGCCACCTGCTGGAAGCTGTCAATATTTATCCGAAGATCTACTGTGAGAGACAATGCCTGCCAAGAACTCTGCTGTAAATGACTGAGGACATCCAGGCCTCTGAGGGAGGTCCCTCATTAATGGCTATTGCTCATTTTCATGAGTTCTGCTACGAGTTCTTTTTGTTTCCTTCTCCCAACAAAAACAAAACTAATTCTTTGCATTTTGTGAATTTTGTGCTTGCAAGGGGGAGGTTTGGTGGTGTCAGATGAGTTCCCCAGACTTTTTGGTGAAGTCCATGAGCTATCCAAGTGAGAATTTCCCCAAAGTTTCCCTGGGTTCCTTCATGTCATGTCAGATCCTCTGACACAAGGCTAATATGTACATGAGGAAGTTATAAAACCAAGGCTAGATCTAAGTAGAAAGCTCCCTCCCTGGGTGGGGTTTGGGAAAGATTGATGGAGGAGATGGCATTTGAGTTGAGATTTTAAAGGAGAAGCAGTATTTTTCTAGGTGATAGGAGTTGGGGAATAGGCAAAAACGACCTTCCTTTCTACTAGCTAAGCCTCAAACTGCTCCATGGACACTGAGGGCTCCCTGTGCAGTGTGCCCCCTCCAGCTACCTACAGAGGCTGGATGTCCTAACCATGCCCTCTTGTGCCTGCCAAGTTTCCAGTTCCATGTTCTATTTTCTCATAACATAACTTCCTTGCCAGTGTGGGGGCTTAAATTTGTTTAAGTCTCACAGTTTTATCACAATAATAATGTGAAATAGGAGACATAACTATTATTGTCCAGCTTTTTTTTTTTTACAGATAAGAAAACTAAGGTTCAGACACTTTAAGCTACAGATATTATAAGTTGTTACCAGCTCAACTAGTGGTATGTTGGTAAATTGTTTAACAAGCAGCTCTCTGAAAAAAAAAAACAAATAAACCATGACTACTCTTAAATTTAATCTGTGTTATTAACATTTTCTCCATCACTGTCTTTAAGTCTAGCAAAACAATAAAATAATAAATAATGAAATGTTTTTATTTATATCAGTTTATTAATTATTAATAAAACTATTAAAACAATAACTAAACAAATATATTTTCATGCTGAAAATTCAATAATCAGCTGAGCCAATAAGAGATGGATTTTGCATACTCCTTAGCATAACTCCAAACCAGTCCTTCATATCATCTCTTATATTCTTTCTAGTGCCTTTCTGTGCTAATTTTTGTAATATGTTAATTAACATATTGCAATATGCTAGATAATAAAATGCTTTAACCTAGTAAAATGCATATCACCCCTAAAAATAACTCTTCAAAGGTGCCACATAGATGGGAGAGAGATATTTTAGTGAGACAAGCAGAGTTTTAATATTCCTTAAAAATTATGCCATATAAGCAGTCACCCTACTCAAGAGTCCAAATATACACTTGAACTTAAAGAATGAGGGCTTCCTTCAGGTACTGCTGTAAAGGCCACTCCAAGGAGTTGAGAACAGAATTAAACACAAGCAGCCCAAGAGACATTCACTGGCCTTTAGAATGCCAGGAAAGCCTAACTCTAGTCATAAATACCTAGAAATGATAGTGAAGAGTGAGAAATTAAAAACTGTCAGGATGAAGCCTGATATGTTTGGCTTAGTCCAAAGCTCAGAGGACTTAAGAATTTATTGAATGAAGTGTACCCTGGTTGTTCCAAGATGTCTCAGAAGTTAGTAGGTTGGAGATTGTGTATAGGAATTTGTCTCCCAGAATTCTTAGGGTTCCATTTTTCTTTGGCCTTAAAGAAACTTCTAACTAGGCTTGTCATAGGCTGGTTTTTTTTTCTGCCTGGTGTCAAGTATGAGCAAGGGAATATAAAACATAAATTGAGAACTCTTTATGAAGCTGTTCACTGGGGCACATGATGCAAGTGGGCTGGGGGTAGCCAGAGGAATTAGGAGAGCATCCCAGTCCAGGAATATTGTGGGACCAGATCAGGGTAAAAGTAACTGTTGCTGTCAGTGAAATCAAGCAGAATTCTAGTCCATGGTTTCTTTCTACTTTTGCTGCTAGAGACTCTTGTAATTTTTAAGCTTCCTTTTTTATTCCCTTCAAACTACCTGGGAGGAAAGGTAGGGATAAAAAGATGAAACAATCCAAGTAGCAATGTTATTGCAGGCTGCTATTTGAAGTTTTGTTTTTATTGATTATTTGAATTTATTATACTCTCTGATGGCATTAATAAATAACATTTAACATTAATGCCACAATCAGTAACAGTGAATTATCAAATCCTTTGAGTTTGGAGGGCTGTGGTTGAAGGATCAGGGGTGGGGAACCAGCAGCCTCAAGGCCACACTTGACCCTCTCGGTCCTCAAGTGCAGCACTTTAACTGAATCCAAACTTCACAGAGTAAATCCCCTTAAAAGGGTTTATTCTGTAAAACTTGGACTCAAAGGGCCAAATCCAAGGACCTAGAAGGTTACATGTGGCTTCTAGGCTACAGGTTCCCCACCCCTGCCTAAAACTAATCCATGGGAAGTACGGGCTTGAGTGGGTTATAAGAAGAAAAGACTTCACATTTTTGGTAACTTTGAGTATATTTTCAGACTGTACCTTTAAAGTCTATTGAACCTGAGGGTAATTCAGTCATTGGGGAGCTAAGGGAACTGAGGTCATAAGGAGTAGAGAGCAGCAGGCTTCTAATGGCTAGATGAAGTAATACCTGTTGGTCAATTATTTTATACTTCCCTCAGATGGCAAAGTAAATGACTGAACACATGGCTATCTGCTCTTTCTGTAGCAGCAGGGAGCAAGGAAATGAGCCAGGGTGGTCACAGTTGTCACTAAATATACCTTTTAGTAATGCAGCCAACATTCACCATATATAATTCTGCCACAATAAAAATTACATACAGATCCTGAACTTCAGACTATAGAATCGTAGGTTTGAGAACCAGAAGAGACCATTAAGTCCCCAGGTTCTTGAGCTTGTTTTTAAAATAATTTCAATAATAAATTTTTTCCCTTTGTAATCCCATATATATATTTTATATTATGCATTTAAAAACACTATTCTGAGAGGGATCCATAGACTTCACCAGACCGCCAAAAGAGTTCATGACAAAAAAGGAAATAAAAACCCCTAGTCTAGTCTAGTTCCTGCCTTTTATAGAAGCGGGGTAAAAGACCTAGAGATTAAGAGACTTGCCTACAATTACACAGTCAGCAATTAGAAGAGCTAGTATTGGGACCCATGTTTTCTGATTCCAAATCCAATATTCTTTCCATTACAACATGCTGCCATGTGAAAAAAGTTCCTTATAGAGATGTTTTATTAGGATTAACCAATGTTACATGCCCTGGAATATCCACAACCTTCCCTGGCTCAACAATCACTTCTATGGGGTCCCCAAAATGACCATTGTTTTGAATGCCAACAAAACAGGACAATTTGTCATGGTTAGTCAGGTGCCACTATAAGGGCCAAACAAAGTCGATGCCACTTGTTCGACCTTTTAATGGAGTAGAAGAGAACGAAATAGATTATTGAATTAAAATTATGAATCCAAATTGACTCATGATATAAGCATAAACAATAATGCTTAACAGTCAGTTGATAGAATCACCACATCTTAACAGATGAAAAGGACCTTGGAAACCATGTAATACAACCCTCTTCATTTTACACATGAGGAAACTGAGGCCCAAAGACATGAAAGGACAGAATCCAACCAAATCACTACATGCAAGATAATGTACTAAGTGATAGAGATACAGGGAAAGACAGAAACTGTACTTGCCTTCATCGAGGTTACATTTTAATGGGGAAGACAACATGTATATAAATAGCGACATACTAAATGAATGGAAGGTAACCTTAGAGAAGAAGACCATGGAAGCTGGGAGGACCAGAAAGTGATGTTTAAACTGAGTTTTGAAGGAAGGTGGGGATTTTAAGAGGGAGAATATTTCAAGGACAGGCAGTGCTGAAGAAGGGAGGTGTGAAGTTCTTCATGAAAGACATGAAGAAGGGAGATGGAATGATACTTGTGTGTAATGGACAGCAAATAGGCCAGTATAGCTGAATTTTTGCATGGATGGAGGGGATCAAAATGTAAGGAGACTGGAAAGATAAGAAAGGGCCAGGTTCTAAATCTCTTTTGGTTCCAAACAAAGGGCTTCAATAGGGAGTGATTGGAGTTTATTGAGTAGGGGAGTGAGATGGTTAGAACTACACTTGGCAAATAATTTGTCGGCTATGTGAAGAGAGACTTGAGGCAGGGAGAGCAATTAGACATCTGTGAGTTACTATTATTAGTTACTATTACCATTATTTTTATTATTATCACTAACATATATCAAGCTCTCTTTTCTCATGGCTTCTAGGTCTGCTATTGCCTATTGAAAAAAATAAAAACTACTTTATCATTCTTGGCCCATTCTTGTCTCATGTTATACCTTTTACATGTCAAATTGACTATTTCTCACCCTCCACACAAAAATATTTATAATAGCTCCTTTCATGCTGGCAAAGAATTAGAAACTGAAGAAATGTCCATTGATTGGGTAATGGCTTAACAATTTGTACAATATAATTATGTTGAAACATTATTGTGCTATAAGTAATGATCAACAGGATGGTTTCAGAAAAACCTGGGAAGACTTATATGAATTGATGCAAAATAAAGTGAGCAGATCCAGGAGAACACCGTACACAGTAGCAGCAATATCGTATGATGATCAACTGTCCAAGACTTGTCTTTTCTGATCAAGACAATGATCCAAGACAATTCCAAAGACTTCATGATGAGAAAATTCTATCCACCTCCAGACAGAAAACTGGTAAACTTTGAATGCATATTGAAACATATTATTTTTTTCATTTTTAAAATTTTTAATTCATGGAATAAAATAAGCATTTCCATAATATAAATTAAAAAAAGATGATTGTATGTGAAACTGCAAATCTACTATGCACAACTTGCTATTATTTTCAAATATACAACAAAATTATCATGTAAATTTCTTTTTTCTTCCTTCATCCCTCCCCCCAGGATGGCTACCATTAGACATAAATAGGTATATATATGTAAAATTATTCTATGTGTATTTCTATTTTTCAGTTCTTTCTCTGGTTGCAGATAATGTCTTTCTTCATATGTC
>CM053586.1:157163106-157180853 GCA_028646515.1 Pseudochirops corinnae | reverse complement strand
TATATATATATATATATATATATATATATATATATATATATATATATATATATATGTCCATCCCTATCACCACCCCCTACCAAAGAGTCACTCCTTAGAACAATTTTTTTCTGACTTGTTTATCTACTTTTAGTTTACAAGATTCAGTTCCTTAGAACAATTTTTAAAAGAAAGGAGGAGGGGAAACAGTTCAGTAAAACCAATCAATACATCAACTGAGTCTGGTAGCATCTGTACCTTTAATGAAGGAGGGAAATACATTTTCTCTTCTTTTTTTTTGAGGGGGGAAGACAAGGAAATTGGAGTTAAGTGACTTGCCCAAGGTCACACAGCTAATAAGTGTTAAATGTCTGAGGTCAGATTTGAACTCAGGTCCTCCTGACTCCAGGGCTGGTGCTCTATTCACTGTGCCACCTAGCTACCCTCTCTCTTCTGTTCTTTAAGACCAAACTTGGTCATTATACTCATGCAATAGTTAGATTTGTTTGTTTGTTCTTTCCATTTTCAGTGTTGTAATCATTTTATGTGTGTATATATGTATAGATTTTGTGCTTCCTCTTACTTCACTTTGTATCAGTGTTAGGTCTTCCCATGCTTCTTTGTATTCTTCACTGTCAGTGTTTCTTACAGCACAATAGTATTTCATTATATTTATGAACTATAATTTGTTTAATCATGGCCTGATGGATGGTCATCTACTCTTTTTACAATTCTTTGCTACTGTCAAAAGTACTGCAATAAATATTTTGGTGTGATACTTTTCTTTTCTTCTTTGGTCCCCTTGGGGTATATGCACTGGGATCTTTGGGTCAGATGCATTTTAGCCACTTTCTTAGGATAGTTTCAAATTGCTTTCCAGAATGGTTGGACCACTTCACAACTCCACAGACATTTTACCTTTCTTTCCACAAATGCTACAACATTGAATATTCCTATCAGTTATTATCTTTGCCGATTTGCTATGGAATGGCATTGTTCTCCTTCCCCTCCCTACCTGGCCTCTTCCTGACTGAAAAGGAAAGAGAAAAATGTCCTTCCATTGACTCCTTATACTGGTCCCCTCACTTGACCTGCCTAAAGTCGTGAAAGGACTCTATCTTGACGTTAAACTCATAGGGAAGTGGATAACCTACATGAACTCATTCCCTATTGATTAACAAATTCCCACCCAGTCATATCCCCCTTCCTAATGATTTGGAACCCCTTGATTAGCCAAGCTATTACCCTAGTTATTAGTCAAGTCTCTTCTCCATCCTCTCCACTGATCATTCCTAGGAATAAAGGAGATCTTATTTCCATCCCATTCAACTAATCCCACCTCCTTCCAATGCTTCACTCTAAAACTGAGGTCAGATTTGAACTCAGGTCCTCCTGATTCCAGGGCTGGTGCTCTATTCACTGTGCCACCTAGCTGCCCTCTCTCTTCTGTTCTTTAGGACCAAACTTGGTGATTATAATTATGCAATGGTTAGATTTGTTTGTTTGTTCTCTCACTGTTCTCTCTGGAAAGCTTACTCAGTAGGCAACAAAATTGCTTTTATCTCAAATCATTTTCATTTCCACTACTTCCACATTATGGGTTTCAGTGGATCCCTTCTTATATCAACAACCTCCCTGAATACCTTTCCCAGCACTGGCTGCACCTCTATTCATGCCCGTTGCTCATCATTACTGGTCAAAGTGAGGAAGTTAGAATATTTGTTCCCCACTGCCTCTTCTAGGCTCTTGCTCTACCACTCTTACTGAGTAGCCTCTCCTCCTTTGAGTAGCCTTAATCTTAATCTATTATTAATCTTCATCTATTATTCAATCAAAATTCTGATCACTGTTATGTAACAGCCTCCAGGACACTTCTCTTCTTTCTTCAATGAATTCAGTGCTTGCCTTCATACTAAGCTTATTGTGAGGATTAAATGAGATTAAATCTGTAAAGCATTTAGCACAGTGCCTGACACATGGTAGGTACTTAATAATTGTTTATTCCCTTCTCTTTCCCTTCTGAGGGAACTTCAGCATACCGATGTTGAATCTCCCTCAAATACCCCAAACTCTCACTTCCTCAACTTAGTCATTTCCTATTATCTATCCACTCACCCTGCCTTATTCTTACACAGAGCTGATCATACTCTTGATTTTGCCATCTCGCCTTTATCTATTCAGTTCTAAGAACTGTAAATGAAAGTTCATAGGCTTTGCAAACTACCTCAGCTCCTCCTGTAGCTACTGATGGGTATGTGGAAAAGCCAGTATTTGGTACAAAGATGAATGGGCTGGTAACTCCCCTAAATACAAATTCTGGCCCCTTACCTCTCCAGTCTCTACTTGTGTATGTAGAGTGGCTTACCTTGGCAAGCAGGACCATCTCACTGTGAGATGGGCGTGAAGGAACATATAACAGCAAAAGTCATCTGAATGATGTGAGATGAGGAGGAGAGGAGAAGAAGAAGATCTAAGTAAATGATCTCAAATTTTTTTCAGTGAGATATGAAGCCAGATTGTCAACTGAGAGGATGGAGGGAAGGGGAGTTATGAGAAGTTTGAGGAAGAAGGAAAAGATTTGGAAAAGATTCTGTGGTGAGTGGGATTGTGAGTGAAATATGAAGATGTAAAAGGACTTCTTTAGGAAACTGAGGGCCCAGGTAAAATTATGAAACAAATTTACAGTAACCCATTCAGCATATTTTCATGATTCTCTTTAGCTTTGTTCAGTAGCATGTGAGTAGGAGTAAAGGCAATGGATGGTGGGAGTAATCCAAGGCTAAGGCTGGGCAGGGCAAGCTCAGTGATAGGATTTGAGAGAAGAGGACAGGATAGAGTTGAACAAGTTCACCAAGTGTTCAAGACAGAGAATTGAGGTACACTGTGCCAAGTGCAAGGATGATGGATTGGGGAAGAAATGAAGGGTTGAGGGACTGGCAAAAATGAAGAATAGAGTTTGGGGTTATAGGATATAGGAAGATTTAGGATAACTAGCAACTGTAGTCAGATAAGGGAATTTCAGAGTTCATGAGTATCAAAGTAGAACAAACACAGAAGGTAGATGTCACATCTATGTGGAGTTATGGAGATGACTTCAGACATTTGCTAGGTGTTTGACCCTGGGCGAGTCACTCAACCTCCCTTGCCCTCACTTACAATATGGAGATAAAAATAGCACTTAACTCACAGGATTATTTGAAGGATCAAACTAGATTTATATATGCTCATATCTATATCTATATACAGATATATGTATATTTATGTAGGACATGCTTTGCAAACCTTTAAGCACTTTATTAATGCTAGAAGTTCTATTACTATAATTATTACCATTATTCTTTGGTTGTTTTCCCTTGGGGAATGGCTCCTGGCCTTATATATTTGTATCCCTCTATAGCTTGAATGTCTCTGATGTTGCACTGAATTGCCTCTAAGGTTCCTTGCAGTTCTAAATCTATGATCCTATGGCCTTATGAATGAGAAATTCTATTTTCAGTGATGACAAAGTATAATACACACACGAGTTATTAACAATCAAACTTTTTTAAAAAGCAGCAAATACCTCTAGAAGGTTAGTGGGTCATTTCAGTCATTTATATCAATGGCATCAAACTCAAATATAATGGAGCCACTGAACCACACATAAAGATCCCTGTGGGTTCATATTGACTTAGATAACTACATATTAAAACTATGTATTTTTTCCTGATTTTATTTATTTTGTTAAATATTTTCCAATTACATTTTAATCTGGTTCTGGCCACTCTCAGGAGTATTGCAATTGAAAAAGGGCTAGCAGGCTGAAAGTTTGACATCTCTGATTTATATCATAGTGGGAATTGATCTAATAAGCATCCTTTTTTCCTGATACCTAATGGAGATAGATGAAATGAAAGGAATGGGAGCTTAAGGAGTAGAAGAAATAACTTAGTATCTGACTCTTTAGAGGGTCTGATGAACTTTAAATAGCTATTTGCAAATGGTGATTGAGGGCTGCTCTAAGACCCTGAGATACAGGTATGCCAGGTGATAGGAGAGAAGCAAAGGAAGAAAAATGAAAGGGTACAGATCAATCAACATTTATTTATTTTTATTTTTTATTTAGTATTGTATTTTTCCTCAGTTATATATAAAACAAATTTTAACATTCGTTTTAAAAACTGAGTTCAATGTTGTAAACTAAAAGTAAATAAATGACTTGAAAAAGAAAAAACACCTCTGAGTTCTGAATTCTCCCCTTTCTTCCCTCCCCCACACTCTCTCACTGAGGCAAACAATTTCATAGATGTTATACCCCGTTCAATCAATATTTATTAAGTACCTTCTATGTGTCAGGCATTACTAAGCACTGGAGGTGCAAAAAAAGGGCAAAAGACAGTCCCTGCCCTCAAGAAGCTTATGAGTACTTTTTTTTTTTTTTCTGAATTAATGTGTGGTATGCTGGTATGGGGAGGTGTTGTGGAGGAACGTCTAATATGGCCCAGTGGCACCTCCTCTGCAATTTAGGAGTCTTAGGAAATTGTCTGAGGGATTGAGCACTTAAACAACTTGACTAGGGTCATCCTACCAGTATATGTCAGAGATGGGACTTAAACCCATGTTTCCCTATCTTAGATGCCAGCTCTGTATCTAGTACTATACTGCTTATTTGTACCTGTTTTGAGTATTTTCCTAGGATCAAAAACTTTTCCAAGATGGGGAAAAGACATTATATTTTCTCATATTATGCAACCTTCTCTTTTGAAGACCCAGAATTCAGGCTATCAGAATTCATAATAGTTGCAACTGGATCAAATCACTGTCTTTGAGTTGCCCTGAGTAAAGCAGTCCTTTCTCTAAAAGAGATGTATATTGTTAATAAGTTACTAGTGCTTGGGAGTGTTCCCCTCCAGCTCTGTCCTTCTAGAGAGGGGAGGAGGGGGAAAAAATGAATCCTTGGCAACCACAGTTGAACTCAGAATAGATTTCTTTGTAGGAATAGTTTGAAATAGTAGTTATTATAGTTGAAACAAGATGATTAATAATGTACTTCAGGGGCATTATGAGTTAAATAGGCTTTTTGTGGGGAAGCCTTGAAAAACTTTATCTATGATTGCTTATATAGGAAATGGCCTCTTGAGTTCCAGACCATCAATACACAATGGAACATTGCCTATTTATAAGTTGGGGACTTCCTGTACTTCCTAAAGTTACTTCCCAGTTTCCAGAAAGCCTCCAATTTGCATTCATGGACACCCTCTGTTCCTAGTTTGAGGGTGCAGGTCAAAGGTCACAAAACTAAAAATACTAATGGAGGCTCAAGTATTTTGTATCAAGTCAGACATGCATAGAGGCAGTTTGATGTGGTGATTAGAGAAATGGCCTGGAATGGAGGAAAATCCAAGTTCAAATCCTTATGCTCAGCGGGTATGTGACCTTGGGCAAGTCTCTCAATGCCTCAGGCATTTCTCCCAACTGCAGAGTATCTAATGACCTACATTGCTGGTATGTCCTCATCTGGGAGTTTCCAATTTCAGCAAAATTACAAGTCCAATCTCTAACCTATAGAAAGTGAATATCTGAGCAGCCATCACCTATCACTCCTCAATTCCCGTCCAACCACACACCACTCTGCTCCAGCTCTCAGGCACCGATGCATGATAACTTTGCAATTTCCAAGATTAAATCTAATAACTTTAGAAAGTTGTCAATGTTAATTTTAAAAAATTAAATCACCCATTGGATTCTCAGTAGTAATTTACAACCTGAATAAATAACCCTCTCCATTCCCATCCTCATGCTCATTTCTCTCCTTCCTCCCCCACTCCCACTCCTATGTAAAGTGAGTACTTCGATTGTTTTTTCCTTATTCTTCCTCTATTCCCAGTTGCCCCAGCTGTTCCAATTATACATTTCAGCTTAAACTGTGTGACAAGACTATAGAACTCAGTGCCAAACTTTCCCTGAATTTCTTTTTCCTTTTATCAAAGTGCATTCCAAAAATGTCAAGTCACTGATATGCTGTTTCTAGCAAACGTGAGCAGAACTGAGAGACTTACATTTCATTTCTCTCAAGTAGTTCAAAATCAGGGGGCGTCTAGGTGATACACTGAATATAGTATTGTACCTGGTGTCAGGAAAACCTGAGTTCAAATTCTGCCTCATAAAGTTATTAGCTACATGACCCTGGGTAAGTCACTTAATCTTGGTCTGCCTTGATTTCCTCATTTATAAAAGGGGACAATAATAACACTTACCTCCCAGGGTTGTTGTGAGGATCAAGTGAGATAATATTTGCAAACCTTAAAGCTCTACTTAAATTCTAGTTGTTATTTTTCTCAGGAAACATTTCTTCAGAATTCAATTTTTCTTATATGTTGACAGTATTATACATTTTTAGTAATGACACTAACCCTATTTGAGTGGGGTTTTTTTGGTCCAGATTGTGGCTCCAGTTCTTTTATTTGAACTACTACAATGACATTTTTCACCCAAATTTTTACCTAGTTGCAGCCAAGAATTCATAAGAGAATGAAGGAATTGATGGTCTGTACTTCTCTCTCTCCCTGTCCTGTCCTCTCCCCTTTCCTTTCCTCTCCTCCCCTTCCCTCCTCTCCCCTCCTCTCTTTTCCTTCTCTCCCTATTGTGCCCAAACTGGAAGTACAGTGGCTATTCAAGACCCAATTCCATTACTAATGGGCATTGATCCCCTTTTCGGACCTTAGCTATGTTGCTCCCTTTTGGCAGCCTGATAGCCTCACATTCTTTTATTGTATTTTATTTTTTTGTTTTTGTGAGGGGGGAATGTAGGGTAATTGGGGTTAAGTGACTTGCCCAAGGTCACATGGCTAGTTTTTTGTGTTAAGTGTCTGAGGTAGCCTCACATTCTTAAGCACGCAGCATATTGGTGCTGGAATCAAAATTGTTCTTGAGCTCAGAACTCCTAAATTCAAGTGATCTCTCAGCCTGTCCTGTAGCAGGGATTACAGGAATGTGTCGTCATGATTAGCTAAAAATAATTACTTAAAGATAGATTAAGTGGGGGGGAAGGGAGGGGAATAGTTCAAAGTCCAAATATGTCAAAAACACTTTTCTGAATTTGGAGGATAATAGAGTATCACTAAATACTGATACCATGTTACAGTTATACCACTCTTGTTTATCCTTTCAAGTATTACCAGTCACTTCTTTAATCAATCCACACATTTATTAAGCATTCTGCTTTAAATCCTATCCCACCCTCTAAAAATCATTGTAAACAGCATCCTAGGAATATCCCTATAAGCTCCTGTTCAAGGCTCAGAGAATTAATTGCCTCTGGAACCTTCTTGTATTACATCAGAGTTGTGATACAATAGAAAGACTCCAAATATTAGAGTCAACCAATCAATCAACAAGTATTTATGTGTCAGGTATTCTACTAGGCACTGCAAATACAAGTCAAAAGATGAAATGATTCCTACTCAGAAGAAGCTAGTTGCTCTTGTTGTTTGTCCTTCATTCTCTGAAGAGGACCGTGACATCAGGGAGATGATTAGACTTAAGTGAGGGAGGGCTGTGCAAAGTCACCAGCCTCACTTTCTCCTCTGGAGGCATCTGGATCCAGTGGCAAGACATACATTAGGAAGACTAGAGATGGCCCTGGATGCAGTGGAAGCCCTTGGCCTTTTTAAGCTAAGGTCTTTAACAAATCCCAGTTCTACTGAGGCAAAACCCATTAGGTAATTAAGGCTAGGTAAAAAGTGAGGCATAGAATGGTCACCTTTACCTAATCCAAAAAAAAATATCAATCTGAGAAAGGAAGACTCTCAGAGTTTTTGGCCAAAACAGAAACAAATGCTATTTACATTCACTCTGAGGCAATTAGGGTCCAAACAAGAACCAAGTGGGACTTGGCCTGGGACCTGTTGTTGGCCATTCTTTGAGAGCAGCTGGAGTGATTTGGGTTTAAGGTGGCCCTTAAGAAAAAATTACTTTTAACCAAGGGATATAGAAGCATAGAGTAAAAGCTTACTGGATACTAAATAAGCCAATCTTAAAGAGCAAGTAGGTCAGAGAACAAATCATAGAAATAATGAATTATTTCTTTGAAGAGAAAATGAGACAACATTCCAAAATTTGTGGGATGCAGCCAAAGCAGTATTTAGGGAAAAAATTTATATTTCTAAATGTGTACATCTGTAAAAGAGAGAAAAAGCAGCTCAATGAATTGGGCATGAAACAAAAAAAAAATTAGGAAAATAAAACAAATTAAAAATCCCCAACAAACACCAAAAAATGGAAATCCTGAAAATCTAAGAAAAGATTTTAAAAATTGAAAGTAAAAATACCATTGAACTAATAAATAAAGCTAGGAACTGTTTTCATGAAAAAAATAGATGAACAATTGCTTAATTTGATTTTTTAAAAAAAGAAAACCAAATTACTATTATCAAAAGTGAAAAGGATAAATATGCCATCAATGAAGATAAAATTAAAGCAATCATTAGGAGTTATTTTGCCCAATTATATACCAATAAAGCTGGTAATATAAGTTAAATGGATGAATGTTTACAAAAATAGAAATTTTCCAGATTAATAGAAGAGGAAATAGAATATTTAACTAACCCTATCTAAGAAAAAGAAATTGAACAAGGCATAAATGAGCTCCCTAAGAAAAGGGTCCACAAGGCTAAATGGATTCACAAGTGAATTCTTCCAAATATTTAAGGAATAATTAATCCCAATACTTAAAAAACTATTTGAAAAAATAGGTAAAGAAGGAGTTCTCCCAAATTCCTTTTATGATACAAATATGATGCTGATGCCTAAATCTGGAAGAGCAAAAACAGGATAAGAAAACGACAGGCCAATTTCCCTAATGAATATTGATTCAAAAAATTTAAATGAAATACTAGCAAAAATTACAGCAACATATCACAAAGATAATACAGTATGACCACTTGGGATTTATACTAGATATGTAGGGTTCATTGAAGATTAGGAAAGCCATCAGCATGATTGAACATATCAATAACAAAACCAATAAAAATCCTATGATTTCATCAATAGATGCAGAAAAAGTCATTGACAAAATATAATACCCGTTCCTATTAAAAACACTAGGAAGCATAAGAATCAAGGGAACACATTTTTTAAAATTGTAAAATTATCAATTGCTCATGGGTAGGACTGAGCCAATATAATATAAATGACAATTCTTTCTAATTTACCTGTTCATTGCCATACCAATCAAAACAACTGAAGAATCATTTTATAGAGCTAGAAAAACAGAAGAAAAAAAAAAGTGAAGAATATAAAAGGAATCAATGTTAAAAAAATGTAAGGGAAGGTGGCCTAGAAATCCAGATTTCAAACTATATTACAAAATAGTAATCATCAAAACAATCTGATACTGGCTAAGAAATAGAGTGGTGGAACGGTGGAATGACCATAGTGATAGAGTATTTGAGAAACCCAGAGATAGAAGTTTTAGGGATAAGCACTCACCATTTGACAAAAATTGTTGGGAAATCTGGAAAGCAATTTAGCAGAAATTAGACACACACCAACATCTCATGCCATATACCAAGATAAGGTCAAAATGGATAAATGATATCATATGTAAATTACGGGAGCATGGAAAAATGTACCTATCAGTTACAAATAAGTGGAAAAAATTATGACCAAACAAGAGATAGAGGGTATTATGGAAAGTAAAATAGAAAATTTTGATTATGTGAAATTAAAAAAGCTTTTCCACAAACAAAACTAATACAGTCAAAATTAGAAGGAAAATAGGAAACTGGGAAGAAATTGCAACAAGTCTTTCTGATAAAGGCCTCATTTCTCAAATATATAGGGAACTGAGCCAAATTTATAAAAATAAGAGTCATTTCCCAGTTGATAAACGGTCAAAAGTTATCAACAGGCAGTATTCAGGAGAAAAACTCCAGGCTATCAATAGTCTCATGAAAAAAAAAACATGCTCTAAATCACTACTGATTAGAGAAAGGCAAATTGAAACAATTTTGAGATACCACCTTACACCTATCAGATTAGCGAACATTACAGAAAAGGAAAATGACATGCTGGAAGGGATATGGAAAAATCAGGACATTCATGCATTGTTGGTGGAATTATGAACTAGTCCAAACATTCTGGAGAACAATTTGGAACTATACCCAAAGGCATAAAACTATGCATACCCTTTGACCCAGAAATACCACCACTGAGTCTATATCCTAAAGAGGTCAAAGAAAAGGGGAAAGGACCCATTTGTACAAAAATATTTATAGCAGCTCTTTTTTTTGTGGTGGCAAAGAGTTGGAAATTGAGGGGATGCCCATCAATTGGGGAATAGCTGATGAAGTTGTAGAATATGATTGTGATGGAATACTATTGTGCTACATAAAATGATAAGCAGGATGGTTTCAGAAAAACCTGTGAAGACTGATGCAAAGTGAAGGGAATAGAACCAGGAGAACATGACACTGTAATGGCATTATTATAAGGATGATCAGTTATGAAAGACTTAGCTACTTTGATCAAGACAACCATCCAAGACAATTCCAAAGGACCCATAATGGAAAATGTCATCCATCTCCAGAAAGAGAACTGATAAACTCTGAGTGTAGATTGAAGCATATTTTTCCTTATATGTGCCTATTTCTATATTTAATATTTTAGAAGAAAAATATGATTAGCGCTGACATTTTTCTCAGAGGATTAATAATTCATATTATATTCAAGACTCCACTGAACAATTGAGAAAATAGTAAGCCACTCAACAGAGCTGTAGGTGACTAGGTCCTGAATAGTATAAACATTGAATCCCCAGAAATAGTCTCATTATTTTAATTTGCACTGAATTTCCACAGCATAGTGAATTTCTATTTTACATAATTATCATTTTGAATAGTTTGAATTTAAATATGTATACATTTCAGGGGATTCATTACTCACACTAATCAGGACCCAGCTATGAACAAAAAAGCCATTGTAACCAGAAGGCATAAGTTTGAATCTTAGTGTGACCTTTGACAAAAGTCTAAGTTTTCTGGATCTCACTTTTTTCCTCTATAAAATGAAGGCATAAAGCATACTTTTTTAAAACTTTATTTTTAATGTTTTATTTTCCACAATGACTAATATGGAAATACGTTTGGCATGACATCATATGTATAATCAAAGTCAAAGTGCTTGCCTACTTAAGGAAGAAGTCACCCAAGGGAAAGAAAGAATTTGGAACTCAAAAAATTTTAAAAAATTATTGTTAAAAATTCTTTTACTTGTAATTGGAAAATACTTAATGAAATAAAAAATGTTATTGGGAAATGTTTCACAAAATAAATAAAAATATAAAAAAGTACTTAGATGCTTAAGTAAATAGTACAATCTATATTATCAGACTCTGAAGCAAACAAAAAAACTCAATGCTATAAAGAAAGCTTTCCAAGAAACCATTGAAATGTTGCTTTGGTTGCTGGAATGCAGAGCTGAGCAGGCTCTTCTCAAGCCAAAAAGTCTGAAAAGAAGTTCCCTGAGTTGAATAAACTGAGGAGAGGCCAAAGAGATGGAGATCAGATCAAGAAAAACACAGGCTGGCATCCTCCAGAGGAATCTCAGGATTCCTAGCTGGCTAAAGAAAGGTATCTGCAAGACCATTTAGCTCTTCTTTCCTTGTTGGGAGGGAGAAGGAAAATTTCTACTGTTTTTGGAGAACAGCCCACTCAAAAAACTCAGAGGTCACCGTATGCAGCTGTGGTAACCCACAATACTCAGGACATGTGACAGTTCAGTGGCTTGGGATTCTATTATCACTTACACCTTCCTCTTTTAGACAGACACCTAATGACAGGGCCGGCTAAGTGAAAGCCCAGCTGCCTGCTGCCTATATACAATCAGCCTGGTATTCTAGGCAGCCGAAAGAACAGAGAGGGGCTTCCCAGAGATGCGTGTAGGGCCCGCTTGGCTCTGCAGGAGGGGAAGCTAAAAGATCTAATAAGGAGTAAAGAGTTTCCTCAAGTTGGCAATAATAATGGCCTGAATGCTTAGGCGGTAGAATCTGATATCTCCCCTTTGTCAGTCCTCTGCTTCCCACACAGTGACACTTTAGGCTCTGGCTACAGTTAACCAAATATAGTGGGGTAGAGTATAAGTCAGCTATATAAGCCTACTTTCATATATTAAAAATTCAGGATTAAACCTGATCTCCCTGCATAGGCTCACCCAAAGGTCCCACTAAGAAGCAAACCCCAGATCTAAGCAAAGAAAAAGTTACAAGTGGGCTGAGGTGACTCCAGGATCAATTTTTTTCTTTTAAATAGTATTCATCGAAAGACCCATCATTATCCTAGAGCCAGAGATGATGCTATCCCAGAGTGGAGAAGTTTCCCAGGAGATGGAGATGAGGAAGAACCCCTCCCCCCAAGAAGGTTGCTGGTCAGAAAGCTTATAGATTTCCTCCTGCAAATGAAAGAAACTCAACTTCCTTACTATGCAATGTAAGTGGCTGCTAATAAATATAGATTGTCTCATCTGGGATTTCTTTCTTCCTTCCTCTCTCCCTCCCACCTTCATGCTGCTCATTAGCCTGATAGCAGCTGCTGTAGCAACAGGTTCAGGGGAAGTCCCAGTGCCCTTCAGCTACAGCAGCTGAGATCCTCCCTCATGGGGTTCAGCTGTTGGTACACCTGGAGTCGAAAATATATTCCAACTTTGAAAAAGTTATTTTTCCAACCTTAAAATTGATTTATATGCCAGGAATATAGTATAAATAACCACTTTCAAATTGACTGTTGTGATGGCCAAATCAATCTCTATTTTATTGATATTTTTCTTGTTTTGATAATACCTGACATTTATAGAGAGTTTTAGAATTAAAAAGAGCTTTACATCCTTTATCTCATTTAAGCACTACATTAATCCTATGAAGTAGATAATAGGGTTATCATTACCCCCACTTTACAGATGAGGAAACTGAGGTTTTGGAGAGATTAAGTAGATTTGCCCATGGTTACCCAGCTAACACAAAGTCAAGGGCAGGATTTGAACCCAAGTCTTCCTGACTCTACCTTCAGCTTTACGTTCACTGTACTGGTCTGCCTCTTCTCATCTGTACACTTTTCTTTTTCTTTAGGGATCCAGTTGTAAAACATGTACCAGCATACTCCTAGGTGTAACCACTTGTGCTCCTTGACCATGAGTGTAACTTGACCACATGGATTTACAAAACATCCTTCCATTTGTTAGTTCTGGTCACTTCTGATCATTTTTTGCATGTGTCACTTCATATGTATTCCATGGTCATGTGTTGTCTGTTTGAGGGCTTTCTACACTGGTGTTAGGATAACCTGTGGGCAAATATACCTCATGTGTACAGGGAAGGAGGAAGATCTTGTTAACTTTATGTACTATAATATTTGATTAAAGGCCTTGTTTTGAATTAATGTGTCTGTTGACCCACTAGTAAAAGCAAATAACTCAATGGGGACTCACTTCTGAGTAGGCACTAGCCTACAGACTTTCTCCAACCTGGGTTAACCTTTGGGAGAGACCCATGTGTGAGGGATGTCCCAGGTATTATAATAATAAATTACATTCATATCGCATTTTGAAGTTTGTAACAAACTTTTCTCGTAATAACTGATGTTTTTACTGATGAGGAACTAACTATGCTATTACTGATGTGGAAACTGAGGCTCAGAGTGGTCTAGTAACATGATCGGGGTTATACAACTTTGGAAAACTCTACTCTCAATTTTGATTCTTAAGACACTGTGGTACTCCATGATTTGTAATCATGTAACATCACCAGTAGAATATTGGCACTTAAAAGAAGCTTTTGTTTTATGGAGATGTTTGGGGTCATTGAAATCACTGTGCTGTTTCCTATGTCCAATCCCTCCACTCTGTTGTTTTCCTACTATTTAGTTCTGATTATTTGTCTTCAATATCTATACATGATGTGTGTGTGTGTGTGTGTGTGTGTGTATAGACTATCTCAGCTGCATTTCATAGACAATAGGCATTCTTTTGATTGTCCTCCTACCTGCCTGGTGATTCTCAGCCTCCTTGGATCTTCATCCATGTCATATCTACTAACTGGGAGTACTCTAAGGCTCTGTACTTGCCACTTCTTTTCTCTCTATATACTTTCTCACTTGATGAGCTCATCATTTCCGATAGGTTCAATTTTCATCTCTAAACAGATGACTCCTTGGTTCATAGATCTAGCCCTAGTCTCTCTCCTGAGCTCCAGTCTGCATCACCAACTGTCTTTTGGACATTTTGAGCTGAATTTCCTTTAGGCATCTCAAACTCAACACATGGGAAAC
This sequence comes from Pseudochirops corinnae, assembly GCA_028646515.1. Classification (NCBI taxonomy): domain Eukaryota; kingdom Metazoa; phylum Chordata; class Mammalia; order Diprotodontia; family Pseudocheiridae; genus Pseudochirops; species Pseudochirops corinnae. The sequence goes on along the minus strand of CM053586.1, from coordinate 157,166,577 downwards.
TGAATTTGATTTCTCCACACCTCCCCTACCTTCCTTACACTTTCTTTTTTCAGACAAGGTACCACCATCCTTCTATTTTCACAATTTCTGTCATCCTCTAGTTCCCTCTCTACTTCACCAAAAATACTCAGTTGCCCAATCTTTTCATTTCTATCTCCACAAAATCTCTTGCCTGTTGTGCCCCACTCTGTTTCATGCAGCCACTATAATAGTTCAGGCCCTTATCACCTTTCACTTAGACTGTTGGGGTAGCCTCTTAATTGTATTCCTTGCTTCAAGTCTCTCCTCTCTAATCAGTCCTCCATATAGCTGTTAAAGTTGTTTTCATAAAGCACAAGTATGATTGTCCTCTCAGTAAACTCCCCTGATTACCTGTGATTACCTAGAATCACATATAATATCCTCCCTTTGTCATTTAAAGTTCTTCATGGGAGTGGCTAGGTGGCTCAGTGAGTGTAGCACTGGCCCTGGAGTCAGGAGGACCTGAGTTCAAATCCAACCTCAAACACTTAACACTTACTAGCCGTGCAACCTTGGGCAAGTCACTTAACCCCTAATTGCCCTGCCTTCCCTCTGCAGAAGAAGAAGAAGAAGAAGAAGAAGAAGAAGAAGAAGAAGAAGAAGAAGAAGAAGAAGAAGAAGAAGAGAATATAAAACAAAAGACAAAGTAGGACCTACTGACATGGAAGAGAGGCAGCAAGAAGAATTAGGGTAGCTAAAAGGTTTTAATCCTAAATGACTGGTAACCATAGACAGAACTAGGGAAGTCAGGAATGGTTTGAGATGAATGAGGATTATTTCAGTACTGGTTGTATGTTGATTGGTTGTTGTTACTGTAATCTTTGTGCCAAGGACAATTGTAGCAAAAAAGGTTACATTCTAGAGGGTTACATTTCACGGTTCAGGAAGCTTGAGCCCTACCCAGAAAAATCTGGGAAGATCTTTTCATGGACAGCCCAGTAGGATGGAACCAACTTCCAATCATGAGCATACTTGCTAACATTGCAAAAGTAAGCCATGTTAAAAGTCAAGATGCATCATAGAGCATTCATGCATTTTACAAGTGAGCCAAATTCATTTGGTTTTTTCTCAGTTCTATAACCTACTTGAGGTTTCTGCAGCATTTAACATTGTTAACTACAGCCTTGAAACTTTGTTTTTCTTGGCTTCTGTGATACAGTATCCCTTCTTTGTTTTATTCATTGTTTCCTCTTCTTTCCTCTGTTTCACTTAAGTAGAATAGCAGGGCCAAGCATACAATTGTGGAGGTAAAGCTGAGGACATATTAGGAAGGGTCTTGAATGACAGACATAAGAGTTTGGACTTTGTCCTGTAAGTCAAGGGGAAACATTAAAGTCTTTAGCATACATGTAAACATTTCTCTGATTCATTGTTTAACTTTGAAAATAGTGTTATTTAATATAGTAATTCCATTTCAGGGTAAACTTAATTCACATGCAGAGAAGCATATAAACTCTTGATATAATCTTTATAATTCATTAATGTGGATGTTGAATATAATTTTAAATGTCCTAAGGAAAAATATTTCCCTAACATCTCTGTTAAAAGACTTGACTGCATCCTGCAGCAAGATATTTAACTTTGTTTTTTATTGTTCTTGCTACTTTTCAGAAAAAAAATATGATTTTTCAGAAAAAAATATAATTTTCACATATATACACAAGGTAGACATTGCCCAAGGGTCTCTCCTCTCCTCTCCTCTCCTCTCCTCTTCTCTCCTCTCCTCCCCTCTCCTCTCCTCTCCTCTCCTCTCCTTTTTCTCTTTTCTCCACACTCTCTCTTCTGGAAAAAAAGGACAAGATAATCCATCTCTGTTCCAGATATTTTATCTGACTGTCCCCATGCCTGGAATGCTCTCCTTCCTCCATTCTGCTTACTGACCTCTCTAGCTTCTTTAAGTCCCAACTGAAATACCTACCTTCTACAGCAAGTCTTCCTCAACTCCTTTTAATTCTAGTGCCTCCCTTCTGTTAATTATTTCCTATTTAACTTGTATATGTAACTTGCTTTGCATATATTTGTTTGTATATTGTCTCCCCCCATTAGATTGTAAGCTCCTTGAGTGCAGGAATTTTCCTCTTTTTGTGTCCCCAGTGCTTAATACAGTGCCTCACACATAGTAGGAACTTAATAACTGTTGATTGATTAGTTGGAGATATCACCCACTCTCAGAACTGTAACAATTTATCACAATGCAGATAATTCTCAGATCTATAGCTCCAGCCTTCCCTCACTTTTGATTTCTGGGCTTGTATTTCCAACTACCTGCTGGGTCTCTTGCTTCCTTATCCCACCAGCACTGTAAAATCAAGATGTCAAAAACTATACTTTTTTTGTTCCTTCCTCCTCTCCTTCAACCCTACCTATAACTCCTATTTACTTCCCCATTTCTGTTCATGCTACTTTCACTCTCTCAAACACATAAGCTAAAAAACCCTTAGTCATCTTTGACTAGCCCTTCCTCCTCCTCATGTCCATTAAGTTTCTGTCTTAGCAATTCTACTTCTACAGTCTCTCACATCTGTACCCTCTTTTCCATTCCTTCTGCCTCTGCTCCAGTTTAGGCTTTCACTATTATTCACCTAGACTGTTTCAATAGTGTCTTAATTGGCATCCCCAATTTTAACATTTTTCCTCCAACCCATCCTACACAACTGACACATTATTCATCTGAAAGCATAGTTCTGATCATGGTATGTGTATATTCAAAACCCTGCAGTGGAGCACTATTACCCCTAAAAGCAAGTCAAAACACCTCAGGCTGATATTTGAAGCCTTTTCTATGCTTTCCCCATCTTTTCTTTCTAGGTTTATCTCCCACAGCTCCCCTACGTGTACCTTACATTCCAGCCAAACTGGTTAATTTGAGGTCTCCCAAACATTTCCTGTGCTTTCCTACTTTTGCTAATACTGTGCCATCTGCCTGAAATATCATGTTCCCTCCCATTGTCTGCTCATTCCTGCCTATCAAAATACTAACTTTCTTCCAGTCTCAGCTTTAATGTCCTTTCAGTTCATGAGGAAGAAAGCATTACAGCATAGGGAAGAGAAATTTGAATTTGGACTCAAAGGATCTGGCTTCAAAAATTTGCCTTTGCTCTTTGCTACCTATGTGACCTTGGTGAGACACTTTCTCCTCTCTAGATCTTTGTCCCCTCCTCATCTGTAAAATGGGAGGTTGGAATAGTTAATATATCAGGTCCCTTCAAGTCCTGACTCTATAAACCTTCCTTGATTAATCCCTTTCCCACTAGATATACAATCTTTTCTTCTGAAACACACAAAGCTTATCAGCTTCTGTCTTGTTTTACAGCTATTTGTATATCTTATCTCTCATACTAGATTATAAACTCGGTTAGGATGGGGACTATATCTTATTCTTCTTTTTATTCCTCAGTCTTGCTTACCATTGAACCTTGAATGCAGTAGGCATTCAATAAATCTTTATAG
>CM053586.1:157138515-157163006 GCA_028646515.1 Pseudochirops corinnae | reverse complement strand
GGGTATTTTATTTGCTCCTCACAACAACCTTGCAGAAAGTTGCTATTATCACTATTTTATAGATCAGGAAACTGAGGCACAGAGAGGTTAAGTGACTTTAGTGAGTGACAACTAGTGAGTATCTGAGTCAGGATTCAAATTCAGTCAGCTAAGTAGTGCAGTAGATAAAGTGCCAAAGTCAGAAGGACCTGAGTTCATAATCTGGCCTCAGACACTTCCTTAGCTTTCTGACCTTGGTGAAATCAGTTAACCTCTTGAAGCCCCAGTTCCTTCATCAGTCAAATGAGGATAGTAATAATATCTGCTGCCCAGGATTATTATGAGACTAAATGAGAAAAAATATATACACACACATATACAAATATATACATATATACAAACATATATGTATATACACACACAAACACATAAGTATATAACACATACATATATACATACATGTGTATATATGTATATATGTGTGTGTATGCACATAGACATACATATATACATGTATGTATATATATGTGAGTATGCACACACACAGTGCTTTGTAAACTTTAAAGTGCTATATAGACTTTAATAATCAAGACCTGAAGTCAGGGAGATGTTGGCCCTGGTCTGTTAGAGCAAGATTTGTCTTCAATTGCTCCCTGTCTACTGGTTTCTTTGTTGCTGCCTAAAAATATATCCATGTCTCCTTCATCCTTAAAAAACACACACACACAACCCAGGGATGGCTTGGTGGCACAGTGAATAGAACACTGGCCCTGGAGTCGGGAGGACCTGAGTTCAAATTCGGCCTCAGACACTTAACACTTAGTAGCCATGTGACCTTGGACAAGTCACTTAACCCCAATTGCCCTGCCTTCCCCCCACTCCAAAAAAAGCAAAAACCAAAAAAAAAAAAAAAAAACACAACCCTCACCTGATCTAGCCATCCACTCTAGCTTTCATTCTGTATTCTTCCTCCCCTTATCAACCAAAAGGAGAAAATCATTTATAGTCAGTAGCTATACCTTCTCTTCTCTCATTTCATTTTAAACATCAATTTCTGATTTCTAATACCATCATTCCGTTGAAATTGACTTCTTGAAAGTTACCAGTGAACCAGGAATGGTGGTAGATATCTGAAATCCCACCAAATTATAATTACTGAGGACTGGAGATGAATCACATGACCACTTCTGTCAGAAAGGTGATGGACTCAAAATGTAGAGTGAGACAGACCCTTTTGGATATCGCTAATGGACAAATTCACTTGACTTCTTTTCTCTTCTCTCTCTCTCTCTCTCTCTCTCTCTCTCTCTCTCTCTCATTTAATGTGGGAATGATGAGAGAGAAATAAATATTCATTAATTGAAAAAAATAATTTAAGAAAGAAGTCCTTCAGGACAAGGACTGTTTTATATTTGTCAGCATAACTCTAGTGCATAGAATATTACCTTGTACATAGATGGTGTTTATTGTTTGAATTTAAACACTTAGAGGCAATCATGCTAGATTACTCAAAAACCAGATAAATCGAGGTCTTATTTTGTATTAAAGCTTAGTAACAATGGTTCCCATTTACTTAATCCTTAAAGGCTGTTCAAGTGCTTTCTGCACAACAACCCCATGAGGAAGATAGCAAAAGTATTATTATCCCCATTTTATAGATGAGGAAATTGATGTGACTTACCCAAAGTCCTCTAAGACTCAGAGACAAATCTTCTAAAACAGAAACAGTGTTATTATCACTATATGAAGGTACCTCTTTCAAGGAGATATTGTGTGTTTGGAATGTTTTCAAAAAAGATTTTTAAATATTTTACTAACATACATGAATATATTGATAGATTTATCTCATCAACTTGTGGATTTCCTCTAATAATGCCTATTGTAACCCTACCTATTGTAATTCCTACCTATTCTGTGCAACTCTCATCCAAAGTATCTATTCAGAAGGTCCACCCAACATGCTGGAGGCTTTCTTCTAGGTCCCTTGACATTGTATAGATAACAATGAACTATGTGAACTGTCATTGAGGATCCCTTGTTTTGAGTATGTGACCCACCCCACCCCTTTTCCAGTCAGTCATTTCTTTGATAGTATTCTCTTCTGTCACTTCTCTTCTATAATTCCTTAGCCTTCTTATGCCTCTCCATTGCTTAGGGGGAGGGGATATGATCCTTAACTTTAATTCTTTGTAGACTGCAATATTTCATACAACATCACAGGTAGGATACTGGTTCAAAAGATGTGACTGTTGTTGTAAGGTCATTTAAACACTGCATTTTCCCAAAAAGCAATCAAGCCTGCTCTTCTCTTCTTATTCAATTTTTGGCCCAGCTGCCTATCAAATTGTAACGTGTGTCTAAGACATATACTGATTAATGAGCTGTATGAATTGTCTACCCTATATCATAATTATAATCTGCACAATAGACATTGATCATCCACTTGGTTTTCCCAATGTGTATGCTTAGGCCAAATCCTTTTGTGTGATTATAGGTCTCACATAGGAGACTCTGGAGTGTTCAGGGGCTAAGTGTAGTCAGTACAATGCCATCTGTAAATGGGAGCAATTGAAAAACCTCATTATCCAGGGAGAATCACAGGAAGAACTGCACAATTTCAACTGTGCACTTAACCTCCTCCACAATGATAGCTCCCACCTTAGCCAAGCCTAAGTCTGGCCGTTTTAAACCTCATTTGATATTATTAACTAGAGGATCATCAAAGTTATCTCTTTTGTTACACTTTTTAATTTTTTTTTTTTGTTTGTTTTTTGGATGGGGGAAGGCAGGGAAATTGAAGTTGTGCCCAAGGCCACACGGCTAGTAAGTGTTAAGCATCTGAGGTTGGATTTGAACTCAGGTCCTCCTGACTCCAGGGCCAGTGCTCTATTCACTGCCTAGCTAGCTGCCCCTCTTTTGTTATACTTTAAAAAGATCAAATAAATATGCATAGTGTTTTCTATCTAATGATACTAGTCTCAATATTTTAAGGACAACACTACTTTTAAGACACAGACAAGACACTTTGAACAAGTCTTCCAGGTTATTAAACTACTCCATTTTGCAGCTGTGTGGACCGAGTTGCTGTTTTTAAAAGAAAGGGTTTGAACTCACACTCCACATGGTGGGAGCCAGTGCTTTTCAGCTGATGGGAATGTAATCACCACTTCTGTCTTTATTTTGGAGTACGTCACTTAATTATACGAGCCATCAAGCATGAGGAGAAAAGATAATTGTGAGGATGGCACCAGAAGAAGCAGCCACCCCCAAAAGTCCAGGAAAGTTCTGGAAATAAGAATGCTAGCCGGAGGAACAGAAATACACAATGGTATCATACTGTTTTGGAGATAGCTAAAGAATCTTGGAGATAATTGCTGTAAGCCATTTGCTTTCAAAGGCACCCAGGTCAAGTCAAGTGGGTAACTAGCCACCAGGTTAACTGAGAAAGAGGGCAAGAGAGAAAGAAGCTAAACTATTCACAGGTCACACAAATTGCTCCAATACATAGCACAAAGAGGAGCTAAGAGTGACAGCTGATAGACAATGTAGTGCTTTTTAAGGTGAATGAGAAACAGAATAAATAATGGGACTGCACTTGTTTAATGAGCCACATAGAGGACACTCTGCTCCTTTCCATTCTATGAGCAATAGCTTCACCAAGATGCAGTGACTCCTCCTGCAAAAGGATCGAGAAAGTTCTGCAACTTCACCCAGATGGTTGTAAATATATTGCAAAACTGATTGCAGAATTATTGTCTGTTAGACACACCAGGGGACTGAAAGTTGGCAGCTTTGTGTGTGTGGAGTCAAACACATATATACATGCATATATGTACTCATTGGTATGGCAGGTACTTGCCCTGTTTCTTCTAATCCACTGGGCACTGGGCAATGTGGTTTGAACCTGTAGTCCATTGAACTGTACATTGTTATGCTGCACCTGACAGCTGTTCCACTGAGCTACAACTCTGATTGCTGGATTGGTAGAAACTAACACCTTCAAATTACATGGAGGCATGTGTTTTAGTAAAGTGCAATATAGTACAACTACTAGAGAAGGAAACGGCATTGCCAAGAAAACCCATGGACAACACTGGCATGCTATCATCCACAAGGTCATGAAGAGCTGGAGGTGACTGAACAACTGAACAACAACAAATAAAATACAATTTTGTCTATGAAAGAAAGAACTAGAATTGTTATTAATAAAAATAATAGTTAGCACTTTAAGGTTTGCAAAGTAGACCTATTTATTCTCAAAACAACCTGGGGTGCTGGGTGCTATTTTTATCCTTATTTTACAGATGAGGAAAATTAGGTTTGCAGAGATTGAGTGATTTACTCAAGGTCATACAGCTAATAAGTATCTGAGGCAGAATTCAAAGTCACCTCCTTCTTTCTTTGGGTTCAGTGCTCTACCCACTGCACCACCTAGCTGGAGAAATGGGGACTTATTCATCCAGATGCATAAAAAGTTTCACGGCTAGATGGTACAGTGAATAGAGCACTGGCCCTGGAGTCAGGAGGACCTGAGTTCAAATACGACTCAGACACTTGACACTTAGTAGCCACGTGACCTTGGGCAAGTCACTTAATCTCAATTGCCCTACCTCCCCCTCTCCAAAAAGCAAAACCAAAAACAAACAAACAAAAAGTTTCACAGTGGAAGACTCTCACTAGCTCAACATATGAGGTTTTGGGGATTCTGTGTGAATCTGAGCAATATTTGTGTTATTTATTTCAATTAAATTCAATAAGCATTTATTAAACACTTACTATGTGCCAGATACCCTACTAAGTGCTGCTGATACAAAGACAAAAAACACAAAACACAAACCATCCCAGTGCCTCCCCTCAAGATGTTTACAATCTTCTGATATATCTTTAAAAGTCTTCCCAAGGAAGACTTTGAGCTGATATAGACTGAAGTAACTGAAAGAAAGCAATATGCAACGACTAAATATATATATACATATATATACATATATACATATATATATACATATATATATACATATATATATATACATATATATATATATATATATATATAAATGAAAAGAGCAACAGCAAAAGAAACTGAATGCTCTGAAATTATCATGACCAACTTGGTCCCAGAGAGGAGATATAAAAATGCACCTCTGTGCATGTACAATACTGCGTATAGCATTGGACTTGATTTATGTGCTGTTTGGTTTTGTTGGTGTGATTTCTTTTTGGTCTTTTAAATTTTTTGTTGTAAGGGATAGCTCCCTGGGAGCAGGAGAGGGGAGGGATATACTGGGAAATGTAGATCATATAATAACAAAAGATATCAACAATTTTTTTTAGTTTTTCTATTTTCACACTCAAATCCCTTCTTTCATCTACCCCTTTTGTCATTTTGGGGAACATGAATTGATAACAATGGGCAATAGAGTTTTCAGGAGAGATTTACAGCCTTAGGATGCCTCCAGGTGGCTTCAGGGCCAGCAGGATTCAGTTTGGATTGTTGCTGGCATAACAAAAGATACAGGTGACATGGGAGTTGTTTTTTTTTGAAAGGGGACACTGGAACAAAGAGAAAAATGATGGGGATAGGATTTCTCCTCAGGGCACTAGCTCTCATGAGCAGTCCAGAGATAATGGGAAAGTCATCTGTGGCATATCCAGTAGGACAGAGACAAGCAAGCTGATTCAATGTAAGACCCAAGACCTTGCCACCCAGTGTGGAGGGGAAAGTCTGCCAGATACCTCTAAGACTTCAGTTCTGGGACCCAACTTTGAGACAGTTTGACCATGCAGGACCTAGAGTATTTGAGCAAATTTTACTCTATCCTGAGAACACAACACCAAGCACAGTCACAGAAGAGAGGACTCAATAGGACTTCCCTGAGAGGAGTTGTTTTGCTGAAGAGAACTCTTTATTGGGTTGATATGAGATAGAAACAGAAATAGGTATCAGCTCAAAAGGAGTTTCAATTTGGGGAAGGACTGGATTGGGGGTTGGAATGTTGCATTCTATGTGACATTAGTTAATGCTTTTATTAATTTAAATAAACTCTATGCCTAAATTCTGACCTTGGGCATAATACTGGGAAGGAAAGGGAAAAGGCACAGCCATATATATGGGGTCTGAGCTAGAAACAGATCACCATTCTGGTAGGTAAAACATAAAGAGCACCTAATATAGCAGTTGAGGCAGATAGTTCTATACTCCTGGGGTTCTGATGATTTATCAAACTCAGATTTTTAAATTTGTTGTAGCAGTACAAGGAATGGGATTAGTATTGGGAGGTGGGAACAGCTACGGGAAAAGAATAACAAATAGGTTTACGAGCAAGACTGATCTGGGAAAGAATCTAGGAGCTACTGTCCAAGGTGTATTTGAGACTATGACACTGCTAATTGCTCAGAAATCCAGCTTCTTTGGCAAAGATGAACAGGTTTGATAGGTGACCATGGTACCATATAAATTCAAAAGGCTGATTTGATCAAAGGTATTAGAAGCTCAGGCAATGAAATTGGGCAAAGGTGGAAAGGAGGGTTACAAATAGAGTAAGAAGTTTAAAAAAATAGAGTAAGAACAGATAATAAAGATAAAGTTGTAGAGAAGGCCAGGACCAGAAGAAATAGAACCAGGCAAATTCTGTATCAAAGAGTTAGGCAAACAAATAGATAAAGGAAAACTAGGAGATCCAGCGATTACTGAAATAGAAAGTGGTAACAGCCATTACAATACACTATGATAAGATACCATAGGATAGGCAGCAACCAGTGTTTATTAAGCATCTATTGTGTGCAGACCACTATTCTAGGCTCTGAATACTGAACTAGGGGCAAAAGGACAGATGCATGGTAGTTGTGGTATCAAGAAACCTTGATAACTGAGACTGGGTTCCCTTTCTTGGGTCTGGATTTTTGCATATCATTCTTTTCAAAATAAGCTAAAATGCCAATGTCACCAAGATGTATAATAATAAAACAAAGAGTAACTTAAAACCAAACAATTCAACACTGATTTTAATGGGAAATGTTGCAATGGAAATTAACAACTTTCCCCAAATAGTAAATTTAAAAAAAAAATTCTGTAGAACTGTCGGCTCTGCAGAAAATGCCCTAATGTCCCCAGAATAGGAATTATGAATGGACTGGAGTGGCCAAACAATTTGTCACCTAGAGATCAGCATACTGGTGATGGGCATTTTTGTACACAACTTGGCTGGTCCTTAGCAAATAAACATAGCTGATTGCCAGGGCCAAATTTGAAACTTTTGCAGCAGGGTAGGACCTACTTGAATCTACACTTTGAAAATGTAACCCATGGTCACTTTCCATGTCACATGAGGCATGGAAGTGGGATGCCACTTTCCTTCTAAACCAACAACTCCCTTTTTAAATATTAATGTTCTTATGACAATGTTTTATGTCTTCAATCACAAAATGCCAGGAACCACCATCTTGGGTTGTTCAAAGGTGGGAGTCAGTAGGCTGCACATTGTAACCAACAATTAATCATAAACATAAAACAGTCATTCAACTTCTGGGTCACGTGATTAGCAAGATGGTAGATGGTATAATTTACCAAATCCCCACAATTTCTCAAAATTGACCAAAATAAAAATTACACATAAGAGGTGAAGTCATTGCATCTGCATTCAGGATCAGTGGGGCAAGTCACTTAACTCTGTTTGCCTCAGTTTCCTCATCTGTAAAATGAGCAGAAGAATATGGCAAACTACTCCAGTATTTTTGCTGAGAAAACCCAGAATGGGATCATGAAGAGTCAGACATGACTGAAAATGACTGAATAACAACAATAAAATCATTTGCCAGACACTTATTCAACAAGTCTCTATTAACAATTTTTCAGTACAGAACACTGTATTAGGTCCTGGAAGGAATGAAAATTTTACATAAGAAAGGCCCTCATCTCTCATGTTCCCAATGATGATCCTGAGAAAAGGATCTTTCTTATCCGTACTCCTCTGGGATTTGGGCTGTCTTTCATTGTTCATGCCTTTCCTAGAGGCCTTTATGATGTCCAAGGAAGTCTTATCTTTCCTCCTATCCTACTGGTTTTTTACTAGACATTTGTTAAGGTTCATTCCACCGTTAGGTGAATTTCAGCTTCTTCCTGCATTCTTCATTGGTTCTTCTAAGCTACTGATTCAGTTTTGTCTCCCTAGTTACATATGTGGCCTTAGTGACTGGCATCATCTTTACATGCAGTTTTGCCACATGGTACTATTTCCCATTGCCAGATGACACTGCCTGTACACTGACCATCACCCTCATCTCCCTCTCATCGGTACCCTGGACTCAGCCCCTGGGAGTCTGCCTCTCATAGGTGAGTTTCCAACTCCTCATGTCACTAATTAGGCCCCACATCACATCCCAGCCATCTCCACACCATGCTACTGACTGTAACACACCTTCCCCCCATCCCTACTCCTTTCTAGTTCACTTTTATGTGTTATTCTCTCTTTGGAATTGAAGTTCCTTGAGGGCAAGGGATGTGCTGTTTGTTTGTGTTTACTCCTGCAGTTCTGAAAACAGTGCTTAGCACCATGGTATGTTCAGGGTCCGTCTGTTGTGGCCAAAAAAAAAGAAGCATTGGATTTGGAAATAAAAGACCTGTAGATATTCAGTCCTATGTAAGGGAGAAGAGGGAAGGGCACAAGGATTTATTAAGTACCTACTATGTGCTAGACACTAGGCTAATCACTTTATAAATATTATCCCATTTGATTGTACAACAAACATTACCATGGAGAAAGGGCATTTCTTGCTGACACAACATTCTGTGGTGATACTGATGCAGCAGAAGGAAAAGAAAATATAACTAGAATAGACTAGTGTCTTGAGTGAGGCCATAGTGCTTATAGTCTACTAGTATATCCTCATAGAATGCATTATATTTACATACTTCCCGGGTGACTCCCAATTGTTCCAAATTCTGTTTCTTTGTTGTTGTTCAATCATTTCAGGTTTGTCTGACTCTCTGAGACCCCTATTTGGGGTTTTCTTGGCAAAGATACTGGAGTGGTTTGCCATTTCCTTCTCCAGCTCATTTTATAGATGAGGAAACTGAGGCAAAATTAAGTGATTTGCCCATGACCATACAGCTAATAAGTGTCTGAGGCCAGATTTGAACTCAGGAAGAGGAGTCCTCTTGACTTCAGGCCCAGTACTCTATCCATTTCACCACCTGGCTGCCTATTCTATTTCTTACCTCTTATCTAAAATGGAAAGAACACTGATGGATTCTGGGATCAAAGAATCTGAATTCAGTCAGTTAGCATGTTTGTTAATCACTTCCTATGTGCTAGGTTAAAAATCCTGTTTCTGATATTTACTGTTTGTATGACCTTTGGCAAGTCACAGTCTCACTGGGTCTTAGCTTCTTCATCTGTAAAATGGGGAAGTTGAACTAAATGGCCTTTGAGGTTCCCTGTGCCCCTAGATCTATGAGTTTATAGCCTTTAAAGTTATTGTTGTTGAGCCATTTTTCAGTCATGTCCAACTCTTTGTGACCCTATTTAGGGTTTTCTTGACATAGATGCTGGAGTGGTTTCCCATTACTTTCTCCAGCTCATTTTACAGATGAAGAACTGGGAAACAGGGTTGAGTGACTTCCCCAGGGTCACATAGCTAGTAAGTATCTGAGGCCAGATGTGAAGTCAGAAAGAGTCCTCCTGACTCCAGGCATTGCAGTGTACCTACTGTGCCACCTAAGCTGCTTCTACCTTCAAAGTAGGTGACCTTTATATCCAACACAGATCTGTATTTAAGTCTTCCTTTCCACTGGATAATTCTTCCTTGAGTCCTTCTTGGTTGCCCACAATTACCTAAAACAGTCAATCTCAACTTTCTAGAACCCTGGGATCAGAAAATACTATTTTCTACCAATAAACTCTATCTTTCAATCAAGGTTTCCAATATGGCTGACCTACAACTGGCCAAAAGAGAGCCTCAGAGTAAGTGTAGCTTGTAGTCTTGAGGGCAGTAGCTCTGCAGTTGACTGGTTTCGCTGACCTAGATAGTAGAAATAGATTTCCCAAGGTGTTTTCAGTAGGCAGATAGAGTACTTCCTGGGTTTTCTGGCCTAGTACGAGTGGTTCATGGATCATAGATTCATAGATCTCAAGTTAAAAAGAAACAGGTAATCTAATCCAACCCCCTCATTTTACAGATGAGGCAACAAGGTAGGGTGGAAAGTGTTTAATTTGAAGTCAAAGCCTCGGGTATTTGAATCTCACTTCTGCCACCTGTGTGATCTTGGGTACTTATACTGTCCCTGGGTCTCAGTTTCTTTAACTATAATATGAAGTGATTGGGTTAGATGACTTCTGAAGTCCATTCCAACCCTAGATCAACAATACTTTGAAACTTGGCACAAAGGAGTTAAGTGACTTGTTCAAAGTCACATAGACCTCCACCTCCTGGGGCATATTGGGTCAAAGTTGCCTTTATTATATCAGTTTGGGCAGCAGTATTGAAATGTAGAATATTCTTTCAGTGTTTCAGGATGCTTTTGACCCACTCTCTGAAATTACCTATCTCCAGATTCATTGGCTCCGGAAGGGCAAAAGACTGTGTTAGAGTCAACATATCAACTCCTCTCAATCTACCAATCTACCTGAGTTTATTCAGCAGTGAGCTTGTCATGGGTAAAGCTGTGGCAATCTCACTAGCATTCTTCTGGTCTACCCACTGGCAATTTCTTTGCAAAGAAGTATCAGGTTAGGATGAGTCCTGCTGCTTGAGCTCCAGACACCACCTAGATGTTGAGTCTGGACACTGAGTCACCCTATGTTCCACTGTAGATTTATCCTATAATTATAAAATTTAATGATAATTCCAGAACATGCCTTCTTACACAAACTATAGGTTCTAATTCCAGTCTCCCTGAATTCTTGGGGTCATGAATTTTGAGCTGAGAGGGTTTCCAGAGGTCATCTAGTACAAAGTTTTCTTTTTTGCAGATGAAGAAATTGAGGTCTAGGAAGTTAAGTGACTTTCCCACAGTCACACAGGGGAATAAATAACAGAGATAGAATTTGATTTGAGGTCCTCTGACTCCAAATTCAATGTACACCTTTCCACTATGTTATAGTTTGCTTCCACTCAGTAACACAGGTTAGCATTTATATAGTCCTTTATGGCTTATAAAACCCTTTACATACATTTTCTGATTTGATCCTCACAACAACCCCATGAGATAGGTGCTAGTGTTATGCTCGTTTTAAAGATAAAGAAAGGTAGGCTGAGAGAGGTTAAGACATTGAATGTCAGTCATCCACAGCTAGTAAAGGACTGAAGTAGGATTCAAATTCAGGTTGTTCTGACTATATGTGTAGTTTTGCTCTACATACAGTGACTCTTATGGCCAATGAGTACTTCAAATAACTACTTTCAAGCCCTAGAATAACTTGAAATGCAATACTCAGGTAGCCAAAGGGGTATAGAGATAGGAAGCTGGCCATCATGAACTCTTTGGGAGCCCATGATTTTGAAAACTAAGCCTGTAACTCAGGAATTAATGGACCTTCCTGGAAACCTTGGACTGAATGACAAGCCCTCTTCCTTTGACTCACATGGAAAAGTCTCCTGAGTAGAGTTAGCCCTATCACAACATATCTTTTGTGTTTAGTTGTACTTATTGCAATGTGCTCATCTTAAATCCACATTTCACGGATGAGAAGAATACATAGTCTTAGTCTCACAGAAATGAGAGCTTTTCTGTAGTTGGTGGAATGGTAAAGTTATAAGTCCAAGAAGAGGAACCTGCATACAACATACATATCCTGGAGTTGGTAAAGACCTTTCACCAAAACTACCACACATTCATTCACCCAATAAGAATTTGTTATACAATATTAATCAACAAATATTTATTAAGCACCTACCATGAACTAGGTACTGTGCTAAGTATACAAAAGAGACAAAAGACAGTCTCTACCCTCAAGGAGCTAACAATTTAATGGAATACTATGTGCCAGGCACTGTGATAGATACTGGAAATACAAAATCAGTCCTTGACTACAAAGAATTTACGTTCAATAAAAGTCAAGCATCGTGTACACTAATGAAAACAAAGTAATTTCAGGGGAGGAAGGGCATTTACAACTGAGAGATCAGGGTTGATGTCCTGTAAGAGGCAGTGCTTGAGCTTCTCTTTAAAGAAAGCTGGGGATTCTAAGGTGAGGACTCATCAGGGAATCCGTTCTAGAGGAAGTTATGGTGCTCCATTCTATTCTGGGGTCACAGAGAAAAAAAGAAGCATGTCATTAGTACATCAGCCCAAGGCCACACTAAAGCAGCGGGATAAGGAGATGGTGTGACCAACATCCTACCACTAGAAAAGAATGAATTCTCTCTTGGGTGGAAAAGCCACATTTTCTAAGCCTCATTTTCCCCACATCTCCTGATTATACAAAGGTCCAATGTTTTCACTCTTGACTTATTCTACACCAATTCCCCCAGGGTTTTAATAACTCCTATGCCCTCTATTTCCTGCCTCCCACATTGTCCTTTGAATTTGACATTCTGATGAACCCTAGCTTGACCCAGCATGGACTGTGGTTTACTCTTCCAGACCATGACTCAGATTATACCCTCTTTTCCACTGAAGAGTTCTTCCCTCAGGCCCTGCTGATTGCCCTTAATTATATACAAACTTAAGCTCTAATTAATGTGGGCACTCTTGCCAATGGTACAGATCACAACTTATCCACACCTTCCTGTGCAACCTTGGTCCAAGTCCTTCTGGAAATCCTTCACAGGGGGTTCACCTAAGTGCTGATGGCCTTCCTCTCCCTTCTTAACTTGGGGCCCATGAACTATATATACATATATATATATACACACACACACACATACACACACACACACACACGTAAGTATATGGGCATGCGTGTTGTTTATGTGTGTATATATGGGCATGCGTGTTGTTTATATATGTTTATATATGTATGCATACATACATATTATGTGTATATATAACATGCATACCCATATACTTAACGTGTGTATGTATCTATAAACACATGTAAGTGTGTGTGGCTGTTTTTCAATATAATTGATTTCCTTTGTAATTCTTTGAATTTTATTTTATGCATTTAAAAACATCATTCTGAGAAAGAAATCCATAGGCTTCACCAGACTGCCAAAGGGGTCCATGATACAAAAAAAGGGAAAGGAAAGGAATTAAGCATCTACTATGTGCCTAATGGCACTGTGCCAATTGCTTTTCACAAATATATCTCATTTGATCCTCAAGACAACCCCTGGAGGTGGGTACTATAATTATCCCCATCTTACAGTTGAGGAAGCTAAGGAAGACAGAATTTAAATGACTTGCCCACAATTAATATAGGTAATAAGTGTCATAGGCTGGATTCAAGCCCAGGTCTTCCTGACTTCAGGCCCAACATTCTGTCCATTGCTCCACCTAGCCATTAAGACTAGGACTTCTAACACTGTATGGATGCCAGGGCAGAAGGTCAATTATATATCTCTTGTTTTTGCTTTTCCTCTAGTCTGCTCTTTGTGCAAACTGGCATCAAATATTGTTGAGGTACTGCTTAAAGCCTGGAAAAAAAATTTCTACATCTCCCTGGTGATATCTTTTATATTATTTCTCCTACACCATTATGTGGCAGCCTATCCAAAGCCATCATGAGTCTTTCCTTTGCACTTTGAGCAAACAATGACTTTAGCTCCAAAGAGATTGTGCCGTTTCATGACTCTGCAGGCAGCATTACTGGAAGAATATTAACATTAAGAAGATGGGCCTTTGGAGGGAGTACATTTCAGCATGGGGGTGGAGGAGCAAGGGGTGGCCCATGCAAAGACAAGGAAATGGATAGACTACAGTGTGTGAGGAGTAGAGGGAAGACCAGTTTGGCTGGATTGTTGAAGAGGATTGGGATTGGGAAGGAAAGCAATATAGAATAAGGGTAGAAAGTTAGGTTGGATCCAGGTTCTGAAGGGCTTTAAAATCTAAAGAGAGGAATTCATTTTCTTTTCCTAGAGTCACTAAAGTCCCTGCAATTTATTGAGTGGGGAGGGCAGTAACATCTTCAATTCTTCAACTGGGGAAAGCGACTTTAACAAGAGTGTGGAGGTTGGGCTCAATTGAAAAGAGGCTTGAAGCAGGGAGATCAATTAGGTGAGAACTGATGAAAGACCTGAACTAAGGTGATAGCTGGGGTGGATAGAAAGAAGGGGCCATATGTGAGAGTCATTGTGAAGGCAGAAACAGCAAGATCTGGTGCCTGACTACCTGTATGAGCTGAGGAAGAAGAAGAAGTTGAAAAAAATGCTGAGGTTATGAACCTTAGAGACTGGAAAGATGGTAGTCTCATCAACAGGGATAGGGAAGTATGGGAAAGGGGTGAGTTTTAGGAAAAGATAATGAGTTCTATTTTGGATATATTGAATTTGAGATGTCTCAAGAATATCCAGTTTATAATAAAAGAATAGAAGCTGAGAGAATTCACATGACTTGCTGTGGGTCACAAGGTTAATAAGTGAGGGAGGATTTGAACTCAGATCTTCTTGACTCCAAATCTAGCATACAATACACCAAACTAAAAGCTGCACACTCAATTTTATTTGTTTTGTAAAAATATTAATGTTACACTAGTATTGCTTCCTTACTATTTTCTACTTTTGTGGTTTTATGGCTTCTTGTGGGCCGGCCTTTTTGTGGGAACCTAATCTTCATCAATGACATTCAGTGGTAAAGTGTTTTTTTTAAGTTCTAAAATGACTGACTTCAAACAAACTTTTGGAACATCATCGTTTGTGATCTGGGTCCTGACTTATGCAGCTTAATTTTTTAGGGTTAATGATATTTTAAAGGCTCCTTTCGTAGTTTTCTCCCATGGTCCCTCTCTCTAGGTCTACTTGTACTTTATTTCTGTATCTGATTTCCTTTTTCCTCTTTTTTTAACTCTCCTTAATGAATTTACCATTCCCTTTTTGTGAATTGTGAATGTAATTTCTTTCCTCAAGGAATCAATTGAAGGGGCTCCAATTAAAGAGTATTTATTAAGCACCATTATATGTTGGGTACTGTGCTAGATGTTGAGGATACAAGTACATAGAATGAAATAACAGCTGTTTTCAATAAGCTTATATTCTAATGTATACATGCATACAGTATAAATATAAAGTTAATATAAATATATGTAAAGTTAATAAATATACTTACAGTGTATGTACTTACATATAGCTAAATACAAGGAGATTTGGGAGGGAGGGCACTGGCAATTGAGGGGTTTAGGAAAGCCTTCATGCAGATGACTGTACTTGAACTGAATCTTTTTTTTTTTTTTTAATCTTTTTGGAGGAGGGAAGGCAAGGCAATTGGCGTCAAGTGACTTGCCCAAGGTCACATAGCTAGTAAGTGTTAAGTGTCTGAGGTCACATTTGAACTGAGGTCCTCTTGATTCCAGGGCCAGTACTCTATTCACTGCACCACCTAGCCGCCCGATTTGAACTGAATCTTAAAGGAGAAGGGCAATCTATGGAACAGAGGTGAAGGAGTGCATTTCAGGCATTGGAGATGGAGTGTGGTACTCAAGGAAAAGAGAAAAGACCAATTTGGCTGAATCTCCCACAGAGCCGGCAAAAGCCTCCTTTACCTATGAACCTCTTGGAGAGCATATGCTTTGGTTTTTCCCTCCCCTCCTGAGGTCATCAACAGGGACTTCACTTGGGAGACACTAGACTAATGTTCTAATTAGAACCTTGAGATAGATTTAACGTATAAGCGTCTCTCTTTTTGGTTGCAATTTCCCTGCTCCAAGGCTAGTACATTCCCATCCTTTGATTTAGCAATGCCTATAATTCAGAACTTCTGTATGAAAACTCCTGACTACTGTTCTTGGTCCCCACATTCTCAACCCTTTACAATTCTAATTTCTGCTTCCATTGTAACCTCCCTCTGGAATTCTTGTTCTATTGTTGACAAACTTCACTTCATCCTAGATCTCTTCTCCCTACACATCTTTCATGTTTTGGTATTCACTAAAATCTCTTTCCATGAAAAATCATCCTTCCATACATACCTTTTCCAATGCTGGCAGCTTTCACCTCTTTTCACTCCAACTGACAGGACCAGGAGGAGGAATTGGCATTTTTCTTGCCATCCTCTGCTGCTTCCAGGCATTCTTTATGCTCACAAAACTTAGCTTCCTTTGAAACACAATCTGATTGAACCAGCTTATCTAGACCCTTGTTGCTGTGTTCTGGTTACTTCACAGTATATAGAAATACATGCTCTTTTCCTTGATCATGTTTACCCTTCAAATACTATGACTTCTGAACTTCTTAATTTCCATGATTCCTATTTCTATTCTATTTTTGCTATCCACAGAGAGGTTGACACTTTAGACCTCATCATTACTCAAAATTGTTCTACTATCAAAATCATGAACTGGGAAAGATTCCTCTTTCATCACAACCTCCTACTTTTTCCTAAACCAATACTCAGTCCCAACCTCAGCTTAAGGCTCCTCCCATTTTCCCACTCTGTCATCTCTATTCTCAGTTCATTTTTTACCTTATACCTTGTCTAGGAGCAACTATGTGGCACAGCGGATAGAGCACCATGCCCAGAGTCAAGAAGATCCCAAGTTCAAATACAGCCTCAGACACTTACTACGTGACTCTTGGGCAAGCCACTTAACCCTGTTTGCCTGAGTTTTCTCATCCATACAATGAGCCGGAGAGGGAAATGGTAAACCATTCCAGTATCTTGGCCAAGAAAAGCCCAAATGGTGTCATGAAGAGTCAGACAGAACTGAAATGACTGAACAACAAAATACCCTATCTGCCATTATAATTTCTTTGGTTCCTTATTCCCTGATAATCCTTAACCTTGAGCCACCTCAACTGTTTGCGTCCCTGCTTCTACTCCAAAGCAGTTGAATGCTAATGGAGGAAGTCATAAAACAGCCTCGACAGGACCCATTACAAAGTACTGGATTTAGAGTAAAAAACACCTGGGTATCAAGGTCACTTCTGACATTTATTAGCTGTGTAACCATTGGGAAGTCAATTAATTTCTCTGAACCTCAGTTTTCTGTAAAATACTTCACAGGATTATTTGGGGACTCAAATGAGATAACATGTGTAAAAATATATGTAATACATTTTATAAATGTTAAAGTGCTATAAAAATGAAAGTTGGTATGATCATATAAGCCCATAATAACCTCAACTGGCCTTTCATTTCTACAAGGATATCTTTTATTCATGTCTAACTATGACTATGACTCTTCCAAACCTCCTGAAGCCCTCAATTCCACCTCCAGCCCAGCCTCATCGCAGAAGATAATCTCATCTTGTATTTTACTGAAAAAATGGAGATGATCGGCTGTGAATGCCCTCCTCTATCTTCTATACCGCAAAACTTCTCCAAAGCCTTACCCCACCTTTCCTCCTTTGCCCTAATCTCAAAAGTAACCATTCTCCTTGCCAAAGTTAACTGCTCCATGTTTGTTTCCCACCTCTCCGTTTTTGGGGAATCTCCCATTCTCTTTCTCACCTTCTTCTCCATATCCACTGGATCATTCAACAGTACCTACAAACAGATATTCAGGATATTCAGGTTTCTCTCATAAAAAAGGGACCTTCCCTTAATCTTGCTATTCCCTTGAGTTATCATCATATATCTCTCCTTTTTACTATGAAAATTCCTTTTAAAAAGAGTTATGTGCACTTGTTGTATCAGATTCTGTAATTCAGAACCTCTAAGTGAAAACTCCTGTCTTGTGCTATTGGTTACCATATTCTCATCCCTCTCCAGTTTTGATTTCCCTCTAGACTTTGCCCTAGGGAATCTCGGTCTCCTAGTCCTTACCACACATTTCTCTCCCACCCCAAAGAGCTCAAAATCTAGCTTCTAGTCCTATTACTGTACTGCAACTACACTCTCACAGGTTTCTCATGACCTTTTAATTGCCAAACCCAATAGTCTTTTCTTGGTTCTCATGCTCTCTGACCTTTCTGCTGCTTTAGACACAGATAACCACCCACTTCCTCCTAAACTCTTTCCTCTTTTTGGTTTCTGTAATCCTGCTCTCACTTACTTCTCTTCTTACCTGTCCAGCTACACCTTCATGGATCACCATCACTGGTTTATTCTCATGACAACTCATGCTCATCGCATCCAAAGCTGATCTCATCTTTTCTCAAATCCTGCTGCTTCTCTCACTTTCCCTTCTCCCGTTGAGAGTACCAGTTTCCTTTTAGTCACTGAGGCTGAAGATATTAAAATCAACTTTTAGAACTGGAAAGAGCCTTAGAGGACATTGAGTTCAAGCCCCTCATTTTTACTATTGAGAAAACTGGGCCTGAGAAAGTTTAATCAGTCATACTGTCAGTTAGTATCTACGATAGGATTTGAACCCAGGTTTTTCAGACTCCAAGTCCAGTGCCTCATCCATTACTCTGTGCTACTTCTTCCCACTCCCTTACCTTCTTCATTCTATTTGTTGCAGAGTCCTGTTGATTCTGACCTGTAATATTTCTTGCACTCACTTCCTTTCCTTCAATCAATTCTACCATCTTAGCTCAGCCCCTCATCACTACTCAACTATGCTATTGATTAGCCTCCCAGCTTGTCTTTCTGCTTCTAGTCTCTCTCCTCTCTCCAATTCATCCTTATGCTTCCTGAACAATCTTACTACAGCAGAGGTCCATGCCACTTCCTTTCAGTGACTTCCTATTGTCTCTAGGACACAGATAAACACCCTGAAATTTGAGATGCTCCATAATCTGGCTCCAATCTAGTTTTTAGCTTTATTTCATGCTTTTACCCTTCCATACTATACTATATATTCTATACTTCTATATTCTATTCTATACTTCTGTACTATATTACATCAAAAATGGACTACTGTCTCTTAAATTCAGCAGATCATTTACCACAATTGATTTTGTCCTTATCTCCATCTTTCAGAATGTTTGTTTTCCCTTAAAGTTTTGTTGAAGTGCCATCTTTTTTAAAGAAATAGTCCATAATGTCCTCTGCTAGCCCCAACCATAACCTATCTCTTAGTTGAAAGTGCTCACTACTTCCTCATATTTTCCTAGAGTATTTTCTCTGGACCTCTCCTTTGTTCTCATCACAATCTACCTTGCACTGTGTATATGTCTGTGTATATGTCTGTATATATATGTGTATATGTGTATATGTCATTCCTATCCCTTTCCCCAAGTAGAATGTATACCCCTTGAGGGGGTAGCCTGTTTTTTTCACCAGAGTGAAAAATTTGAGGATTACCTGAGATGATGGTGAAGTGGAAATATTTCCAATTCAAACTTAGAGGAGAACATGTTTGATATTTATATTTATATTTAACAATCACAATGCAGTTAGGCTAACCCCCTAGAGATGATTGGACATGTCCAGATTGTGGACTATCCAAGGTGGAAATGCTACTGTAACTAGAGAAGACCCACGAACATGTGGGGATTGGATGAAATATACTGTGAAAAGTCATTCCACCATCCTGAGGCAGTAACAGTAGCTCAGACATTTGAGGACTAGCAAGGGCTGTTATCAGTTGTCAGTGGATAATTGGGTTGGCCACAAGCCTTGAGGGGAATTCAATGGGTTTCTGAGTTAAAGTCAAAGACACAACTCTCAGACTCTCTGGGGGAAGGGCTTGGCAGCATTGTCTGGATTTCCCAAGGAAATTTTCTTGATATGAACATGCCTTTTTCCTTTTTAGGTTTTATTGACGCCTTTTGTTTTTATATCACAGTTATTCCAGTATATCCCATAATCCCTATAATGAGGGGAAAAAAATCAACTCAACGATTAATAAATCAAGCCACTTTGCCAACACGGTCATCAAGTCTAATGGAAATATGCAAAATTCCAAATCGATAGTCTCTTAGCCACCACTATCACTCCCTTTTACAGAGAAGACAGAAGTTCATTTCATCTTTTGTTTTCTAAGGACAAGATTGATCATTATTATAATAAATCACAGTTCCATAGTTTCTAAGAGTTTTAAAAATGTACTTAAGAAACATTGATTTACATATATTATTGTAGTCATTGTTCTCCTTGAATTTCTTACTTAGGATTAGTTCATACATGCAGTGGTTTTCTGATTTTTGTCATTTTTTTAGTTCATAATAATATTTTATTGCATCCATATGCCATAACTTGTTTAGTCATTTCATAATGGATGGGTTCTCACAGTATCATAAGATCATAGAATCTTAGAGCTCATTTTACAGGTGAGAAAACTACAGCCAAGGAAAGTTAAGTGACTTGACCAAGGTCACAAAAGTATTATGATGTCTGAAGTAGGATTATATTCCAGGCTTTCTGACTACAGATATAGGAATACACAAAAAGATAATGGCCACAAAAAGTAGAAAGAACACTATCTCAGGAGTCAGAAGACTAGAATTCAAATCCTGCCTCTGACAAATCCCACATATATGCCATATACATTTTGGCTTTCTGCTTTGGACCTTTTATGGTTTGACCATTGGTAGGGATTCCTGGGATTCAAAGAGTATAAACAGTTAACTGATTTTTCTTAAATAATTCCAGATCATTTTCCTGAAAGGCAGGATCAATTCACATCTCCATCAGCAGTGTATTAGTATAATGCACATATCTCTGAATATCTTTTTTTGCATAGTAACTGCTAAGAAAGTTGCTAGGAAAGCAATGTGTTGGGTTGGCATTTGTTTCTCTTTCCCCAGGAATTTTGCATATTGTGGCCGCACTTGACAGGGTGGAGTTCAGTTTTCTGGTCTAATGATAATAAGGTCATCCAGATATAGCTCTCATTGAATTTATGACATAGCATTTGTTCTAAAACTCTGCCTAAGGGTGTGTTTGAGAGCCCCAGATGTGCATTCCATGGCTATACGAGAACTGAGGTCATAGGATCATAGATATAGAGCTGGAAGGGAAAGGCCATTGAGTTAATTAAAGGCCATTGAGTTCAATCCTCTCACTTTGCAGATGGGAAACTGAGGCCAAGAGAAGTTGTTTGCCCAGGGTCATATAGCTAGTAAGTCTGAAGTAGAGTTTGAACCTCCTCACTCCAAGACCAGTGCCTGATCTACTCTACCTTTGTTGTCAAACTTAAATAGAAATGAGGCCATTAATCAATCACCCAATCAATATTTACTGAACACCTACTATTTGCTAAGTACTGGGGATATGAAAAGGCAAAAGACAGTCCCTACCCTCAAGGAGCTCACAGTCTAATGAAGGAGACAACATGCAAACAAATATATACAAAATAAGATATATGTAGGATTAATGGGAAATAATTAACAAAGGGAAGGCATTGGATTTAAGACAGGCTGGAAAGACTTCCTGTAGAACAAAGGTTTCCAAAGTTATTTGGTCTACCACTCCCTTTTAAAAAAAAATTACTCAATGCTCCCCGACCTCCCCCAATATCTACTTTCTTTAACCCTTTAACTTTTTTTTAAAATTTGTGTCATTTCAAAAAAAAAATAAGGCATTTAAAATTAATAATTTATTGTAAATTTGTGAGGCTTTTCCTGCATTGAAATTTTGATTTTGCAATATTGTGTCATGTAACCTTATAGTATTGCATTGCAAATAACTTGCCATACTCACCTATTCCTGGAAGTCCTGCTGGACTTCCTGACACTGTGCCACATACTCACCTGCCAACACTTGCATGTTAAGATCTATCAGTGGACTTGACCTGATTGCTTATAACTTGGATTTTGTGTGTTTATTTGGAAAATAATTATATAATAATAATTATGACTTTAATTCAGTTATACAACAGATGAAACATGCATGAATTTTTTTAACTTCAATTTATTTATTTATTTTTAGTTTTCAACATTCATTTCCACAAGATTTTGAGTTACAAATTTTCTCCCCATCTTTCTCCTACCCCCACCCCAAAATAGTAAGCTTACTGAATACCCCTTCCCCCAATCTGTTCTCTCTTATATTCTCCCCCACAGCCCCCTCCCAACCTTCTAATAGGGCAAGATGGATTTCTATACCCCAGTGCTTATATATCTTATTTCACAGTTGCATGTAAAAAACAATTTTTTTTAACATTTGTTTTTGAAACTTTAAGTTCCAGAGTCTTTCCCTTCTTCCCTACTTACCCACCCCCACTGGGAAGACAAGTAATTCAACATAGGTTGTACATGTGTAGTTATACAAAACATTTCCATAGTAGTTATATTGTGAAAGGCTAACTGTATTTCCTTCCATCCTATTCTGCCCCCCCACTTATTCTATTTTCTACTTTGACCCTGTTGCTTTTCAAAAGTGTTTGCTTCCAATTACCTTCTATCTAGTCTGCCCTCCCTTCTATCATCCCCCCTCTTATTCCTTTCCACCCTGCTTTCCTGTAGGGTAAGATACCCAGTTGAATGTGTATGTTATTCCCTCTTTAAGCCAAATTCAGTGAGAGTAAGGTTGACCCATTCCCTTTCACCTTCCTGCACTTCCCTTCCATTGTAACAGTGTTCTCTTGCCTCTTTTATATGAGATAATTCACCCTATTCTATCTCTCCCTTTCTCCTTCTCCCAATATATTCCTCTCTTGCCTCTTAATTTGATTTTTTAGATATCATTCCTTCATTTTCAGCTCATCCTGTGCCCTCTGTTTATGTATACATGTATACACATATGCACAGTCACATATATATTTATACACACTTATACCCTCCTATACATACATATATATGTATGTGTGTGTATGTGTATATGTGTATATACACATACATACACATATTCCCTTCAACTCTCCTCATATTGAGAAAAGTCTCATGAGTAACAATGATCATTTTTCCATGTCAGAATGTAAATAGTTCAACTTTAATAAGTTCTTTATGATTTCTTTTTCCTGTTTACCTTCTCATGCTTCTCTTGCTTCTTGTATTCAAAAGTCAAATTTTTTGTTCAGCTCTGGTTTTTTCATCAAGAATGTTTGAAAATCCTCTATTTCATTGAATGACCATTTTCTCCTGAAGCATTATACTCAGTTTTGCTGGGTAGGTGATTCTTAGTTTTAATCTTAGCTACTTTGACCTCCAGAATATCATATTCCAAGACCTCCAATCCCTTAATATAGAAGCTGATAAGTCTTGTGTTATGCTTATTGTATTTCCATAGTATTCAAATTGTTTCTTCCTGGCTGCTTGTAATATTTTCTCCTTGACCTGGGAACTCTGGAATTTGGCTATAATATTCCTAGGAGTTTTCTTTTTGGGATCCTTCTGAAAAGGTGATTGGTGAAATCTTTCAATTTCTATTTTACCCTCTGGTTCTAGAATTTCAGGGCAATTTTGCTTGATAATTCCTTGAAAGATGGTGTCTAGGCTCTTTTGTTGATCATAGCTTTCAGATAGTCCAATAATTTTTAAATGATCTCTTCTGGATCTATTTTCCAGATCAGTGGTTTTTCCAATAAGATATTTCACATTGCTTTCTATTTTTTTCATTTGCTTGGATCTATTTTTATAGTGTCTTGATTTCTCATAAAGACACTAGCTTCTAGGGTGGAGCCAAGATGGCGGCATAGAAGCAGCAAGGTACACCAGATCCCACACAGCCACCTCAAAAAAACCCATAAAATATGACTCTAAACAAAATATAGAGCTCTAAAACACACACAAATATACTTTCCGCTGAAGGCAGCTCAGTTAGGAAGGACCATCTCAGTGTTGGGAGCTGAAACCAGCCCAGCCCGAAATGGTGGCTTGGCCCTGGGGGTGGCCTGACGAGCCGAGCCAAGCCACAGCTGGAGCTTCAGGGGAGCCAATCTGCGGCAGCTGTGGCAGTTTCCAGAATTATCAAGCCATAAAAAAAAAAGGACTAAGTGAAAGGTCAATGGAACTCGGCTAAAATTGGGGGAGAAAAGCAGGTTGGGCCAAACTGCCTCCAGGGAAAGGAAGTGGCAGAAGCGGAGGCCCTGCAGCTGCCTCCACATTGCTGCTTCAGAGCTCCTGACCTGCAGACTGCCAAGTGATGGTTCAGAGGCCAAGTGCTGTTGCGTTGAGTGGCCTGGATTTGAATCGTGGTCTTGGGTGGTGGTCTTGGGGTGCGTTTTCAGTGAGCCAAAGCTGGTGGGGGCAGCAGCAGCCTCCTAAAAGCACCAGCAGCTAGGAAAACCCCAGAGATTTGGGACAGAGCTGTCCCTTCTGGAAGCAGAGTTCTACAGAGCTAAATAAAACATTGATTGGCCAACCATGAGCAGGCAAAAGAAGCAAAGTAAGAACAGCAACCAAACTCTAGATTCCTTCTTTGGGGAAAAGATGGATCAAAGCAGGGAACAGGAGGATGACAACACAGTCAGAACTCCCACATCAAAAGCTTCCAAGAAACATGATGATTGCCTAAAAGCTAGAGATCAGCTTAAGAAGGATTTTGAAAACCAAATGAGAGAAGTGGAGGAAAAATTGGGAAGAGAAATAAGAATGTTGCAAGAAAATCATGAAAAGAGAGTCAACAATCTGACTGAAAAAATTAATACCTT
>CM053586.1:157115352-157138015 GCA_028646515.1 Pseudochirops corinnae | reverse complement strand
CCAGGGGAAAAGATGGTCATTCAGTGAGGTGGAGGACTTTCAAACATTCTTACTGAAAAAACCAGAACTGAAAAGAAAGTTTGACATTCCAATACAAGAAGTATGAGAAGGTAAACATGGAAAAGAAATCATAAGGAACTTATCAAAGTTGAACTATTTACATGCCAGCATGGGAAAGGGACAATTGTAACTGATGAAACTTTTCTCAGTATGAGGATAGGTGAAGGGAATATAAATGTATATATACATATACATATACATATATTTATATAGGAGGGTTTATATATGCAAACAAACACATGTCTGAGTATGTGTATATATGAATACATAGAGTACACAAGATCAATTGAATAGGAAGAGACAATACTCTAAAAGGTGAAATCATGAGGTGGGAGAGGATTAGAATGAGAGGAGACAGGGAGAGACAGAATGGGGTTAATCATCTCATAGAAGAGGCAAAGGATAATTGTTATAATGGAGAGGAAGAACAGGAAGGCAAAAGGGAAAGAGTCAACCTTACTCTCATTGAACTTGGCTTAGGGAAGGAATGACATAAACTCTAAACTGGGTACCTTGCCACACAGGAGAGTAGGGGGGATGGAGATGAGAGGTGAGATGATGGAGGGAAGGGCAGGGTGGGGGAGAAGGGTTGATGGAAGTACACACGTCTGTAGGGGGACAGGGACAGGGACATGGTAGAGAATAGAAAAAGGGGGGATGGGATAGGAAGGAGGGACATATAATCAGTCTCTCCCAATATGCCCACTGTGGAGAGGTTCTGCGTATTTACACATGTACAGCCTGTATTTAATTGCTTGTCCTTCTAGTGGGGGTGGGTGATGAGGGAGGAAGAGAAAGAATCTAGAATTTAAAGTTCTATAATCAAATGTTAAAAAAAATATATATGTATATATACAATTATTATTATTAATATTATTAACTTCATCCAACTGGGACTTAACATACACAGGCACTGTGGTAGGGAGATCCATCCTGCCCTGCTGGAAAGTCAGAGGGGTGATGGGGGAGGACACAGGAAAGAATAGATTGGGGGAGGGGTTATACAATGGGATAGCTGTTTTGGGGTGGTGGGTAGGGAAAAGATGGGGAGAAAATTTGTAACTCAAAATCTCGTGGAAATGAATGATATAAAATAAAATAAATAAAAGTTAAAAAAGAAAAATAAATAAATTAAAAATTAAAAAAAAAGACATTAGTTTCCAACTGCTCTAATCTAATTTTGAAGGAATTGTTCTCTTCAGTAAATTTTTGAAATTCCTTTTCCATCTGGCAAATTCTATTTTTTAAGGCCTCATTGGCTTTTTGGGCCTCTTTTGCCATTTGAGTTAGTCTATTTTTTAAGGTATTATTTTCTTCAGTATTTTTGGGGGGTCTCCTTTAGCAGGCTATTGACTTGCTTTTCATGATTTTCTTGCATTATTTTCATTTCTCTTCCCAATTTTTCCTCCACTTCTCTTACTTGATTTTCAAAATCCTTGAGCTTCTCCATGGCCTGTGAGTAGTTTATATTTTTCTTGAAAGCTTTTGATGCAGGAGTTCTGGCTTTGTTGTCTTTCTCTTGTTCCATGCTTTGATCCTCTTTGTCTCCAAAAAAGGAATATATGGTCAGATTACATTTCCCCTGCTTGCTCATGTTGCCAGTCAATTACTTGACTTTTGAGCTCTTTGCCACAGTAGAACTCTGCTTCCAGAGTGGAGAGAGCTATGTCCCAAATCGCTGGGGTTTTCACAGCTGCCACAGCTATTAGGAGGGCACCCTCTCTATAGCCCCCACAAACTCTGGCACACTGGCCACATACCCCAGGACCACCATCCAAGACCACAATACAGATCCAAGCAGGTCAAAGCAAGAGTGATTATCCTCTGAATGGTTGTTTGTTCCTCCTACAATCTGCAGGCCAGGAGGTCTGGAAGCAGCCATGGGGCAGCAGCTGTAGCCGTGCCTTCACCACTTCTCACCCTGGGCCAGGGGCTGGACCACATTCTTCCTTCACCCTTCCAACAGAGTTCCACACTGATCTTTTACTTTGTCTTTGGCATTTATGGGATGAGAAGTCAGGAAACCACCACAGCTGCTGGTGATTCACTCTCCTGAAGTTTGCTCTGGCTGTAGCTCATTGGGGCTGCCCTGGAGCCGGAACTGCAGCTCACAGGGGGACTTTGCTTACCTCCCAGCATGCTGCGATAGACCTTTCCTTTTGGCCTGCCAGGCTGCCTTCAGGGAGAGATTTGTTTCTCTCTGTCACTTTGTGGGTTCTGCAGCTTTAAAATTTGTTTAGAGTAATTTTTTTACAGGTATTGGAAGTGTTTAGAGCTGCAACCCATGCCAAGTTTGTGCTTCTACTCTGCCATCTTGGCTCCTGCCATGAATGGTTTTTAAAAATTTCCTTCTCTTATTTCCTTATAATTCCACTGCCCCTTTATTTTTATTCAGCACCTGGAAATTTCACCCAAGGCTATCACTGCCTCCCTGGTTCAGCGCTCTGTATCAATCACTTTAGGAACCTCTGCTTGTAGAAGGTGACATTTTAGTTGAGACTTAATGGAAGTTGGGGCAGCTAGGTGACCTTGAGTCAGGAAGAACTGAGTTTAAATTCATCCTCAGACACTTACTATCTATGTGACCCTGGATAAGTCACTTAAACATTGTTTGCTTCAGTTTGCTCATCTGTAAAATAAGCTGGAGAAGGAAATGGCAAATCACTCCAGTATCTTTGCCAAGAAAATTCCAAATGTCATGCATAGTCTGACACAACTGAAATGAATGAACCAGAACACAAGGGAAACCAAGGAGGTCAGTAGTCTGAGAGTAGGAGGGAGAGCACTGAAGGCATGGAGGACAGCCAAACCAAATGCCTAGAAGTAAGAGAGGAAGTGTCTTGTTTGTGGGATAGCCAGGAGGCCAATGTCACTGGATCAGAGTATCTGTCTGGGCATAAAGTATAAAAAGACTTCAAAGGTGAGAGGTGGCTAGGTTTTGAAGGGCTTTGAATACCAAAGAGCATTTTGTATTTGGAGGCAATTCCTTACAGGGTCGTTGTGAGGCTCAAATAAGTATGCAAACTGCCTTTTAAACCACAAAGTTCTATAGAAATGCAAGATATTATTTATTCCATTCCCCACCCCCCAAACCAAAACCAAATGAACAAACTGGGAGCTCTCATTACAACTCTTACATCTACCTGGGGTCTATTTAGAAGATAACTCTTAAGGCCAGAGTTAACATTATCCTGTGTCTATACAGGAACATTTCCTGATGGAGGTGTTTTTTTTTTTTTTTTTTTTTTTTTTACAAAATCAGCAGTTTCTTACTTTGGGTTTGATGTTAGGATAAATCAAAAAAAGGAAACTTTACCCTAACACAACAAGGATGAACAATAAGGATGCAAGGTACTTAGCTTTTCTGATATTGGCTTCTCTCATCTCCATATGGAATAAAGTCTGGTCACCAGGACAGGATATGGTGAAGACCATTGTAACTCATGCAATATAGTCTTCAGGAATTCACCATGTCCAAGGGACCTTGACTGCCTGTATAGAACCTTTTTGTGCCTTTCACAGAGCAGATGCCTGTGTCAGGGATATCTCTTATGGGCTTTATATTGACCTAGTTTGAAAAGGTAATGTCAGGGGTGACTGTTTGGCACAAGGGGCGGCTAGGTGGCACAGTGAATAGAGCACTGGCCCTGGAGTCAGGAGGACCTGAGTTAAATATGGCCTCAGACACTTAACACTTACTAGCTGTGTGACCTTGGGTAAGTCACTTAACCATAATTGCCCTACCTTCCCCCCTCCAAAAAAGCAAAAAAAAAAAAAAAAAAAAAAAGGTAATGTCAACTACACTTTATTGTATTCCTATTTATTTTGTTAAATATTTCCCAATTACATTTTAACCTGGTTTAGGCTGCACTGAAGAGTGTTACCAGTCTCCTGAGACCCAACTGGCTGTGTACTTGACATCCCTCCCTGGACTATACCACCCTGGGAGACCATGGGTGTGGAACATCTGTAGGACTTGTGATTTCTTTCATATATGGTAATATCTACATGGCTGATGTGCTGGCTAGGTTTTTTTTTTTTTAACTACTTTTCTTTCTTTTTTATTTATTACAAGGAATGATTCTCTGGAGATGGGAGAGGAAGGAATATATTTGGAAGTGAGGGTGATGTGCAACCAAAATACATTAATAATTTTAAAAAATAAAAAGAGAGAGAAATTACAGCATTAGAAAAAAAAAGAGTACAAAATAAACTTTCTGAAATTAAAAAAAAGTGAACAAACAAATGAACACATGAATCAGTGAGCTGTATTTTGGGTCCTCTTGGCTTAGAGTGAATGTCAATGGTAACTGTTTCTATTTAGAACAGCCACCCTGAGGGTCTTCCCCTCCCAGCTTGATTTTTCCTTTCATTTTTGCTAATTTAAGGGGCCATCGCTTGACTTATTCTTAAAGAGGCCTATTCATTGAATGGTCCTTACCTCACCCTAAGTAAATACTTGAAAAGGCCTTAGCTTAAAAGGGCCCAATGAATCCTGGGTCATCCCCAATCATCCTGACGTATATCAGGTCACTGGATTCATACTGCTCTGGAGGAGAAAGTGAGGCTGGTGACTTTGCACAGCCCTCCCTCATTCAAATCAAATCAACTACAAGTCATGTCATCATTTCCCTGATGCCATGGTCTGCTTCAAAAATGAAGGACAAACATAGTAGGGATCTGGTACAAGGTTTTCACAGGCTAAGGGCACAAGCACAGGGATTAGATATTTTGTGACTTCCAGGACATCTTCACAGCAAGGGCAGTGTATTCATGTTGTAGCCAGAGCCATTGGAAGTCAGTCAGATGTTATGGTCCTTGAAGGGCTCATCATGCACGGGCCATGCTTCTGCTGTTATGCCTCTGCTTATCTAGTCCAACTCTGCTACTGACTCATTTAATTGGCCAAACTATTTAATCTCTCTGGGTCTCAGTTTCCTCATCTCTCAAAGAAATGAGGAGGTTGGCTGGGATGACCTCTGAGGTCTCTTCCATATCTAGATCTATGACTCTAGATTCCTGCCTGTTGATGTGGAGTATTAGAAAAGAGGCTTATGATCAAGAAAGGGGAGCCCTGAGACTGGACAAGGAGAGGGGAGCCAGAGAGGGAACAGGCATAAGCATTTATATGTCTATTATGTGCCAAGCATTGAAATACTTTACAAATATTATCTCATTTGATCCTCAAAACAATCCTACCAGGTAAGTACTGTTACAATAATCTGTTTTATATTTTCTGGAATTCAGATGGAGGTTAAGTGACTCACCCATGTTCACACAGCTAGGAGATATCTGGGGCTGGATTTGCACTCAGGCCTCCCTGACTTCAGTTCCAGAGGTCTATCCATTTCACTACCAGATGCTCAGTCTCTTTGAAAGTAAACCATTCTGGGCTTTTCATGGCTAATGCTTTCAGTGTCAAGGCTCTAATCACCTGGTACTATGGGACAGGCAACAATCAACTGTGAGCAAGAGTCCTATTGGAATCAGGGAAAGAAGTGCTAGGGTTAGGGTAAAGGATTATTCATTGATTACACTTAAAGGAACATCCACCTAGTGTTGCAGAACATGAGACCTGATCAATTTCAGAACATATAGCTTAGAGGAGAGGTAGGACATTTATTCAAGAAGAAGAAGAAAGTCCCTGAGTAAGCTGCCATATATCTGAGTTTTCTAACCTGTACTATGTATCCTCCAGAGGGAACACAAAGCTCAGCAGCAGGTTATGAACAATATTTGGAAAATAACTATATTATTCTGTTGAAACATTCCAAAAATAGCAGGGTTAGCGTTAAAGGTAACAGTGAGGAGGCTGGGGTAGTGTAAGAGGGTGAAGTAAATATGAAAAATTTGAAAGACATAGTTGACGGAATAATTCCTTTGACCAAAACCAAACTGGATATGAAACTCCTTTCATATGAGATGGGAAAAAAAATGAGACAGTGATGTAGTGAAACAGAAGCTAATTGATGTATGCATAACCAGAAACTCTGAATTGATTTCCAGTCAGAGAAGTTCCAAAATTTTTGGTATACCCTGGACACAGCATATTCCTCTTACTAAATGTACTCCCAAGATCAAATTCCAATTATAACAACTTATCTCTGTGAGAGATGATTTTCAGTCCTTTTCCTTGTCTCCATCAAATAAAAAACAAGAAACAAACTAGAGACTAAATATAATGTTTAGGTATCTCTTTCAAAAACAATACTGAGAATAAAATTGTTGAGTAACAAAAAAAAAAAAAACCCAACCAGAATCAAGGTTCTCACTTTTATTTATTTATTATTCATTTGTTCAATTATTTATTTATTTAACACATTCTAATAAACATGGATCAATTTTATAATACTAAAATTATATGTACCAAATAAAAATTTCATTATCAAAAATTAATCTTCATTTAATTTTCTTTTTTATGCATATGTGTAGATAAATTCTAGAATTTATTTCCTTTCATATCAAATTGATGGTATGGAATAGTTTATAGGAAAGTCAAGGCTTACTGGGTCTGTAAAAGGTTGGGAGCCCTGTTGTAGCTGGAGGGATATTGATGTTCCCTGGACTAAGGGGAGAGGGTTGCTGTGACAAGAAATTTCCATTGAATTAGCAAATGAGGTGGTCACTCAGGTGGAGAAGTTTTGAGGGGAATTGGACAAGAGGACCTTGTTGGGGTATTGTTTGGATTACAATGGCTCCAACAGAACAATCCAGCCTGCCTCAGGGGTTGGCAGTAGAGCTGAGGACTGGTGATAACTGGACAAATATCAACAGGTTCACTGTAGTCTAATTTATGTATGGAAAAAGAATGGCAGGAAGTAAAGACAGTTTCTCAGGAGTGGGAAAGGACAGGTGGAAAAAAATGTCTGTCTGTTTAGGATGGAAAAATAAAGACCTTAGCGTCGGCTATAGCAATATTAGTTCACTCTTTTTCTTTATTTTTGGTTTATAGAATGATTTATAAGCATTACCTCGCAACAAAAATATTTTCAAGTTTAATTAATATTTTTTCTATACCATAGTCATTCCTTGACTATAACTTCTCTCTCAATCAAACTTGTAACAAAGAAAAACATGACACAAAACTAAACAAGAGGGAGAATGTGCCTTCGAATATTTGACATTTCTCTTCCATAGTGTCCCATCTCTTAGAAAAGAAAATTATGTTTCATTATCTGTTCCCTGGGACCAAGACTAGTCATTGCAATTAATTTGAACTTAGCAGCCTTAGTGTCACTCCCAGTTACACTATTGCAATCATCGTATTTATTATTCTCTTCTTAATTCTATATCAATTCACATAAACCTTCCCATGATTCTCTTCTTGGTGAATAGAGGTCTGGGCTTAGAGTCAAGAAGATCTGAATTCACATTTGGCCTCCGTGACCCTGGGCAAGTTACTTAACATCTCATTGCCTAAGTTACCTCTTCTGTAAATTGGGAATAATAATAGCACCTACCTCCCAGGGTTGTTGTGAGGATTAAATGAGAGTAAAGTGCTTAGTACAGTACCTGGCACAGAGTAAGCATATATGTAATTGTCAGTTTTTTTGAATTACTCATATTTGTAATTTCTTATGGCACAATATCATGTTATTATATTCCTAGAACATTGTTCAACTATTCCTTAATTTATGGGCATTCATTTAATTTCTTTTTTTTTTTCTACCACAAAAAGTGATAATAAAATATTTTGGTAAAGATAAGATAGGATCTCTCTTTCTCTCTTTGACCTTTTGGAAGTATGTTTTTGTTGTTGTTTGTCATTCATTCTTGAAGAGGACCATGACGTCAGGGAGATGATACCATGACATGTGAGTGAATTGAATTTAAGTGAGGGAGGACTGTGCAAAATCATCAGCCTAATTTTCTCCTCTGGAGCTGAAGGGGATGGGATTTGTGCTGGTGTAATGAGAATGGGAATTTGAAGATCTTCCCTACCCCTTAATAGACCTGGGGGCAATTTGAAGACCTCCCCTGCTTTGAAAGTAAACTCTGCCCCCTAATAGGCTGAATATAATCACATGGAGCCTGTGATGGAGGGAATTTGCTGAAGAAAAGCAGAGCCCACAGGAAGCTGGTCAGAGCCAGACAGATGGTGGGAGAGAGAAGGGGTTGAGGCAAGGAGATAGAGAGTCTTGTAAGTAAATATTAATCTTCGAATTGGTTTGTGGGAAGGCTGAAGGGTGCTATGGCTCTCAGTATTATTATGGCTTCTTAATATCTTTGGTATTATGAGGGAATGGACTTGCTGGTTTTGGGACTGGGTTTTCTGGTGTCTAAATAAATGCTTCAGTTCTTCGCTCTATCTGGAAAGTTTGGTATATTTTGTGATTGATTGTCATGTGATACTTATAGTCATGGTCTTTATTGTGATCATGGGCACTGTAAATATTGCACTGGAGCTACAGCTGGACCCCTAAATGAAAAGACCATGTCTTTGGGACCTGGACTCCAAAGCCCCAGAACCAAGTCACAGGCATTGTCTGTCCCAACCAATAATCCTTTTAACTGCTCTTTCCTTGTGGCTTCCATAGTCTATACCTGGCTCCAACACAGGCTATTTACCACCCTTTAATTCCATCCAGATCTTCCCACATTCTTTCTGTATAAAAGGGTCCATCTTGCCTCCATTAAATTGCTCAGATTCTTAAAATCTAACCCACTTGTATTGGAGTCACAAATAGCACAGATTCCTTAAGAGTCTGGCCCACTTCTGTTGGTGATACAATAAACCTTGTCTCTGACTGAGAGACTACTTGAACATTTGAATTCTTTCAAGGCAGACCCACCTTGTATTTCCAGTTCCCAAGACCCCTGGACTGAAACAGAGTCATCTGGGTCCAGTGGCAAGATATAGATTAGGTCTACTGGAGATGGCCCTGGATTCAGTGGGAGACCTTGGCCTTTTAAGTTTTTAAACAGGTCTCAGTTTGAGAGAGGCAAAGCCCATTCAGTGATTAAGGGTAGGTGAGCAATGAGGCAGAGAACAGCCTCTTTATCTAGTTAAGGAAAAGGAAAGAAAAGAAAGTACAAGAAAAGAAAAGAAAAGGGAAGAAAAGAAGAGGAAAGAAAAGAAAAGAATCCATCTGGGAGAGGACAGCCCTCAGGGTTTCTGGTGAAAACAGAAACAATTGCTATTTACATTCACTCTGAGCCAATCAGGGTCCAAAGACCAAGGGGGGCTTGGCCTGGGACCTATTGTTGGAGAGCTAACTCGGTAGTGTGATCACTGGGTATGTACAATTTGCTGAATTTTCTTGAATAATTTCAAATTATTTTCCAGACTGGTTGGACCAATTCACAGATTCCTCTAACAGTATAGTAGAAAGCTAATGAAAGCATCAATGTCCCCATTTTATGGATGAGAAAACAGACTCATAGAAGTGAAATGGCTTGCCAGAAGCCATAAAGCTAACTGGTAGAGTTGCAACTCAGGAATTATACTCCAGGTTCAGGGTTCTTGTGAATCATAGCAGTTATAGCACCAGTAAATTTTCTTAAAATTATGAACTTGATAACCAACAACAGTATTAATCAACTTAAGTAAGAAAATAATATATAAAACCATAAAATGTAGAAATATTTTTATTTTGCTAAATATATGTAAAAATATAACCAAATAACAACAATGACATTTTTGGACTAATCTGGTTTTTGCCTTTGTATACTTATGGTATAGTTAGAGTAATCACTTAACTAATGTTTGTTGAAATCAGTTGTTGAATTTTGTTCTTTGACCTCTTCTAATTTATTTTTCATCTGTAAACTTGTAGGATTTTGTCATTTTTTATAGTCATGCGGAGTATTATGTTGTTCTGATTCTGTTTTTCCTACTCTATATCATGTCATATAGGCCTTTTGGTATTTCTTCCTATTTATCATTTTAACAGGGAGTATGGGGAAGTGATTAGAGGTAATAGCAGTGTGAGGATAAGCAAGTCACTTCTCAGTGGTCCAGGAAACATTCTAAGATGTGAACTGCAGATGACTTGCCAATCAGCATCCGGGGATATTGTTTCCACCCTGAGAGTTTCCTACATAGAAAAAGATAACAATTCTGTTCTATTCATCCTAGCAGTGGTATAGTAATTCCTTTACATTGATCTCTAACAATTTTTTTTCAGTCATTCCTTTGAAATTGGATACATGAATCATTTTCATTTTCCATTTTTCTGAATTATGGATGTTTTAAAAAGTTACTTACTTTTAGTTTACAACATTCAGTTTCACAAGCTTATGAGTTCCAAATTTTCTTTCCCTCCCTTTCTCTTCCCCTCCCCCCCAAGCAATCTGATATAGCAGCAGTTCTCAACCTGCGGGTTGCGACCCTTTTGGGGGTCGCCTAAGACCATTGGAAAACACATATTTCCAATGGTCCTAGGAACTGAGACACTGCTCCTCTATTGGTCTCCAGGTAGGTCCCCCCACATGCAGATATGCCCACATACGAGTATTAAAGGGTCGCAGCATTAGGAAGGTCGAGAACCACTGTGATATAGGCTCTACATATACCTTCACACCAAATGATAGTCAACTTGTAAAGAAGAATTATAACCAATGGAATGAGCAATGAGAAAGGAGAAACAAAACAAAGAGAGATCAAGTAGCTTGCTTCAATCTGCATATGAATTATGGATTTTTTTCAGAAGTTTTATTTTTCTTTTAATAATATTCTTAGGGCATAATCCTAGTGGTATGAATGTAGGATAGGATCAGTCTTATAAATATTTTCCTATATTGCCAGGTGGTATTCCAAAAGGATTTCAGCAATATAATACCATACTTGTTTCCCCTACTTGAAGCAACACTGATTTTAGTTTTTTAATATCTTTGTCAATTTGATGGATACAGGTGCTTTCTGAAATTTGTTTCAATTTGCATTTCTCTGTTTATGAGAGTTTAAACAATTTTCTTTATGGGGAAAATAGTTTTATTTGTGTTTTTTAAATCCGTTGCTTTTTGGAGGGCAATTGGGGTTAAGCGACTTGCCCAAAGTCCCACAGTTGGTAAGTGTGTCAAGTGTCTGAGGCTGGATTTGAATTCAGGTCCTACTGACTCCAGGGTGGGTGATCTATTCATTGTGCTACCTAGCTGCCTCTGTTACTTCTTAATCCCTGCCACTAATCCATAGGAAAAGCTACCCTAGTGACAAAGCAGTGACATTCAAACAAAACAAACCAACACATGGACCATCCCTGACAACATATGCCTAATTCTGCATGGCTGTGCACTAGTCTTTCTTGAGATGAGACCTTTAGCATTAAGATGGGTCCTTGCACTGATGGGATCTTTTTTTTTTTTTTTTGGCATTGTTTTCCATTATACATATTGAGTTTTACCAGTTATTCAAGTGATTTATAACAATTTGTGTGTTTTTCCTTTCAATCCAAACTTCCTATGTTTCCACTTATATTCCTTAGGAGGTCTGAGGTAGATTAAAATTGTGATAAGATTTCACATAATTACTGTTTTTAAGTACTTGTATCAATACTTGTATTGATAATGGGAAACAGCAATTTAGATGCTTAATTAGATTATGTTTCATGAAAGATCCTTTATCTTAATGAAATAATAGATGTGCTCTTTAAGAATGCTGTAAATCAAATTTTAGTGAATTAAATCACATTATTAGTTGCACCAGAAGATTTTACTATGTAAAATACAGCACATGCTCTGGACTCACTAGGCTCACAATCCTCAGAACTCAGCTGTCACTTTTCCCCTCAGAGTTTTAGGGTTAACCCTTTAGGAATGTTTATCTAATGTTCACAAATCCCCATTAGTATGCTTCCCACCTCGGTTATGATTTTAAATCCATTAGTCAGCCAGACTTAACTTGCTTTTAGAAAAGAGTATTTGCTAAGGTAGTATATTTAGTATAACTATACAAATATTCCCCCAAAAGTATGTGACACACTTTCCCACAAGTACATAGAGAGTCCAGGAGAAAGTGGGCTAAAGCTTAGAAGACATATTCATAGAAATAGCCCCCCTGATGAACTTCTTGCTATAATCTCCAAGATATTTCCCTTAGGTATGGTAAGGCTTTTCTCTTGGTAGGCCTAATATGCTTTCCACATCTCATGTCTGTCCTTGACTTCTGATACAGACAATACCAGGACTCAAAAAAAAAAAACAAAACCCCAAAATTCAACCTTCAGTTGATTGGGAGTTCATGAGACCCATCTTCAGGACCCTTTTTCCTATCAAACATTTTACTGTCTCAGTCCCAAAGAAGCTCAGATGGTTTTACTCAGGCCACTAGGAGCATGACCAAATTCTTCAGCCAATTAGGACAGAATTCCTGTCATACCTGGGAGGCATCCAGGCCTTATTCACACTGATGAACAATCTGTATATATTCTCATCTGATAAATATATCAGGGCTATATGGGAACAAAGTCTGTAGAAAATCTCTTTGTAAAGCCACCCACTGGATTTTTTGGTAATATGAAAGTTCACTCTCTAAAATTAGGTGAGCTCTAAGCCTGGATTTGCTTGTGTCTGGTTTTCTTGAAGCA
This sequence comes from Pseudochirops corinnae, assembly GCA_028646515.1. NCBI lineage: Eukaryota > Metazoa > Chordata > Mammalia > Diprotodontia > Pseudocheiridae > Pseudochirops > Pseudochirops corinnae. Next base: position 157,125,431 of record CM053586.1, on the reverse strand, counting down.
GGATATACCTGTAGAGTCAAGTCCTGCTGGAGACTAGCTCAGGTTGTATCAAGTCTAGTGCCATATTAATATCAGATCCTGATCTTTCCACCCAAGCTCTTTAATTTTTAACTCCTTCCAGGTGCCAGTGTTTGTAGGCAACTGATAAAATGCCATCTTCACTCTCAAGGTACAGACAAGTTAAGGAAATAAATTGCTACCTCTGAGGATGAGTAGTGCATCTTAAAAAAAAAAAACTGCATTCTACAATCATCATGTAGGAGATTTGGTAGTTGACCTAGTAATGTAACATAGCAATAACTGAATCATCCACAGAAAGGACTCCAGTTTGTCTCACAACTGAAGAAGTCAGGTCGCAAAGAACTGAGTTTTGAAAACAGGCCAAGGATTATTAGATCCTAAAAATATGCTGGCCTCTTTAGTGTCTCATTAGTAAAATTGTTGCTGACATAATTACATTTTAGATAGTTTCAACTCTAAGCAAGTTAGTGCCTTTATTGATGCTTTGAGATCATCATAGGAAGTCTACACAAGCACAAAGAAAATCAGCAACTGGCACAATTTCCTAGCAAATTTTGAGCAGTCTACAATGATTTGAAATTGATTTTATGGAATTGTACAAGTCTCCTAGTGTTTGGTCAGGTGAACCTTTTATATGCTTGCATAGTACTTTTTAAAAGTTAATTAGATAGGGGCAGCTAGGTGGCACTGTGGATAGAGCACTAGACCCTGGAGTCAGGAGAACCTGAGTTCAAATCTAGTCTTAGACTCTTACTAGCTGTGTGACCCAGAGGCAAGTCACTTAACCCAATTGCCCCCCTCAAAAAAAAGTTAATTAGATAGCATGACGAATCCATAGACAGCCAGCCTTAGCATTAGGAAAACCTGAGTTCTAGTCCTACTTATTCCATATACTAGCTGTGTCACTCTTAGCACATCACTTAGCCTCTGTACTATAGTCAACACTCTCCAAGACTGGCAGATGCAGAGCAGGTGCTATTCTGCATTAAGGAAGCTCGTACATTGCTATTTCCTGCTTTGGTGAAATAATCATGGATCCAGCTTCATTTGTTTTTCTTTTTAGACAGGTTAATTTTGTGGGTGGTTCCAACTTGACTGGCAAAAAACATCCCTCAATTTTTGCTTTAGCTAAAATTTACCAAACGCTAATATCAATCCCAAAATTCTCTAGATTTGATAAGATGGTTAAAAAAAAAAGGAAATGACAAAAACAAGGTATTTCTTCCTCTCCTAATGGAATTTTCCTTTGCCTCGTTCAATTGGATTGCTATAATTTCAGAAGAGACAATTCTAAGGACACAAAAGAAAAAGCTAGGAAGAAACTATCTCACCAGCACATTCAGCTTTTTCATTAATGCTCCTTAGTGATCGTGGAAAGAAGGAACAATGGAGTTGGATGACCAAAATGCCAATTCCAGCTCTCTTGCTTGCTATCTATACAACTTGAGGCATTTAATCTCCTCATTCCTCAATTTCCTCACTCTGAAATGAAGGGGTTGGATTTGATGACCTCTAAGATACATTTCAGCAATAGATCTATGATCCTATATTCAAAGAACTTATGGATCCTAGGAGAGGATCCCATTCCCACCCCATTTCTATACTGATGGAAGGAGGAAGCAAATGAAGGGGGAGGGATAGGGTTGGGCTAGGGGCATTCAGAGGGAGTTGAACTAAGATTTCTTCTTCATAATCCCATTGGCAGATCAGTGGTTTTTAAGACCACATAGATTCTGTGTCTCACTATCAGTAATTCTGCTCTGAAATTTTCCTTCTCTTTCACATGTGAAGAAATCAGTTTTATTTTTACCCATTTGTTTTTTCTGTCTTGTTTTCTACAAGGTGCTAATATGCCTAGTTGGTCTCACCTTTTATCAGTCTGGTAATCAAGACATTAGGATGATGATAGTAAGCATTTTAACTAAAACATTATGCTGCCAACTCTGTCTATTTGTTCATTTATCAGTCCTTTTATCAGGCAACCTGGAAAGGGCACAAAGCAGGTGAAGTTCATGGGTCACCTTTGTTGCTTCTTGGCAACTTCTGGGAACAGTGGAGGAAGGTGAAGACAGTATTATGAGATTCTGAATGATCCATATATTAAATTCTGTGTATACATGAGGACAAAACAAGGAAATATAAATGCAATATTTGTCTAGTGGAATGTGAACTTCTTTAGGGCACAAAATATTTTTTGCTTGGTTTGGTATCCCTAGTACTAGCACAGTGTTTTGAACATAACTCACTGTTTAATAAATGTGCATTGAGTTAATGAAATTGGATCAATGGGTGAATGTTGCAAAAGGGCAGATTTAGGCTTGATGGAAGGACAGGAAAAAATTACCTTCCTCATAATTAGGTACAGTGTTACCCCCCACCCCCCATTAAATTGGCTGACTCAGGACATATACAGGCACATTTTATATATATGTAATTGTGTATATATATACATGTATATGTATATATGTGTGTATATCTAATCTATATCTATATCCATATCTGTATCTTCCTCCCTCATTGGAGGTCTTCAAGCAAAGGCATGTCACATCTGTCAGGCACTTAGTAAAGAGGATTCTTGTTTTTGCTATTAGCTAGCAGCCTCTGAGATCTCTTCCAACACTGAGGTTCTATGAATTGTACTTAAATTTAAATAGCAACACAAGAGATTTAGTTCAGACAAATCTATATTCTTAAAAGATTATTAAACTGTAAAATTTAAATTTTAAAAGTTAATTTAAAAGATTGTCAAACTACAAAATATGTTATGGAGACACGTGGTAGGATCTCATTTCTTTTGGATAGTTTGGTTGCAGCCCTACCTGGAGGCAGGTATTCAGCCTCTGGAAAAGTCTCTAAGTCATGGCAAGCTGAGAAAGGATTGTTGTAACACAGTGGAAAGTATAACTCTGAACTACCAGAGTGGAGTAGATTGCTACTTCCTCCCACTTTCCCCCCACCCCCAATCTTCTTTTCCTTTCCTAGATCTGTTGAGAACCTGACACATTTCTTCTCAGCCAAGAGAGAAAAGATGAAACTGACACTTTGTCAGCAGTTGTGTAGTGAAACTAATTAACTCTAAAGAAGCTCAGAATTGTTCTTCTAGGTAGTATCTGTGGTTTCCCTCCCTTTATGCAATTGCATTGTAGTCTACAAGAAAGGGAGAGTGGGTCCACAGGGAGAAGATAGGTGTTTTGTGTTGTGGTGTTACCTGGACAAGTCACTTAGCTTCTTTGGAAATGAAATGTTGGATGAAATAATTTCAAAGTTCTCTTTCATCTCTAATGATTTTCAGGTAGGTAAATTCAGTTTGAGAATCATATGCTTCTTTTATATAGTCACAACTTTCTCAATTAATGATCATGTGCCACATTAGCTTTTTATGATACTAACTCTAGGATGTGTTCTCCTCAAATTAATTCTCATTTATGGAATACCACATAAACCATTTATAATAAAACTCGAACCTTAAAAACAGTCAGTGACTATTCACATCTTGAGAATACAATGGTATTTGCTAAGAGGTTCAAGTTTGCTACCTTTTGCTCATCAGTTTCTGACTTGGTTGGGCTGAGGGTGAGGAGTTCTTTTTTTTTTTAAGCACTTAAGTGAAAGCCAAATTTGCTAGAGTTTTTCTCCGGTCTCATTGCAGAATTTTTTTTATAGCGTTATTGATGGCTTTGAGTTTGAAGTATGACTTCATAGGTGGATGTGATCGAGTGTGTGTAGCTATGAACAAATGTCTAAGAACCCAGGAATAAGGACAAGAACAAGAGAGAGAAGAATGAGCAAGGGAGGATATCAGGTGTCCTTCGACTGGCTACCTAAGAATCACAGGGAACTTAAAGAGGTTTGAGATGGGAAAAGGCATCCTTTTCGGGTTCAGGAAATGATATAGCCATTGCTTCCTACTGAGAAAGAAACTTGAAAAAAGAGAATAAAAGTGGAAATGTGATAACTGCAGCTGATAAAACTGAATTGTTGCTTTGCATAGTTTCTGCTTCCAGGACTACAGGGAAAGAGGAGTCTGCAGCTGTGGCATTGCTCCTTGGAGCAGCAGTTCGGAGCCACTGCTGTGCTGCAAAAGCTTCTTGTGAACAAAATCTGCTCCAGCAACTGAGCATGCTCAACTCCAAGTCACATAATCATTGCAATGACTGGATTCCACGTCTCCAGATTTTTGCAATAGCAGCAAGGGAGGGGAGGGTAAGAAGAAGGGAAAACAGGTACAGCCCAGGGAATAGTTGAACCTGAAAGTGAAGGAAGACTGGGGAGGAGGAGCAAGATGGAAATAGGGAGAAACCTTAAGGAAGTTGTTCACCAATCTTTATTAACTTTGCTTGTTACAGAGAGAGCAAGCCTATTTGTCAGTTAAGGGGCAACCAATTCAATTCAATGAACAATTCAAGAATAATTTAAGCCCTACTATGTTCAAGGCACATTATAATAGGCAGTAAGGATACAAATGACATTCTCTGCTTTTAAGGAACATCTAATAGATAGAAGTAAATAAATCAGTTTGATACAAGGTAGAGAGGACATTTAGACAATGCTCTAGGAAAATTTGGAGAGAAGACTTTTATGGCGGGAGAGGGTGAACAGGGAAGGCTTCATTGAGGAGATAGCCCCTGAAATCAGCCTCGAAGCAATAGAATTTAAACAGACAAATATGAGAATAGGGTATATTAAGTGACAGGGGAACAACTCTCAGAGCACAACTGGAGAAAATGGTATAGACCCCGAGATATCACAAGTTATGTATAGCAGATCATTTTAATAGCAGAAAGACTGGCTGGTGTAGTGGATTAGAATTCAGAAGACCTGGGTTTTAGCTCTACTTTACTCACTAGTTTCTTGATCTTGATCTAATCACTAAACCTTAGTGAGGTTCAGTGCTCATCTTACATGGTGGTTGGTCCTGAGTATGGAATAAAAAAGCACTGGATTTGGGAATAGAGGACTAGGCTCTGTTGCCTGCTATCAATGGGGCTTCTGACAAATCTCAATTTCTCTGGATCTTTGTTTCTTAACCTATGAAATGAAAGGGTTAGATCAGATTGCCTTTAAAGTTCTTTACAGACCTAAATCCTATGATCCTAACATATGTTAAAATGCTGTGAAAATTGAAGTGCATTACAAATACAATTATTATAGCACTAATCATCTCACCCACTTATCTGCTTTTTTAGTAGTTACTTGTGTTTTTACTTCTTCTGTTGGATTGTAGGTTCTTTGAAAGAAGAGAAAACCCTGCCCCTTTTAATACAAGCATAGGTATGGGTACAATAGACAATATTCATTATACATCAACCTTGTATCTCCATCCAAAGCAACAGTTTTCACAACAGGGTCCTTGAAAATATTTTTTGAATGGAATATTTATAGATTAACTGACAGTGACATTATCTGCAATTATTTCCTGCTTTAACAACATATACTGAGGGCTTAAAGCTTGAAATTACTCTTTATGAATTGCGTGGCTAGAAATGAGTATGTTGACCTGGACTCGCGCTGCTACTAGAACATTTCAATCAGCACCAATCCTGATTGGAGGCATGAAGCAATCAGGTAGTTAGGGAAGAACTGGTCCAGAGACATCCTCTGATTCATTTCCTTTTCCTGGATGACCACTGTACTCCCTAGAAGCCTACACATAGGTTCAGGATGGGCGAGGGGTGGGGGTGGGGGGGGGAAGATTTTACAGGTGATTCATTTGGTATTAGTGGGAAGAAAAAAATAATTGTAAAAATCGGCTGTTATTTTCTCGGTGTAAGGAAATCGTTCTTCGAAAACTATCCTCACCAATGCTATTGGTGATTTTGCAACTCATCTGTATATTAGTCTTTATGAGCTGCCTGAAGGCATTGAAAGATTAAATGACTTGCCCGGGGTCACACTGAACTATAACAGAAGCAGCATTAGAACCTAGGTAGATCAAGGTTCTGCCAAATCGTAACAAACTCCTGTTAAGGGTACCGACAGTGGAGATGCCAACTGTGGAGAGAGGACTGTGGGGAGTTGAACAACGTCCTTCTGTTCGCCATCGACCGCCCCCAAAGCCCGATACCCTTTCCCCCGCCCTCACCCCCATACCTCCTAACTATGCTTCCACTTCTGCGGCTGCCCAACTGCACTTGATGCAGCGATAGCATAAGGGTCCCGATGACTGGGTTTATAGGGGGTGGCACATACAAATCGGAATAAGTCAACAAATTCTTTTCCAGGGCTAAAATGTGCTAGATCTACTTGTCTGGTTCAGCGTAGCTGACCCCGGAAGAGAAACTTTTTGGAGGCGGAGAGGGGGTAGAGGGAGCATATAGGTAAAATCAAATCAACCTCGGTCTACTTTCCTCAGTTGTTCTAGTCCTCATTCTCAATCCTCTTTGTCTCTTTGGTCCCCCCAACCCCTTGCAGACTCAACCTCCCCCATGAAATCACATCCTTTGCTGAGACAGCTGTACTCAGGGAGGATACAAGGGATCTTGAGTTGGGGTCCCATAGTTTCCTGACCCCTTTCCCCTTTTGGTTACTAGTAAAACCTGGACTATTGGATCCCCCTTGCTTGCAAAACAAACTCCTTGGTGGCTTTCCCTCTGGCGGCAGCGGCAGCTGGGCATGCTCAGTCAGTCCGGGCCGGCTCGGGGGCAAGTAGGAAGCTTTTGCGCGGAGCTGAGCTGGAGGCTGGAGGCTGGGTGAAGTGGGAGGGGATAGGGGGCAGGGGGCGGGGGGAGGGTTGGAAGCCGGCTGCAGGCGCCTGAGGTTGCTGGGAGCGCTTCCTGACCTCCCAGCCCCCTAGTCAGCCGGGACGAAGGAGGGAAAGGAGGAGAATTACTGGGGGGAGAGCCTGCGTGGCCCGGGCTCGATGAAAGAGCAGCAGCAACGGTAGCAGTGAGGCAGGCGGAGGGGGCGTCAGGAACTCGCGAGGCAGACCCGGGAGGCGCGCGCTGCTCAGGACCCGCAGCGGCTTCGGGGCGGCGGCGGCCGCTGCTGCTGCTGCTGTTGTTTCTGTGCTGCTGCGATGTTTCACTGCATCCCCCTGTGGCGGTGTAACCGTCATGTGGAAACCATCGATAAGCGCCACTGCTCCCTGGTCTACGTCCCGGAGGAGATCTACCGCTACACCCGCAGCCTGGAGGAGCTGCTCCTAGACGCTAACCAACTCCGCGAGCTGCCCGAGGTGAGTGTGCCAAGCTCAGGGCGCCCGGGCTCACCTGGGGAAGGCCGGCCAGCGGGCAGGCGCGCGCAGCTCCTGCCGGCTGCTTCCTGGGGAGCGTGCCCAGTTGTGGGGCAGCTCAACCGCCTTACCCCCTCTGACTGTTCTGCTTATCTTCTTTCTTCTCCACTCCGATTCCTGGGGAATCTGGATGGACAGGTGCCCCATTGCCTCGTTCACCTGATTCCCTCCTCCGCCCCCCCCCCCCCATATATTGTGACCACTGAGGGGCACCCACCAAGGGAGAAAAAGTTTAATTTTGTTTTATTGTTTTGTTTTTAAAGGTAGAGACTTGTGCGATTAGAAAACTGCACTGGGCTTGCTATGGGACAGAAATCCAGTGAGTTAGGCTTCTGGACACTGTTTCATACTGATGAAACTACCTAGTTCCCTATTATGCTCGTTTTGTACTCCGAGCCTTGGGATTTGATTCTGGCTCTGTCATTGAGTACTTGTGTGAACCTGGGGAAGTCATTTCTGTTCACTGGATCCGCGTTTCCCCCTCTGTAAAATGAGGGGGTTGAACTCTAGGTTCTTTCTCGCACAAAATCTGTGAGCCTATGAGGAAATGTTTCTCATCACAAACCCACTGGAAAAAGAGTTGTCCCTCTCAGGGGCTTCATCTTCGTATGGGTTTCATGGCCACTGGCCAATCCCGGAGCTCTCTCAGAGCTTAGCTAGGGCGTGCATTCCTTCTTGGCAGCTAGGATTCTCCAGGTGGTGAAGAAGTAAAGTCATCCTACCTATCTGGGCATCTTAATTGGAATGTGTTCTGAGCCTTATCGACAGGTGGGCTGTGCGCAGGACTGCTGTAGATTGGCCAGTCCTACTGTTGGCATTGGGTGTAACTGACGTAGTGAAAGATAGTGGAGAGAGAACTGGGTGTGGGGAGTTTGAGGTGTGTTTCCTTGTGTCCACTGCTGAAAAGCTGGATGCCCAGCCCTGCTGCTGGGAGAGTACACTCTCCTCCTTCTTCCTCTCCTTTCTCTCCCACCTTGCTGCTTCTTCTCTCTTCCCTATCATTTCCCCACCTCATCCTCACCCCCTCTCCTCTACTCCCTAAATAAAAATCAACAGAGGCTTTACCTGGCCTTCCTCCTTCCTGACCCAGGTTCAAGGAGAGCAAAATTTTGATATCCAGACTTAATGGATTCTTAGTGATGCATTTTTTCTCAAGTTGTTTGTGTCAATGAGTCTATCACACCCCTGCTGCTGGACAGATCAAAAGATACATGCTGATTGTACTTTGATCTGGAAATTTCAGGGTTTCAGAACTTTTAATAACCTCCATGTCCACTTTGGGAGCCAAATTGAAGAATGACCTTTAGAGAGAAATGTCCACCTTTATGTATGTGTAGGAACTGAAAGTTCACTAGGTCTAAAGGTGTACAAGAAGTGGTAGAACTTACTGCTTCCATGACTGTGAATTACTTTTTTTTTTTCCAGTCTGGGAAATGTATTAAATTATATTCCTCCACTACTGCTAGGGAGGGTTTCCAAAGGTTAATGAGTAGTTGAAATTCAGTCACTTGGCATCTGTTATCATCCCAGATCATCATCACAAAAAGACAATTTGCTGAAATGAAAAGCTGTATGATTTGCCTAAATGTGATCTCCATTATTGATAGTTTAAAAAAAAAAAAGACAGAAAAACTCCAAAATGTGTAATTTTTTAAAAATCTTTTTCAAATATTATTCTTCCTGTAGATGTCTTTGGTTTACCCTTTGCACAGGAGCTAAAGTTGGAAGGGTCCTTTGAGATCATATAGTTCAAACTCCTCATTTTACAGATGAGAAAACTGAAGTCCAGAGAGGTTAATTTATTTACCCAAGGTTACCCTACATATCTGAGTGGTATAGATGGGATTCAAACTCAGAGATTCCAAGTTCAGTGCTAATCTATTGCCCCAAGTTGCTTTTTCTTGTGGGTCTGGAAATCATGGGAATTTCCTGTGTTTGGGAGTTCAGCAAAGCCCTTGATCTTTTTTTTTAAAGTTCAGTGGCAGAAAAGCCACCTCTTTTCTTTAGGTAATTTACTTTTCAAAGGGATTTTCCAAACATATGTTTTATCTCTTTGCTTTTGTCTTTGGTTTTAGGTATTAAATGTGATGTTAATTAGTTGTGGGATCTTTAGGTGAGATTGCCAGCCATCAATATAGAAATACATAACCTGATAGTTTTCAGAGATCACAGAAGATGTCATCCATACTGAATAGTGGGGTGAAAACTTGACATCCAAACTGGAAAAGTCTGACAGTTGTGGCAGTATTTGTAGAGCTTCATGGTTAAATCATAGATCTAGGCCTGGAAGGATCTATTCCAATTTCCCCATTTTACAAGTGAGGAAACTTGAGGTCCCGGAAGGTTAAGTGACTTTACCAAAGTCATGCAGGTAGTAAGGGGCAGAGGTGGGATTTGAACCCATATCCTCAGAGACTCTGGGGCTATTATTCTTTGTGTAAACTTTTATGAACTTTTCTGTATACTTTTTTTTAAAAAAGAAAATGATGGTTTTAAGTTTGTTGGAAATGACAGGTATTTCTGTTGACACTAAATGGAAATTTTTCAGTAGCCCAAAATGTAGTATAAAGAGATTGTGTCAAGGGAAGCAAATGAACAAGAAGTCCTTTCAGAGGCATTTCTTCCTAAGGTTAACCATTGCTCCAACTGTGCCCTTCAGAATTCAGTTACAAAAAAATTAAACTCACTGTGCTTATTATTTTGAGTTACTTCTTGACTCCTAGACTTGGTTATCCCTAGGAGTAGTGTCTACTTTTGATATCATTCACGAAGCATTCTTACTCCTTTTTTTAAAATCTTTATTTATTTATTTATTTTTTAAATTTTT
>CM053586.1:157048026-157096302 GCA_028646515.1 Pseudochirops corinnae | reverse complement strand
TGGCGCCACAGGCTCCACGTGACCACATTCAGCCTATTAGGCAACAGAGTATACTTTCAAATATCCAAGGGTCGTCAGAGTCGCGTAGCCACTTTAGCAAAGGGCCTAGGGGCAGGGAAGATCTTTAGATTCCCATAACACCAACTTGTAGAAATTTGTGTAGAGCAGTTAAAACTCTTAACCAGTTTTATATCATGGGCCTCTGACAATTAGGTATAATCTATAGACCCCTTCTCAGAATAATATTTTAAATGCATAAAATACAAAAGCTTGCAAAGGAAATCAAATATACTAAAATAAAGAAATACTTATTTCCCCATCCAAGTTCATCTATTTATGGACCCTCATTCAAGAACCCCTGTATAGAGGAAAGCACTAGGGAACCACTGTTTTTTTGAGCAGGGGAATGGCATGATTAGGTCTGTGCATTATGAAATTTATTTTTGGTAACTCTGATACCATAGACTGAAAAGGATAGATTGAAAAGCAGGGATATTGGAGGCAAAGAGATTAAGTCAGAGATTTTCATAGTGGTCCAGGAGAGATGTGATGAAGGCATGAACTAGAGTGCAGGAGAGGAAATAGATAAGAGAGTTTCTGTGAATGAAAAATCAAGATTTAGCAGTGAATAAGAAGAGTCAAATATGACTGTGAAGTTCTTGGATTAGCTACCTGGAAGAATAGTGGTGTCATCAATAAGAATAAGAAAGTACATAGCAAGGATAGATTTGTGAGAAAGAGTAATTTGGTTTTTGAGCTACAAGGACATATTTTTATTATTATTACTTAAAGCACTAGTGTAGAAATGCATCCCTGATGGGCTTGTAATCTGCCGTGATTGTTATGCAAAAGCCCATAGAGCTTTTATATATAAATCTATTTACTGAGCTATAATGCATTGCAGATAAATTTATATCTTCCCACTGTTGTTAGAGATGCTCTAGAAATCATCATGGACAGAAGTTAAAGATCCTTTTCAAGAAATGTAAAACGTAAAAAAGCCCCAATTCATCCAGTTTTCTATTTTTTAAACTCCTAAAGAAGGAAAGAGTGGAAAAAGTAGACAGAGTTCAAAAGAAAGTAAACTGGGATGGTGAATTGGAGAGCATAGGTGTACATAGATGTAGTGGATGAAAGATCTGTGGTTGTGTAGACTGGAGAAAAGAATGAATGAGTCAATGAATGAAAAAGCAGTCCGTAAGTGTTCACTAGATGTCAGACATGATGGTAAGTGCTTGGGATACAAAAGCAAAAATATGACCAGCCCTTGCTCACAAGGACTTTATATCCTAATTTGGTTTTGAGCTACAAGGACATATTTTTATTATTATTACTTATGAGAATAATTGTTTTTTTCGTTTTGTTTTGTTTTTTTCGTTTACTTTTCTTTTTTCCTTTTTTTTATTAAATTGATTTGTTTATTTACTTTTAGTTTACAAGATTCAGTTCCATAGTCCCTTCAGTTTCAAGTTTTCTCCCCTCCTTCTGCGCTCCCCCTCCCCCCCATGGCAGCATGCAATCCAGTATAGGATCTGCAAATACTTTCACATTGGACATTAGTCTGGTTGCATAAAAGGGTTGCAACCGATGGAGTGGACAATGGGAAAAAGAAAGAGAACCAAACATGAAAAAGAACCATAGCATGTAGATTGCTTCAGTCTCCATTTAAACTCTGTTCTTTCTAGATCTTTCTGTGAATGTAGGTATCTCCTTTATGGATAGATATTTTGGAAAGATATTTTGATTGGGACGTCACTGGGATGGTGAGTGGAACCATAGGGGAGTACTCAGAGTAGATTAAAACAAGCCATCTGGCTGTAACGTATTTCACAGGATCAAACATCTGGAATAAATGTTTGGAAAGGTTACTTTAGAAGTGGTTGTCTGTAAAATGATTTGGAGAAATGTGAGATTCCAGGCAAAGAAGGCCATTGAAGTTGTGAGAATTATAGTGAGTGATAAAGACCCAAACCAGACAGTAGGAAGTGAAAAGCTGATCTGGAAAGAAATTGGTATCAGCATGTGGGGTCATCCTCATATCAAATGTTGAGGGTAAAATGACCAAATCTGAATTTTGACCATGGAAGAGTGGTGGCCTAATAATGCAGAAATGGAAATAAGGCAGTTAGGAGGAAAACAACATTATATCTTTTTTCCTTCTCTCCCTTTCCCTCAACTCTCATCTTCCCAATTTTAATGCACTTTTCTCAAGCAAATACAATTGTGCTGGTTACAATTTTAGGAGTCTACAGTGTCTTTGAATTATTTTAATTTGAATTATTCTCATTCCATAGTCAAAGAAAAGTAGTCAAGTTCAAAATATTATTTTGTAAAGTTAGCTGTGTTTAAAAGTGCCTTTGGGTATTTCCTAAAATAAGCATTGTAAAGATCTACCCATGTTATTTAGAAGTCATTTTGGACAGATGTGAATTATTCAGAAGACTTGAAGGTACAGAAAAATCTTGACACTGAAATATCCAACTTTATGAATGGGGGTGGGAAAATTATTTATTCAACAAATATTAATTAAGGTCTACTATGCTATTTCCTCCCTCTCCCCCAGAATGAAACCCAGTTTGCAAAAGGGCCAAAACCACCCTATGCCTGCTTTTAATACAATAAAGCTTTACTTAAATTAAAAAAAATATATATTTAAAAAAACATTCTTGAAAATGCATTTTAAATTGTTCAACTTGCATTTTTTTTCCTTGTGATTTCCCTTCCTTTTTGCAATTTTATGAAATTAAATTGTACTTTAAAAAAATCAATACTCTCAAATAAAATAATTTTTACACGCAATAAAAATAAAATTTAAGAATGTAAACAACATTCTTTTATTTTTTGTTTTTGCAGGGGGGAAAGCAGGGCAATTTGGGTTAAGTGACTTGCCCAAGGTCACACAGCTAGTGTTAAATGTCTGAGGCCCGATTTGAACTCCAGTCCTTCTGACTCCAGGGCTGGTACTCTATTCACTGTGCCACCTAGCCACCCCACAAACAAAATTCTTGTTAGCAGCTGATAGGATTTGGCCTGGACCAGTCACCTTGCTAGGCTTCTGATTCTGGGCCACCTGTGGAGTAATTGACTTAGGGAAGCAGGTACCCTTTCTAGAATAAGAGCTGAGAATTAAACAACCTTATTCTTGACTCCAAGAATGTGAACTTATTGAGGGTAGGAGACTGTCTCCATTTTTTTGTTTGTATTCCCCTAATCCACCACAGTACCTAATGAATTGATTGAGATGGGAAACTATTCCAGATTCCCTTATTTGGGGGTGGAAGTCAATGTATCTCTGGTGTTTGGGATTAAAGCCCAGAATAAAAGATACATTGCTTTCTTCTTCAAAAGAATTAAGTAATCACCTCCTATGTGTCAACTATGGTTAGGCACTGGACGTCCTAATAAGAATGAAGACAGCCCCACCCTCAAGGAGCTTACGTTTTGCTGGGGGAAACATTGTACATGGATAATAAGTAAAAGAAATGAAAAATATATGCAAGAGAAATACATTACAGTGGTGGAAGGGCCATAAGGGAGTGGTAACAGCTGAGGAGAGGTCAGGAGGTGCTTGTAGGAGGTGCCTCTTGCTGTGGTGTTGGGGAAGCTAGGGATTCTGAGAGGTTTGGAGGGAGTGAATCCCAGGCATGGGGGGTAGCCTGGAATGTCCTGTACAGGGAACGGTGGGCAAGTAGGCCAATCTGACTGGAATGTCAAGTGTGTGAGAGGGAATAATGTGAAATTAGGCAAGAAAGTTAGGTTGGAGCCAGACTTAGAAGGGCTTTAAATCCCAAGCTGAGTAGTTGTATTTTCTCCTTTGGGACTGGGGAACCACTAAAGCTTATGGGTATTTTGGTTCATAAGCTGTTATGTTTTTATATATATGTGTACACACACACATATAAAGTATATGTATATATGGTTTCTGTGTATGTGTAAATGTGTGTATATATGTACACAGACACACACTTTCCTGAGCCTGCTAGGAAGCTTATAACATTGTTTCTGTGAGGAAATGCCTTCTGCCACCCAATTTACAAACAAATGAGGTTTGTGAGGCGAGGACTGATTCATCACCTAGACCTGGTTTAAGGAGCACTTGTTATTAGCACGGATCATTTGTGTCTTCTTTCCTTTGTTCTTGGAACTATTTTCAGTTCAGGTTAGCACTAGTGTGGGGACATGGTCCCAAAGGAGATGGCCAAGCTTGATTTCAATAGCCAAAAACCTGACCACATGGTGGTCCTTCTGCCTGATGTTCTGAGGACAGATGCACTCTGTGGTGGGAGCTGTGTTTGAAAGTCCTTACAGCTGGGTGTAATGTTAATGGGATATAAGATCTCCCCTTCCTCCTAACACCCTTCCCCCCCACATCCCCATTAATAGGCCTCACATGGAGCCCATTAAGGGAAGCTTGCTTAGAGGAGGCTTACTTGTGGGAAGGCTTCACACCTTTTCTTAATTTCTAATTAGGCACTGAATCAAGAGGGTTATGATACCCTCTGGCTCTCAAAAGGTCATATATATATATATGTATATATATATATATATATATATATATATATGTAGATAGATAGATATAGATATATATAGATAGATATACACACACACACACACACATACACACACAAGGACACATATATGTACTCTGACATTAGCATTCTGCTTTGGGGCTCGCTCATTGGAAGAGTGTTCTTGCGATCTGGCCAGATGAGACTCTGGGTAGCTGTTGAGGAGCCCCTCCTTTGAAAAACCTGGATGTTGGTGCTTCTTTCTTTCTGGTAACTATGTATGTGTTGCCTTGGTCAGACAATTGGATCAGTCTGTTGATTTGTGCTGATTTCTCCCACAGTTAGAAACCCTGTCTGTTGGTCTTTATTTCTCTGCTTGTATTTTCACTGTTTTCTGTTTGTATTTTCCCTGAAGTTCAGGGTGCTGACTTTTCCCCTGAACTAGTGAATGAGATTAAAAAAAGATTGTTGATCCCTTGAACAGCTATCTCTCCTAGTAAAGCAGATCTAAGACCCTGCGTTAGCAGCCATCCTGGGTATACCTGTGTGGTTGCCGATACACTGAGTATGACCTGTATCATCCAGAACTGTTCATCCTTTGTCTTTGCAGCTACTCTAGAATACATTTTAAAATTGGTTAAGGCTAGTGTCAAATACTTATTTTCTATTTACCTCCTATATTAGTGTAATAAAAAGCAGTATTTTGTAGAGGCTAGAGGTCTGACCTCCAAGCCAGATAAAAACTGCGTTCAAGACATTGCTCTGACATACATATGCTGTGCTGCTTTGAGCAAGACACTTAAATTCTCAGTTCTCTGGGCCTCGCTCCAACGTAAATACAAAGTGCATTGTTAGAGGGAATAACTTGACTCTGTAGTGTTGAAATCAAAAGTTCAGTACCTGTGATCACCTGTGACCCCTTTGGGGGTCGAATGACCCTTTCACAGGGGTCACAGGGGTCTCCTGAGACCATTGAGAAAACACATATTTCCGATGGTCTTAAGAACTGAGACACTGTTCCTCTATCCGTCTCCAGGTGGGTCTGCCCACATGCAGATATGCCCACATATCAGTATTAAAGGGTTGAGGCATTAGGAAGATTGAGAACCACTGTGTTAGAGGATAATATCTGGGAGCTTTAGAATATTCTCTGCTTATGGATTTCTCAACTGATATTAAAGCCTCATTCCTTTTAGGCACTTAGTCCTAAATGTGTTTTTGATTTGTGCGTGTGAAATAGTCATAATTCCACCATTATTTTCTAATATTTCAAGTGAAATAATAATAACTAGGATTTATATAGTATTTCAAAGTTCATAAAGCACTTTACAAATATTATTTTATCTTATTCTCACAACAACCCTAAGAGGTAGGTGCTATTATTATCTTCACTTCACGGACGAGGGAACTGAGGCAGACAGAAGTTAAGTGATTTGCCCAGAGTTACACAGCTAGTAAGTCTCTGAGACTGAACTTTTGAAGTCAGACCTTCTAGACTTCAGATCTAGCTCTTTGTGCTCTTTACTTAAACTGTGGGTTGAGACCCCACGTATGGTCATGTAACTTAATGTGGGAGTTGCAAAAAAATTTAGCAATGGTAAAAGGTTTCTAAATGCTCAATGATAAAAAATTAATTCAAAATCAAACCATAATGAATCGGAGGTGTTTCTGGAAGTGCTTGCCCGTGTTGCATCAAGCACCTTCACTGTAGCCTTGATTCTGAACACACAACATGCCTATGCAGTACCAACAAATGCTGCTGAAACATGGAAAGGGATCCAGAGTGGAAAAAGTTTAAAAAACTCTGCTCTAAATATATACAAATGAAAATTCTTGCCTTTTTGTGAAAAAAATTTCATTTCCTCTCCCCCACTTATATATAAAGATAATTTTTAACATGTATTGGTTGGTTGGTTGTTTTTTTAAAGAACTTTTGAGGGTGTCTAGGTGATGCAGTGAATAGAGCACCAGCCCTGGAGTCAAGAGGACCTGAGTTCAAATTTGCCCACAGACACTCAACGCTTACTAGCTGTGTAACCTTGGGCAAGTCACTTAACCCGAATTGCCCTGCCTTCCCCCCTCCAAAAAAAAGCAAAAAAAAAAAAGAAAGAAATTTTGAGTTCCATAATTCTCTCTTTTCCTCTCTTCCCCCTCTCTGAGACCAGATTTGATGTAGGTAATACATGTTCAGTCCTCTTGTCCCTCACCCCCTTTTTTTCCCTTTCAACCCCTTGTACCATTCTAAGAATAGACTAGCAAGGACAGTCATCCTACTTGAATCTCAGGCATGCCCTTATGGAAATGGTCAGAAACTTGAGTATAGAGGTAGCGTAGCTTAAAGCAAAGATCATTGGTCTGGGACTTAGAAAATCTGGATTTGAGTTCCAAGTCTGGCATTTGCCTGGCAGGTGTGCGACCTTTCTGAACATTTGTGATTGCTTTTCCAGTCTTCTCACACCTTCCCTCCCCCTCCCCAACATGTACTCTTTGATCCAGTGACACTGGTCTCCTGTTGTTCCATGGACAAGACACTCATCTTTGGACTCTGATCATTTTCTCGGTTGTTCCCCCATGTCCAGAATGCTCGCTCTCTTCATCTCTGCCTCTTGGATTCCCTGGTCTCGTTTTTTAATTTTTTAAAATTACATTATTTATTTTTAATTTTCAACAATCGCTTCCATAAGCCTTCCCTCCCTCCCCCCACGGCTTACAATCTGATATGGACTCTATGTATACATTCCTATTAAACACGTTCTGATCCCCTGGCTTCTTTCAAGTCCCACCTAAACTCCCACTTTCTACAGGAAACTTTTTCTAACCCCTCTTAATTCTAGTGCTGTCCCTCTGTTGATTATATCATGTTTATATTTTATGCATGATAGTAAATATTTCATATTTATTTCATATACATATGTATGTAGCTTGTGGATATATAGTTGTTTGATGTTGTTTCCTTCCGTTAGACTGTGAGCTCCTTGAGGGCAGGGATTGCCTTTTGCCATTCTTTGTGTCTCCTGCATTCAACATAGTTTGTGATGCATTGTTGCTGTTGTTCAGTCGTGTCTGACTCTTTGTGATGCTGTGGACCATAGCATGCCAATATTGTCCTTGGGGTTTTCTTTGAAAAGATACTGGAGTGGTATGCCATTTCCTTCTCCAGTGAATTAAGGCAAACAGAAGTTAAGTGGCTTGCCCAGGGTCACACAACTAGTAACTGTCTGAGGCTGGATTTGAACTCAAGTTTTCCTGACTCCAAGGCTCAGAGCTCTAACTACTGAGCCATCTAGCTGCCCTAAAATCTTCCATGAACTTGAGCACTGGCCAGGCCCACAGCCTAGCTGCCTTTTTGGAGACTGGGCAAGATGAGGTGACATCACTGCATCCCTAGTATATAATAGACACTTAATCCTAATCAACTGGCTGATTTATCAAAGGGAGATCAGGATAATTGTACTATCTACCTCACAAAGCTCCAGAGAAAACTGCTTTGTAAACCTTAAAGAGGATTTGAAAATTAAGGCAAAGTGCTGGGTAGTCAGTCGCTAGGGTACATAGGCAAACCTCAGTTGACTGAATGTAAGCTACTCAGGAGGAAGATCTGTCTGTTTATTCATTCATCTACTCATTCATTTATTGGCGGGGAAGGGAGGGAGGGGAGGGGATGCAGTGCCTGGTACCTAAAAGGCACTTAAATGCTTGTTGATTGATTGACCAGACCCTAACAAATGAGACCCTTTAACTAAAATGAATTAAAAAAAATATTTATCAGAAAGAAGCAAATTGTAAGAAGATAAATGTGTTATACTGCTCACCTTTTTTGCTAGAGAGGTAATGAAGCATTTTTAAGCATGGCCAACATGGAGAATTTTTTGCTGGACTTATATGTGTTTATGATGAGAGGGTTTTTGTTGTTGTGGATTTAATCAAGGGGAGTGATGAGAGGGATAGATTAAAACACATGTAAAATAAAATAAAGGCTCAGGGGAAAACAAAGAAGAATATGATAGAGATTCAGAATGGAAACTGTTCGAGTATGCCTTGGTTTCAGTACATGTATTTCTTGGACTTTTTTGTTCACAACTTCTGTGATTCTTTATTGAAATAATTTTCAAATGAATCTAGGGACTCCTGGGGAACAGGACATCTCCTTTTTTAATGGGTCTTCAAGGTTAAAACTTTTTCTAATTATGTTAAGATGTTTTATTTTCTGACATAGTAAATATCAAGACATAACCCACATGAAGAAAACCTTTTTGGTGGGTCCTCAATAATTCTTAATCGTGTAAAGGAGTCCTGAGACCAAAAAGTTTGAGAACTGTTGTTTTGTTGGTGCTGACAGATCCTCTGTCATTAAACAAAGACTTATTCCAGTAAGTCCCCTCTGTTTACTAAATCAGGGAAATGGACTTAGACCTTTTTTAGAGAGAGTTTCCACAACAAGGTCTGAAAGAGAAAAAGGTTTTTGGTTAATTGTCCATTAGCAAGAATATTAAACTAGTTAGAACCACCCATTATCCCAAGCATTCCAGTCAGTTGACATTTTTTCTGTCTGGCTGAAAGTAAAAGACCAGATTCATTAGTCACTGTCTACAGTTTTAGGGCAGGTGTAGTTGGTGTTTTACTTTGGGCAAATCACTAACCTGGCTATGTTTAGCTCCCTCCATATGAAAAGGGGGCATAGGCCATAGAATATGAGACCAGATGAGATAGTCATTGAGGCCTGTCAAGTCAGGCTCATGAAATCATAAGGTTAAGAGATAGAAGGTACCTTAGAGGCCTTCTTGTCCAACACTTTTCATTTTGTAGATGAGGAAATAGATCTCAGAATATTAAATGACTTGTCCAAGGCATATTATATCAGAAGCAGGATTTGGACTTAGCTCCTTAGACTTCAAATCTGGTACTTTTAAGGCTATGAGGAAGAGTGGGTGTCTTTTGGACTTTCTGGGCCCCAGGACTGAGACTGTGATGGCTGAGAAACCACCGAGGAATCATTTTCCTCACAGGAAAGCATAAGGGTTGAACAAGATGTCCTCTAAGGAAGCAGTACAGAATAGTGGAAAGAGTTCCAGATTTAGAGTCAGAGGACCTGGGTTCAAAACCTTTCTCTGCTACTTCTGTGCAATCTTGGGCTAGTCAGTAATTTCTCTCGGCATTAAGTAGCTTTATGGGTAGAGCATTGTACTTCAGAGTGAGAAAGACTTGAGTCTGAATCCTGTCTCTGATACTAGGTATGTGACCCTGGGCCAGTCACTTAACCAGTCTTAGCTCCAATTTCCTCATCTGTAAAATGGGAGTAGTAATAACACTTACAATTAGGTTTGTGGGATCAAATGAGTTAAACTATGTAAAGGGATTTGCAAACCTTATTTTTGTTATTGTTATTCAGTTGTTTCCATCATGTCCTCTTTGTGACCCCATTTGGGGTTTTCTTGGCAAAGATACTGGAATGGTTTGCCATGTCCTTCTCTAGCTTGTTTTACAGATGAGGAAAAAGAGGCAAACAGGGTAGTAAGTGAGGTCAAATTTGAACTCGGATCTTGCTGCCTTTCAAGCCTGGAACTGTGCTACGTCAATGCCCTGAAAACCTTATAGCACTACATAAATATTAGTTATTTTTAATATTTTCTGTTAGATGAGGGAGTTGAACTCCATAGGCTCTAATGATTTTACCAGCTCTCAATCTTTAATCTTCTGATTCTATGATAAAGTCCTTTCCAGCCCTAAGATCTTGATTCTGTGGTCTTTTGGATAGTGAAGAAATCTAAAACAGAATCTTGTGGATTGTCACAATTGCATTTTATTTGTGTAATTGGGAATTGACTTTTATTTTCCTTCTATCTAGTTGGAAGAGCCAGACAGAAGGCTATTGTGTGTTCCCACAGCTGGAACTTATTTATTTTGTGGTGATCATGCTTGTTAGCATTCTTTGTGATGGGTGCAGAAACCCACTCCAGGGCATGCCTTGTGTGAGGTGTAGAAATCCACCGCAGACATCTGTGAAAAGCATCACAGGTGTTTGGTGTAGGCAGATTGAAGTTACAGTCCCCTCTTACCTGTTTGACCTCTAGCATCCACATATCCTTTCTAAGCTGTCCTTCCTGTTCAATAAAAGAGGAATTCTAATGCTTGTGAGACACATTCACATTTCATTGCGCTGAGGAGCCACTGAGATAATAAGATAGTAAGGTTTTGTATGCAGCTAGGTGGCACAGTGGGTAGAGTGCTGGGCCTGAGGTCAGGACGACTCATCCTCCCCAGTTCAGATCTGACCTCAGACACTTACTATCCGGGTGACCTTGGGCAAGTCACTTCACTCTATTTGCCTTGATTTCCTCATCTGTACAATGAGCTGGAGAAGGAAATGGCAAATCCCTCCAGTATCTTTGCCAGGAAAACCCAAATGGGGTCATGGAGAGTCATACAGGACTGAAATGACTGAGTAACAACAACAAGATTTTATACAGTACTGTCGCAGTGCCTGACTCATAGTGGGCAATAGATAGATGTCACTTATAATTATTATTATTAAAACTGTGTGAAAACCAGCCATTGTTATTTGAATATCATTTCACCTTACAAATAGGAGAAGATTTCTGATCATAAGAAACTTCTGGGACTCCATGCCAAGTAAAGCGCTTACCTTACTCTGCTGTTTTTAGTACATATAAATAAATAAATAAATAAATACTTTTTTTTAGGACAGCCAGTAAGTAAATATAATTACACAGATGGAGATTGCCAGTTGGTCCAGCAACATTAGCTACAATGAAAGAACCATGCTGTTTGAGGATCATTCATTGGTACTGTGGTTGTTGGTGGGGTTTTGGCTTGGCCCACAGTCAGTAATCCTGCATTTTTGCATTTTCATTGGTATAAAATAGAAACTGGGAATGTTAGTTTGGTCTTTTACCTGGGCTGCTGGTATTTGAAGGTGTAAAAATGAAACTTTCTTTTAAAATAGAAATTTTTTTAAAGCCCAGTGTACAGAATCCCTGGAATAATGTCACAGTACTGGAAAGTACTCCCCTCCCTTCTCTCCTCCCTGGGAGGCAAAGCAAATTTGTTAGATTTGGACAACTTTTAAGGTATGGCAACAGCTCATGAACATTAGCAAAATTACACCAAAGGCTGGAATGAAAATTCATCAGAGCAAGATTTGTTGGATAGTAATCATTTCCTGTATGCCTCAAATAATAAGTGCATTCAGAAAGTTTTTAGAGTTAGTTTTCATTCTGGTTAGGATTCCTCATCAGTATTATTTTTAGGATTTACTATTTCATTCTGTTTGGGGAGGTAAGAGTATTAAGATGGGTACACATCAATATGATTTTTTTTTCACAAAACTGTGTTCGAGTTACTCCGGAATAGACTTCCCAAAGTTTTTTTTCTTCTTGCCTTTTTACTAACTTGTTTTTAGGTGAGGAAACTGTGGGTTGAGCAGGTGTGAAAAGGATAACTTTATTTCCAGGACCTCAGAGAAGATCTGTAAAACCTTTTGGAAAATATGAATGAATGGGTGTAGATAGAGATATTTGCTTGAAATGATCAAATCCCAATTTTAGTTTTAAACTTCAGTTTAAAAGATAGATTGGCAAAGATACTAGAGGGATTTGCCATTTCCTTCTCCAGCTCATTGTACAGATGAGGAAATCAAGGCAAATAGAGTGAAGTGACTTGCCCAAGGTCACCCGGATAGTAAGTGTCTGAGGTCAGATCTGAACTGGGGAGGATGAGTCTTCCTGACCTCAGGCCCAGCACTCTACCCACTGTGCCACCTAGCTGCATGTGTTTTTAGAAGGATACCTTAGTGTACTTGTCATTGTTGGAAATAGCAGGTGGAAAAATGCCTGACATGTATGTACCCCAAGGGAGTCCTTGACCAAAAGAAAGGCTTCATTTATGCTAAAATATTTGTAGTATCACTGTTTATGGTAGCAAACAACTAGAAACAAAATTAGATGCCTGTCCAGTGGGGAATGGCCAAACAAATTGTGGTCCATTAATACAGTAGAGTACTACTGAACTGTAGGAAACAGTGAACATGATGAATACAGAGAAGAATGGAAAGACTTTCTTGAACTGATGAAAAGTAAAGTCAACATAGCTTAGAAAACATTGCATATACACAAGGACTGCAGCAACGTAAATGGAAACAACCATGAAACAATCAAAACTAAAAGTTGTTAAATTTATTGTAAAGAACAAGACCTTTCCCTGCTCCTGTGAAGAAGCTGGGTCCACTGGCATGAAATATTGCATATAATGTCAGAATTTTTTGATGTGTTGACTAGTTTTACTATTTTTCTCTTCTTCGTTTCTTTTTTTAAAAAAAAATATAAAGGATGGCTCTCTGGGAGGGTGAGGGATATAGGAGAAAGTGAAAGTGATATGAACATTTCAGAAATATCCATTAGAAATCTATTTATAAAAAAAAGAAAAATGCCTGTGCCAAGTGCCTTTCCTTGACTTAACACTTTTGATACTATTCTTGAGAACACCCTGGTTCTTAACATTCTGGTTCTTGGTTTAAAGCTGGCCATTGCGTAATAGTCTTAGAATGGTCAATTACTGCAATGGACACAGCTTCTTAATAAACATAGTGTTTTTGGTGTATTTACAACAAAAAACTTTGAAAAGTCATCTAGATGGGTACATGAGTGTTATTTATTCTTCTAATAATGTTCTTCTGCCGCTGGTAATATTTGGTGTGATTATTGTCAGAAATGCTGGTTCACCAACACTAAACACCAGTGTAGGGCTTAACTTGTTTTCTGCAGTTTGTTGGGGGATGAATTCTTGACCGTCATGTGCTAGAGAGCTTCATAGTTGTCAAATCCATTTTATTAGAACAAGTAACTTGGTAATACTATAAATAAAGCATGTTGGTGATCCTCCAGTTGCTTCGAATGATGGCTTTTTAAAATCAGAAAGCAATGTGCCATGTGCGCTTTGGTCTCCGTTTTCCTTCCCTTTTACTAAGGATTAGCTTTGGCTAAATGTGTCTTGAAAAGTCAGCTTTGAAAATTGTGGGCTATCTGTGAACCTCTTGAGGAATATTATTATACTCTTAGTGGAAAGGAATTTGTTCAGTCTATCCATATTGATAGAATGCCTTTATAGCTTTCCAAAGAATAAATTCCTCCACTTCTGTCTTTCACTTCTCTCTGCCTTTTTAAGCTTTTGTCTTAGAGGGCTTACAACTGTTCTCTACAGTTTGCTTAAGTTTAGAGATTGCTATATTTTCCTTGGGGCAGGTAGGTGGCACAGTGAGCATGATCAATTTGTTAGTCAAATTAGCAGTTACCAATAAATTGGGTCAGTGCCCTCTCTCAGTGACCTAAGACTGAGTGAGGGCCCACAGGAACTCCTCCTCATTACTTCCTCTTTGGGAGATGGGAGTAATCCTCAGGTCATAGCCTTAGTCGGCCAGATGTGGGTGTAGTCTGCAATGGCTTTGATTGAATCAACTTGAGTTAGAGTTAAGTGGATGAGGTTACAAAGATAAACAATGTTGTAGCTGTTGTTTAGTCATTTTTTTGGTCTCTGTCTGATTCTTCAACTCTTCCTGACCCAATTTGGGATATTCTTGGCTACGATACAGAGTGGTTTGCCATTTCCTTCTCCAGCTCATTTTACAGATAAGGAAACTGAGGCAAATGTGGTAAGGCCTGATTTGAGGCTAGTAAGTGTCTGAGGTTAGATTTGAACTCAGGAAGATGAATCTTCCTAACTCCAGGCCAGTGTGCCACCCAGTTGCCCTAAGTTAGACAGTATAAAGGTGGAAATTCAGTTCACAATGGAATTGAATCCTGAGCAAAGGTAATTACAAGACAAAAGCTTGACCTTTAGGCAAGTTTCTTTGGGATATAGATGAAGGTAAGGAGTCTGGAGTTAGACTGTGTATAAGAGCGTTGAACCCTATGCCACCTTAACTAAATCTTAAAATTAGAATTAAAATCAATTTTCAATTTTGTAATTCTTACCTTTGATTCTTAGGAGGAACCTGAGTTCAAATGTAGCTTCAAACACTTACCAGTTGTGTGACCCTGGGCAAGTCATTTAACTCTGCTTCAGTTTCGTCATCTGTAAAATGAAGTGGAAAAGGAAGTGGCAAATTGTTCCAGTATCTTTGCCAAGAAAATATGAAAAAGGGATCATAAAGAGTTGGACACAAGTGAAGAAGACTGAACAACAATTTTAACCTTAGCCAGTTGCTTAAAACAGTCAAAATACTCACTATAGAAAATCCACCTTAATTTGGATTTTAGGGAGGGGATATGGGAGAGCACAAAGGTCATAGGTTGAAGTAAACAGGTGATTTTACTCGTTTTAAAGTATGGGATGGGCTCTTTTATAGAGGATAGCTGGAACATGGAAATTGTGATGATAGAAGCAGAAAAGTAAGCATGCTGTTGTTTAAAAAGAATTTGTTAGCTTTAACCCCGGTGCTTTACCGGCACATTTGGACTGGTAATGTGACCTTATCTCTTTGGGGAACTTCTGGTAAGGAAACTCTTTCCATTGATGCCAAATAATATTTTTGTTTTTTGGTTTTTTTGGAGGGGGGAAAGCAGTGACTTGGCCAAGGTCACATAGCTAGTAAGTGTGTCAAGTGTCTGAGGTCAAATTTGAACTCAGGTCCTCCTAACTCCAGTGCTCTATTCACTGCTCCCTCTAGCTGCCCCAGTACCAAATATCTGAATTGTTACTTCCAGTATTAAAAGAGTTCTTTGGAGCCCTGACATGTTTAGTAACTTGCACAACCATTATGTCTCAAAAGTGGGACATGAGTCCGGGTCTTTCAGACCAAAAGGTTGTCTCCCTGTTATGTTTTAGTACATTATTCCCATTTAACAAACATTTGTTGAATAAGTGACTCTAAGGACATATTTTCTAATTGTGAGGGTTGGATTCCCAAAAGAGGATCATTTTCTTTGGAAATATTTAAATGACATTTAGCTTGAGATCTATTTATACAGGAAAGGTTTAACTTGAAGGGCCTCTTCAAAACTTTTGATGAAAGCAATGGCTCAGGTGAATTTCCTGAGTTCCTTTTAAAAACTATAATTCTGATGCTATCAGCCCAATTAAGAGCATAATTTTTTTTTTTTACCATGTTGTCATCCTCAAAAGTTTAGAGAGTGTATCCCAAACCTCCTCTTTCATCTTTGAATTTATATAAAGCTTTTTGAAAGTGTTTATAAGATATGATTAAAGTTTTCCACTAATCCCGTGGAAGTAGGGGCAACGAGGTGACTCTGGACTTTTGAATACTAGGCTAGTAAAGAGTGAGCCTTGACAGACGCTGCTCCAATACTGGAAAACCTGTTATTATTGATCTGATGGTGAATTGGATGTTTTGTGGTCAGAGTACCAGCCTAGATAAGATCAGAGAATCAACTTTAGAGAATGAGTGTCCAAGAGCGTGTGCATATGTGCATACACTTATGAAAACTGTTCAGGGCATATAGAGATTGTGACCAGTGTTGGTGTAGGGAGTAGCTAGATCAACGAAATTTTGCAGGTCTTTTTTGAAGCACTACAGAAGACTGTAATTAAAAAAAACCAACACAAGAACTTCAAACTGCTTATAGATGATTCACTTTCAAAATAATCACCTTTGGATACTAAAAACTTATTTATGACCTGGACATGATCTTTTGCATGTTCTGTATGGCAGATTCGGGGTAGTGGTACAGTGATAGAATTATCAGGTCTGGAATCAGGAAGACACATCTTTCTGAGTTAAAATCTGGCCTCAGACACTTAGTAACTGCATGACCCTGGACAAGTTGCTTAACCCTATTTGCCTCAGTTTCCTCATCTGTAAAATGAGCTAGAGAAGGAAATGGCAAACCATTTCAGGATCTTTGCTAAGAAGATCCCAAATGGGGTCATGATGTGTCAGATACGACTGAAACTACTGAACAACAACAAAATGGAAGATTCGAATTTAGATGATGGGGTTTGATTTTTAATATCAGTGAAGAAAATGTAATTAATTTCTCAAATTCAGTTTACATGCAATTTTTCAGAAGCAAATCTATCATTGTTTCTATCCTTTAAAGCATAGGTTCCCAAACTTATTTGGCCTATTGCCCCCTTTAAAAAAAAATTACTCTACCCTCCTGGAAATCTATTTTCTTTAGCCTTTTAATGTTTTTTTTTAAATTTGTGTCATTTCAAAAAAATATATAAAATATTTTTTAAAAAGTATGTTTCTTAAATTTATTAATTTATTGTAAACTTGTTTTTTTTTCTTGCATTGAAATTTTGATGATGCAATATTGCATTGTATAATTGTATAGTATCATATTATAAACAACTCATTACACGCACATATTCCTGACAATGTATGCTGGACTTCCTGACAATACATGACACATTGGCCTGCCAATACTTGCTTGTTAAGATCTGTTGGTGGACTTGACCACTCATTTATTATAATTTGTATTTTGTGTGTTTATTTGGAAAATAATGTAATCTCTACAACTTTAGCTCTGCCACACAGCAGATGAAACAAGTAGGAATGTTTTTTCAAAATGTTCTTATCTTTCACTGTACCCTTATTTTTATTCAATGCCCCCAATTACACCTGAGACTACTGCTGCCCTGCCCCTTCTTCCCCTCTCCCCACTGCTCCAGCACACCCCAGGGGGTGGTATAGACCACTTTGGGAACCTATACTTAAAGCCTAACTCAGTTTCCACCTCCTTTATGAACCAATAGCAAGATGGTGAATATATTAGAAATACATATAATGTTTTCATAGTTGATGTTAGTGGGAAGAAAAAGATGCAGCTTTGGGAGGGAAAGATGAAGATAGACTTAGTTATCAAGTTTTGCATTTATCTATATTAAACCTTATCTTAAATTCAACTGTTCTAGCCTGTTGAGGTATTTAGGGAGTCAGAGTCTCATTCATGTCTTTGACCTGCTTCAGAAGCTCCATTGGCACCTTACTGCCCTTTAGGATAAAGTACATACCCTTCTACCCTTTAAAAGGCTCTTCCTAATATAGCTTCAGGCAGCTAGGTGGCACAGTGGATAGAGTGCCAGGCCTGGAGTCAGGAAGACCTCTTCTCCTCTTTCCTCCTCTCTCAAATTACTCTGTATGTATGTACTTTGTATATATAGGTATATATCCCAAAAGTCCTAGTGCAATTTTTTTTATAAGGTATAGAGTTATAGTCAAATTTGGGATCAAGAGTCATATGAGGAGAAAATGAAAATGAGATCTTTTGAAAATTTTTAGCAAAGTTTATTGGGCAAAATACAGTTTCTCTGAAGTTGAGTTCTAAGGTAATAGAGGGAAAAGTAGGTTAAGTGTTTGACTCTTTGATTTCTTAAAAAAATGATAATATTTATCATATTGAATCAATCAACAAACATTTATTCAGGGCTTGCTATGTATGTACCAGGCACTGTATTAAGTGTTAGAGATTCAAAGAAAGCAAAAACATGGTTCCTACCTTCCTTCAAGGAGCTCACGTTTTAATGGGTGAGACAACATGCAGACAACTATGTTTATATAGCATTTATACAACATAAATAGGAGGTATCACTAGACTAGATTAGAAGGAAGGCACCAACAATTGGGGGGAACTAGGAAGACTGGACAAGGCCTCTTGCAGAAAGTTAGATTCGATATGTGTCCTGAAGGAAGCCAGGAGATAGAGGTAAGGAGAGAGAGCCTATTGTGGACATGGGGACCAGCCAGTGAGAAGACACGGAGTTGGAAGATGGTGTTTTAACAACATGGCTAATGTCAGAAGGGAGTAATGAGTAAGAAGATTGGAAAGGTAGGAGAAAGTTGAGTTATGAAAAAACTTTAAAAGCCAGAGGATTTTATATTTAATCCTTGAGGTAACAGACATTTTATCGTGTTTACTAATGTGTCAGACACTGTGCTTAAGTATTGGGGATATAGAAAAACAAAAGTGAAAATCCATGCTGTTAAGGTACTTACATTCTCACCTGAATTCATTCTATCTCTAACACTTAATGACTTTGTGACCCTCTCCAGTCATCCTGATCTCTATCTTGGTACTGGACACAGATGGCTCCAGAGGAGAAAGTGAGGCTGGTGACTTTGCACAGCCCCTCTCTTTCTTAAATCCAATTCCCTTGCAAGACACGGCATCACCTTCCTGATGTCACTGCCCTCTTCGAGAATGGAAGACAAACAACAATCGTATAACATCTCTGAGAGTACAGGGCTGTACACTGTGAGTCAGAGAGCCGTTATGAACCTGCTTTGGGAGAGGGAATTTTCTTACAAGTAGCTTACTATTAATATGAAATCACAAGTCCACCAAAAAAAAGGACACTGATAAAAAAAAATCTGATTTAATTGCACAGCCCTCTTACCCTATGCAAAGGGGGATAATGGCTCAGTTTTTCTGCTTTTCTTTTTCTTGGCCTTGATTTCCCTTTCCTTTGGCCTATACTTTACACATTTGCAGGCAGTCATATTCCACAATATTGCCTATGCTGCTCCAGGCCTAGTTGTGATATGAAGACTAAACTCTTCTGTCTTATAAGATAATATTTCCAATCCTTTCTTCATTACTTCTATAGCTTTTTGTTTCTTAATACTTATTATTTACCATCTGGCAATTGCCACAAATATGTATCTTGTCCTGAAAAAAGAAGGTAATCTTTTTTTTTCAGGTTGCACGGTGCCTGTGTTACTGTCACCTATATTTGATGCCTAAAATGGTACTGGCCTTTTTCCTGTTTAACTTTAGCTTGCTGTATCATTATGAGGTTGTATCAATTCTGTTTAGTGTTCTTCCTTAGTTTCTACCACACTATGATTCTGTGTTTTTATCTGACAGTTTCTAGATTCTAATTCTCCAAAAAATGGGTTCATTTTTGTTCTCATATCTATTGTGTTCATTTCATAAGGATTCTTTCTTTGCCCTGATGGTGTTGGCAGCATCCATGGATATTTGTTATCATCTACCTATTTTATTAGCATACTGTTATTCCCTCTTCAAATTCCTTAATCAAGTTAATATAGCCCTGGACGAATCTCATTAGTTATCCCTCCCTTAGCCTAATTATAGTGTTGTTTTATCCCTTCACAAATGTCTTTCTATCTGAGATGATTAGAAAATGTCTCTAAAAGATATTTCCCTGAAGTTGACATCTCACATGTGGCAGACATTGAAATGTTTTAGAATTTTGTCAGACAATACAATCAGCTGAATATTTAATAGAAATTTGTCCTTGTGCCTTGTTCTATCATTGCCTACACATTTTGCACACTTTTCATATTCTTTCACTATTTCTTAACAAGATTTGTAAATCACAAGATCATAAGGCAGGAACCTCTAGGGATCAGCTAATCTAATCCTTAGAATGATACAGTGGAAAGAACATCAGCTTTGGAATCAGAGGACCAGGATTTAAACTCCTTTCCTACACTCATGATCTGCATGTAACCATCTTGTTTTACTTAACAGAGTAATTACCATAGAGGTTAGCTCCTACATAGCTGTTTTCTCTCTCTCTCTAGGTTCAATAATTAGATTAAAGACAAGAACCATTTCTTATGCTTCTCTTGTATCCATCCAGTCTGTTGTAGTATCTAACATAGTGCCGGGCACATCACAAGGACTCAGAATTTATTTGCTAGTTTTTGTCAAGGAAGAGTTGATGAGATTTGGTGATGGATTTGATAGAGAAGAAATCATAGGAATGATCTACCTAATGTGAAATGTGAGAAGGAGTAACAATTGAAGTTGTGAGTTTTACTGCCTAACCTGTCAATTGGAAGTGAACATTTTGATTATCTGAGTGTGCAGAAGGGGATATAATTAGCCTGACACACATATAGAAAAATACTTTTTTTTTTTGTCACACAGGTATTATTTTAGGGAGCTGTCAGTTCCATCCTGTCCATCCACAGGTTTTAAGATAGTTTTACCCTACTTAATTGTGTTTAGGACTGTAAGGACTGTGTTTATTGACATAATTCCTCCTAGGTACATAACTGCTGATGGGGGATTTAGGTAAAGAATTGTATGGTGAGAATGTTGTTACCAGCTTGACAAGAACTCTTAAAAGGTCTATGCAGTAATTATAACCAAAGGATCCTACTTTTTCATGGATTCACAGTGTTGGAGCTCTAAGGAAGCTCAGAGATCACCTAGTCAAACCCACTTCATAACTAATGAAACTGAGGACGAGAGAAGGAAGTTGCTTGTCCTAATTTATACAATGACTTAAAACTGGGATGAGAACCTAGACATGTCGTGATTCCTAGTCCAGTACACAGAATTCAATGTAGCAAATATTTCTTAACTATCTACTTGATGCAAGGGGATGATCTGGTCCAGGGGAAAGAGCACTGGCTTTAGGGTCAGAGGACCTGGGTTCTCAAGTTCTAGCTCCCAGGGCTTTAGGAAAATCACTTTGGCTGCTGTGTGCAGACTGGATTGTCAAGGGATAGACTTCAGGCAGGTGGGAGAATTTAGGAAGCAGGTAGGAGAATTTAGGAGGCTGGTGTGATGGTCCAGGTGCCAGGAGGGATCAAATCCTGACCTAGGATGGGGTCTATGTGAATAGAAGGGGATGAATGTTAAAGTTGGGAAGGCAGAATCGACAATAATTAGCATCTGATGAAAAATATGGGGTGAGGGAGAGCAGTGGGATGAGGATGACTCCAGGCTTGTGCAACTTTGTGTTTAGGTGCAGGGTAGCCTCGAGGCCACATGTGCCCTTCTAAGTCCTTGGGTATGGCCTTTTGACTGAGTTCAAATTTTACTGAACAAATCCTTTTATTAAGGGGATTTGTTCTGTGAAGTTTGGTTTCAGTCAGAGGCCTGCACTTGAGGACCAGGGCCACATGTGGCCTTGAGGTCGAAAGTTCCCCACCCCTGGGAGAATAGTGGTGCCCTCAGCAGAAACAGGGAAAGGGAATGAGTTTAAGAGGAAAGATAATGAGTTCTGTTTTGGATATGTTGCATTCGAGGTGCTGTGGAACATTTCACTCATGCTGCATGAGAGAAAGGGTATTATAGTGTAAAGGAGTATGGCCTTAGAATCAAAATGAGTTGTGATTAAGTCTTGAATGACCCAGTTCTGTCTCTGTAATCATGGGCAGGTCACTTAGCCTATTAATGCCCCAGGCAACTCTCTAATACTTAATAAGACCTGCAGTTTCTGTGGGGGCAGCTAGCTGGTGCAGTAGATAGTGTTGGGCTTGGAGTTAGGAAGGCTCCTTTTCCTGAGTTCAACTCTGACCTCAGATACTTCCTAGTTTCATGACCGTGGGCAAATCATTTAACCCTGTTGGACTCAGTTTCCTCATCTGTAAAATGAACTGGAGAAGGAAATGGCAAACCACTCCAGTATCTTTGCCAAGGAAACCCTAAATGGGGTACAAAGAATCAGACATGACAAAACAACAATAACAACAAGCATTTCTGTAACTCTTTAAATGAAAAAACACTGTTCATACATCTCTCATTTGATCATTGCCATCACCCTGGGAGGTATTTGCTATGATTATCCCCTATGACCCTAAAATTATGGAAAACTGGGAGTTCCCTATACAGATCTGGACTCCCTTCTCCACAAAAAAATGTTTAGATGGCAATATGGGAGAGAGGGAAGAGGAGATCCTGTTTTAACTGCAGACCTGGCAAATGGGATTACTTTTATGTCTTGTAAATAATAATAATAATATTAATAGCTAGTATTTCTATAGTGCTTTAAGGTTTGAAAAGTGCTTTATGGTTCATTTGATCCTCACAACAACCCTTTATGAAGAAGTTGATATTGATAAACAAAATCATATAATTACATGTCTGAGGCAGGATTCAAATTCAGGTCTTCCTGACTCTCAAGTTCAGTGTACTATCCACTGTGCCATTTTAATTGATAAAGCAGTTTTTTCTGTAAAGGTCTCACACACACACACACACACACACACATTCACACTCCTTTGTGTTGGCATTCAGTTAAGTTCAGTCAACAAATGTGTTTAGAAAAAAATCCCAAGTCAATTTAAATTCAGTGTTTCTAGGATAATTTTAATTTGTCGAGTGATCTATCATCTCTGAATGCCCAAACTGAACTCCTTATTTATTGTTTCTCTGATCAAGAATCTTGACCATTTGATTTTATTAGTCCTGAACTAAACTCTAAATGTATGAAACTGGGGCCAGTATTATAGTCCTGACTATCGGACTATGTCTTCTCCAAGTCAAAGAGAACTCTCATGTTTGAGTAAACACCCGTGTGTATTGTGAAATTACCCATCTGCTTAAACAATTGTTGTAGGCCTGGTCGTTCAAATGGCTGACTTGTTTGAAAGGTTTTTGGGTTAGCTAACTCTTTAGTGCAATCAACATAAAGGAATTTCAGTATTTTTTCTATAGCTTCGAATAGTCCACTCATTACAGATGCCAAAAGGATCAATCACTTTATTGGACACTATTAAATCATAACTCTCTTGCATTATTACCTTCATCTGATGAGGGTTGATTTGTTTTACTTTTGAAACCTGTTTGGAATGCTATGGGCTGATGTCAAGTAATGTAAGTGGAAGAAGGAAAACAGTATGTGTTCACAAAGGAAAGCAATATACACAATTACTACAACAGTGAAAATGGAAAGGTCAGAGTAGCTCCTAAGTGAATTGTACAATTGTAATGACTGAACTCGAGCTTGGTGACCTGTTGAACAAAGCCCCTCCTTCTCTTTTTCACAGAGATGAGGGAATCGATTTGTGTGGACTGTTGAATATTCTGTCAGATCAATTAATATGTTGATGTGTTTTTTGAACTGCTTTTCCTTTTTCCTTTTTTAAAATATTTGTTAAGCTATGGAAGGGATATATTTGGAAGTGAAGGTGATAGAAAAATGAGAGATTTAACACATAAGATTTAAACATTTTTATATTATTATCTATATTTTATGATTTTATATATTATTTTGGATTATTATTGCAGCCCTTTATGAAACAGTTTTTAGAAGATGTATTTGAAAAATTATTATCCTGAATACAATGGGCTTGTGATTCTCACATTTGTAGAAATGTTGACCATTTGATTTTGATCCATGTTAATTGCTATCCTCGTGAAGTCTCGATTTATAAAAAAAAATTATTTTTGTATCTGTGGTTAATTAGATGGCCCCAGTTCATGCCATCAATAAAAGTAAGTGTGTGTTGACTGAATGAGCAATGCCTTCAACTTTCACTTGTTCACAGAGTTTGGATTATGGATATATATGAAACTCATGTAAGTTATGTGACACTGTTTTGTCTTTCAGCAATTTTTTCAGCTAGTAAAATTACGGAAACTTGGACTTAGTGATAATGAAATTCAGCGGCTCCCTCCAGAAATTGCTAACTTCATGCAGTTGGTTGAGCTGGATGTGTCTCGAAATGGTAAGCAAAAGATTACTTTAATCATTGTTTATTTACTATACTTTGTGACCCGACAAATTGAATTGAGTAAGACATTATTGCTGCAATAATTGTGTATATTGCTGCAAATTGAATCTTGTGGTTCTAGAAAATATTTGTATCCTGAGCCCTTAGGATAGTACCTGATATATAGTAAGAGATATAGAAAGAGGGCTTGATGTTAAGAAGACCTCGGTTCTGATCCTGCCCTAGATACTTATCAGTTGTCTGAGCCTTACAAGTCACTTATCTTCCCTTAGCTTCAGTTTCCTTATTAGTAAGAGGAGGATGATTTGAACCTATCTTCTGGGGTTTTTATGAGACTCAAATAATGTGTATAATGGGCTTTGCAAACTTTAAAATGCTACATAAATGCTAGCAGTTATCACCATCATCATTATTGCTTGGTCTGAAGTAAAAAATAATAAAACTACCTGTTATTCTTGAATAGTTGAATCAACTCCAAATAATTGCAAAATACTTACCAGCCCACATTCTTTTTTGAAATCATCTTGTTCTTTTTACTGCTGATGGTCTTTTTAAGATCTATTCTTTTTCACTTGTCCAACATT
The DNA here is from genome assembly GCA_028646515.1 of Pseudochirops corinnae. Taxonomy (NCBI): domain Eukaryota; kingdom Metazoa; phylum Chordata; class Mammalia; order Diprotodontia; family Pseudocheiridae; genus Pseudochirops; species Pseudochirops corinnae. The sequence continues at coordinate 157,071,796 of CM053586.1, read as the reverse complement.
GATTCATTTCCTCATCCTGGGACAGTGTGTCCTTCTAAGCCTTGTTAAATACTGTTGATTTAATGAGAACAGATCTGCAATTGTGTTTCAGGGATATCTGTGACACATTTATCCTTTAGTGTAGCATTGTATTTTTAAATGAAAAAATCTGTTAATTTTTTTTTTACGATTTCACAAAATGTTCATCTGAATCTCTTTTTTAGTGATCATCTTTATCAATGGTCATATGTCTGTTTAGTTAAACTCTACCTTGAGAAGCACACTACTAATGTCTCAATCTTGTAAAATATTTTTATTTAAAATGTGGCCATTAACAATGATAAATAAACTATAAAATAAGGTATATACTCTTAAATAAGGCATAAAGCCGTTAGCATTCAACTAAATAGGATTAAATGGATAAACAGACAAAAAATATGCAAAAATACTTTTTGCTTTGTTTTCCACTTCAAGTATTAATAATTCTTGTCAAGAAATTGATAAGCTTTTATAAAAGCAGAAATAATTACTGGTCTCTGATAAGAATGGAAGTGATTGAATATGAATTCCATCATATTTCTCATATGAAGATTTGTATACAAGATAAAAAGGCATCAAGCAAAAATATATATGGCCCAAAACCATTCTCCAATTGATAAGTTGCCAAAGGATATGAACCAATAGTTCTTGAGAAGAGAATTGAAAAATATGACGACTTTAGGAAAGAATGCTCTAAATTAGCATTTAACAAATATGATATAGGAGAGTCAAATCGGGTCTACTGCTTGGTTTTGTATAGCCCTTTAGCTGAGTAGTTTTTACATTTTTAAATACTTTTAAACATTTTAAAATACTAAATACTTTTACATTTTTAAAACACTAAATTTTAAAAAATGTTATGTTGCAGTTTTTCAGATACCATGCCATTTTATTTAAAAATGTAAAAACTCTTATTAGCTCATCAGCTATACAAAAACTGGCTGCTAGATTTGGGGCTGTAGTTTCTCTGAACCCACTTCTCATTCTCTAATAATTAAGAGAGAGGCAAATCAGAACAACTCTGAGGTTTAACTTTATACCTAGCAAATTGGCAAGGAAAAAAAAAAGATAGGTATAATGACAGAAGGTATAATCAATGACAGAAGGACAGGCACACTAATGTGTTTTTGGTGAAATTGTGAATTAATCCAACCATTCTGAAAAGCAGTTTACAATTATAAGAGTAAAGTGGCTAAAATGGTTACCTTCCTTCCCATAAAAACCTGGAGAGAAGAATATATTGACAATGTAAAAAGCTGCCAAAGAAGGCAAGAAAGATGAAGATTAAGAAAAGAACAGTAGGTTTGGCCATAAAGAGATCTTTGGTAACTTTGGAGAGAGCAGTTTCATTTGAATGGTAAATTCAGAGTCTAGATTGCAGAGAGATAAGAAGAGTATGAGAAGAAAGTGAAGCACCTATTGTAGATGGCTTTTTTTTTTTCTGGAAAACTTTTTATTGTAGGTGGAATGGGACACAGCTGGACACAGTAAGTTAGATGATTCCAATTTTGTGGGCAACATCTAAATCATCATAGTCTGGAGCAAGGCGGACATAGCCTTCTTCTTTCCATCAGGCTGGATCAGTGTGTTGACTTTGGCCACATCGATGTCATATAGCTTCTTTATGGCCTGCTTGACATTCACAATGAAGACTAGGGTGTTGTTCTTAGTCTTCTTCATAGCAGACTCAGTGGTCAAGGGAAACTTAATGATGGCATAGTGATCAAGCTTGTTTCTCCGAGGCACTTTTCCGAGGGTATTTGGACTGCCTTCGAAGTCTTAGTGTCTTGGGTCGCCGGAAGGTGGGGGATGTTCAGATCTTCTTCTTTTTGTGGCTATGGACACCCTTCAGCACTGCCTTCTTGGCCTTCAAGGCCTTGGCTTCTGTCTTGGGGGGACTACGACTTCCTTCTTCGCCTTTGGTGCCATCTTGAAGGAAAGGGTCTTCCTGCGGTGTTTCTCACGAGCTTATAGAGCTCTCACTCAAACCTCTTGAGGCTTCAAGGGCTCCGAAGAGGACTGTGGGAAAAACTGCGAGACCAAAGGGAGAGGGACTATGGCCTGGGCGGGGGGAGGGGGGGAGAGGTGGGGAATCAACACATGGCTTTCGGGATTAGTCTGTAGATGGCTTTTTAAAAGGAGTTTAGCCACAAAAGGCAGGAGAGATTTGGATTTAGAGAACCTGGGTTCTAATCTAGGCTCTGTTACATGTATAACTTCGAGGAGTCACTTAACCTCCCTGGGCCTCACTTTACTCATCTGTAAAATGAGAGCTAGATAGATTAGGTGATCTGTAAGATAGAGTTCTTTGATTTACATTCTCTGATCACTAAGTTTATTTGAATTGCATATGGCTTACATTTCAAAAACTGGAGGAAAAATGTGCATTCCTTTATGTTTCTGAACCTGGTTTTAAAGTTGATTAAAGGCCAATTTTTTAGTGAGATATTTTGTTTTTACATTGCCTTCATTCATTTGCAAATATATTTGTCTTACCTTGTCCAGCAAGTGAGCCAGCCACTCCTTGTTAAAAGGAATAAAAAAAAATGAGGAAAAAAGTTACCCAGCAAAACCACTCAATACATCCATACACTTTGATAAGATACGCAATATTTAACATCCATAGTCCCCCATCTTTGCAACTCTTAACTCTTCTTGGGACCAAACTTGGCCATTATAACTAGACAATTTTCATTTTTCATAATAACTAACCTGGTGATAGTGAGGTAAGAGTTTACATATTTCTGTGTAGAGAGCATTTACTTGACTTCTTAGAGACACATTTCTTATACATCAAGTAACTATGAGCACATCTAGGCAAGACTAACTTACAGGACTGTTGTGAAGACTCAGAGAGTTAATGTACATGAAAGGGTATTATTAGTTTGCTACACTTTTGCTTGGAATATGAATATAGGAAGAACTGTGGATGTTGACGTTGATCCCTTTTGTCTCAAAAAAAAGCTAAACCTTAAAACTGGATGTCATTTAATATATAAGTAAAATTAATGCCATAAAACTGGTGGTTGAAATTATAGAATCTGGGGGAGAAACACAGTAGGAACTTTTGTAATTGTAAGTAAAAGGCTGAAATCTCAAACTATTAGAATCATATTGGGAAAAAAAGAATGAAATTAGTTTTTGAATCAAAAGAGCATTTAGATATGGAAGTGAACTCAATTCATTAAACATTTTAAAGTCCATACCATGTGCAAAGAGCTGTGGGAGGTTCTGAGGTTATAGAATGAAAAATGAAACCATCCTTGGCCTCAAGAAAAGATCATTCTGGACCTTTGAAATTTAGAAGTTATATGAACTTCCCTTCCTATGCAGAAGTAGAAAATTTTGGGTATGGAATATTAGGTCATATACTATGAGACTTGGTTGGTGTATTGGTTAGTCTTGCTGAACTGTGTCCTCCTTTTTAAAAAAAAAAATTCTTTGTAACAAGGGGTGACTTTCTGTTGTAGTCTCAGCACTACAACTTTGTCTTGGGATACAGTGTGAAATGTTAGTCTATACCCCGTTCCTGCCATGTTGTTTTACAATTTTCCTAGTGAGTTTTTCAAATAGTGAGTTCTTGTCCCAAAAGCTTAGATTTTTACATTGATAAAAACTAGATTATGTTGATCAACCACTAGATTATTATTATGTATTAGTTCTATAATTTACTACTATCTATTGTGTACCTAATCTGTTCCACAGATTCACTACTCTATTGACGATTACTGCTTTATAATACAGTTTGAGATATGGTATAATTAGGCCACCTTCTTCATGTTTTTTTTTTCATTGATTCCCTTAATGTTCTTGACCATTTGATTTCCAGATGAATTTTGTTATTTTTTTTAGCTCTGTAAAAAGATTTTTGGTAGTTTGGTATGGCACTGAATAAATAAATTAATTTAGGTAAAATCGTTATTTTTATTATATTGACATAGCCTAATCATGAGCATTTAATATTTTTCCAGTTGTTTAGATCTGACTTTGTTTATGTGAAAGTATTTTGTAACTGTATTCATATAGCTCCTGGGTTTGTCATGACAGATATGTTATATTATACTTAGGAGCTATTTTATATTTTATATTGTGCATAGTTATTTTATTTTTTCTTTTCTTTTTTTTTTAAATTTTGGTTTATTTACTTTTAGTTTACCACATTCATTTCCACAGTCCCTTGAGTTTCAGATTTTCTCCTCCTCCCTTTCCCCCCCTCATCATGATGGCATGCACTTGGATACAGGATCTACAAATATCTTCCCATTAATCATTAGTCAGGTTGTAAAGAAGGATTGTAACTGATGGAATGATCAGTGGGAAAGAGGAAACAAAACAAAACAAGAAAAAGAAACAGAGCAAGTCGTTTGTTTCAATCTGCATTCAGACTCCGCATCTCCTTCTCTGGATGTGGATATCTCCTTCAATCACGAGTCTTTTGGAGTTGTCCTATAACCTTGTATTGATGACAGGAGCCCAGTCTATTGAGGTTAGTCGTCACACGTATGTTGTGTCTGTGATTGTGTACAAATTTCTCCTGGTTCTGCTCTTGTCGCTCAGCATCAGTTTATATAAGTCTCTCCAGGTTATTATGAAGTCCTTCTGCTCCTCATTTCTTATAGCATAGTAGTATTCCATTACATTCATGTACCACAACTTGTTCAACCATTCCCCAATTGATGGGCATCCCCTTGATTTCCAATTCTTTGCCACCACAAAAAGAGCTGCTATAAATATTTTTGTACATACAGGTCCTCTTCCCACTCCTCTGACCTCTTTGGGATATAACCCTAAAAGTGGTATTGCTGGGTCAAAGGGTATGCACTTATTTATAGCCCTTTGGGCATAGTTCCAGATTGCTCTCCAGAATGGCTGGATCAGTTTGCAGCTCCACCAACAAAGCATTAGTGTTTTTGTCAAATAATGCGTTCTTATCCCAAAAATTGGGATCTTTGGGTTTGTCAAACAGTGGATTACTATAGTCATTGGCTGCTGAGTCTCATGTGCCCAACCTATTCCATTGATCCACTGCTCTATTCCTCGGCCAGTACCAAATAGTTTTGACAACTGCTGTTTTGTAGTACAGATTAAAATCTGGTATGGCTAGGCCACCTTCCCTAGCATTTCTTTTCATTAGTTTCCTTGATATCCTGCACCTTTTGTTCTTCCAGAAGAATTTTGCTACTATTTTTTCTAGCTCTACAAAGTAATTTTTTGGTAGCTTGATTGGTCTAGCACTAAATATATAATTTAATTTAGGTAAGAATGTCGTTTTTATTATATTAGCTCGACCCAGCCATGAGCAATTGATGTTTTTCCAATTAGTTAGATCTGATTTTATTTGTGTGAAAAGTGTTTTGTAATTGTGTTCATATAAGTCCTGGATTTGTTTTGGCAGGTAGATTCCCAGATATTTTATAATGTCTACAGTAACTTTAAATAGAATTTCTCTTTCTGTCTCTGTGCCTAGTTATTTTAAAAGTAATTTCTCTTTCTATCTTTTCCTACTGGACTTCGTTGGTAGTCTATAGAAATATGGGTGATTTATGTAGGTTTATTTTGTATCCTGAAACTTTGTTAAAGTTGTTAATTATTTTGAGTAGTTTTTTAAGTTGATTTTCTAGGATTCTCCAAGCATACCATCATATTAGCTGCATAGAGTGATAGTTTTGTTTCCTCATTACTTATTCTAATTTATTCCATTTCTTTTTCTTTTTTTTTTTTTATTGCTACAGCTAGCAATTCTAGTACAATCATGAATAATATTGGTAATAATGAGCATCTTTGCTTCACCCCTGATCTTATTGGGAAGGCTTCTAGCTTATCCCCATTACAAATAATATTTGTTGTTGAATTCAGATAGATTTTTAAGGCAAACTCCATTTAATCCTATACTCTTCAGTGTTTTTAATAGGAATGGGTGTTGTATTTTGTCAAAAGTTTTTTCTGCATCTATTGAGATAATCATATGATTTCCATTGGTTTTGTTATTGATATGGTTACTTATACTGACAGTTTTCCTAATATTGAACCAGTCCTGCATTCCGGGTATAAATCCCACCTGGTCATAGTGTGTGATTTTTGTGGTATATTGCTGTCATCCCTTTGCTAGTATTTTATTTTATTTTATTTTTTGGAGGGGGGAAGGCAGGGCAACTGGGGTTAAATGACTTGCCCAAGGTCACGTGGCTAGTTTTTGTGTTGTGTCTGAGGCTGAATTTGAACTTAGGTCCTCCTGATTCCAGGGCCGGTGCTCTATTCACTGTGCCAATTAGCTGCCCCCCTTTGCTAGTATTTTATTTAAAATTGTTTGCATCAATGTTGATTAGAAAAATTGGCCTATGGTTCTGTTTTGACTCTTTCTGATTTAGGTTATCAGTACCATATTTTTATCATAAAAGGAATTTGGTGGCACTCTTTCTTTACTTATTTTTCCAAATAGTTTATATAGTAATTGTTTTTTAAATGTTTCATAGAATTTGCTTTGGTAGAATCCATCTGGTCACGGGGATTTTTTTTACTTAGGGAGTTCATTTTGACTTGTTTAATTTCTTTTTCTAAGATGGGGTTAAGTATTTTATTTCCTCTTCCGTTAATCTGGGCAATTTATATTTTTGCAAACATTCTTACATTTCTCTTAGATTGTCAGATTTATTGGCATATAATTAGGCAAAAATAGCTCCTAATAATTGCTTTAATTTCCTCTTCTTAGTGGTGAATTCACCCCTTTCCTTTTACTGGTAATTTGGTTTTCTTTTTTCTTTTTTTTAGTCAAATCCACCAGTGGTTTATTAATTATATTGGTTTTTTCTTAAAATCAGCTTCTAATTTTATAAATTAATTCAGTGGTTTTCTTTCAATTTTCTTAATATCCTTTGATTTTCAGGATTTTCAACTTGGTGCTTAGTTGGGAATTTTTAATTTGTTCTTTTCCTAGTTTTTTTTTTTAAGTTGCATTCCCAATTGATTGGTCTGCTCTTTCTCTATTTTATTGATGTAAGCATTTAGAGCTATATACATTTACCCAAATAGTGCTTTGACTGTATCTCACAAATTTTGGTATGTTCTCTCATTGTTGTCATTTTAATGAAATTATTGATTGTTTCTATGATTTGTTCTTTGATCTACTTATTCTTTAGGATTAGATTAGTTTCCAATTAATTTTTAATCTACCTTTCCACTGCCCATTATTAAATATAGTTTTTACAGCATTATGATCTTACAAGGAAGGATTTAATATATTTTTTTCTGCATTTGGTTGTGTGAATTTTATATTCTATAATTTGGTCAGTTTTTGTGTAGGTGCCATGTACTGCTCAGAAAAAGTTATATTTCTTTCTATTCCCATTCAGTTTTCTCCAGAGTTCTATCATATCTAACTTTTTACAAATTCTGTTCACCTCCTTAATTCCTTTCTTGTTTATTTTTAATTAGATTTATCTAGTTATGAGAGGGGAAAGTTGAGACCCCTTGCTAGTATAGTTTTACTGTTTCCTCTTATAACTCATTTAACTTCTTTAAAAATTCAGATTCTATACCATTTGATGCATATGTGTTTAGTATTGATATTACTTCATTGTCTATGGTCAGAGATATTTTTGCTTTTGGTTTGTCTGAGATCATGATTGCTACCCCTGCTTTTTTTTTTTTTTTTCACTTCACTTGAAGCAAATATATTCTGCTCCCTTCCCTTAGCCTTTACTCTCTGTGTGTCTATGTGTTTCAAATATGATTCCTGTAAAAAGCATATTGTAAGATTCTGGTTTTTAATCCCATTCTGTTGTCTGCTTCCGTTTTTATGGGTGAGTCCATCTCACTCACATTTATAGTTATGATAATTAACTATGTATTTCCCTCCATCCCATTTCCTCCCTGTTTATCCTTTCTCTCTCACCTTTCGCCTTGTCCCCTCTCATAAAATGTCTTATTTCTGACTACCACCACCCACAATCCTTCCTCCTATGGGGCAAGATAGATTTCTATATTCAACTGAGTGTATATGCTGTTCCCTCTTTGAATCAGTTCTGATGAAAATGAAGTTCCTTCTCCCTACCCGAAATCTTTTGCTCCACTGTAATGGCTCTTTTGAAACTCTTTTATGTGAAGTACTTTACCCATCCTCTTTCCCTTCCCTCTTCTCCCAGTGCAATCTTTCTTCTCATCCCTTAATTTTTTAAATATCATCCCATCACAGTCAACTCACACTGGTACCCTGTCTGTACACTCATTCTAGTTGCCCTAATAGTGATAATGTTCTTAAGAGTTACAAGTATCATCTTTCCTTGTAGAAATATAAACAGTTTAATCTTATTAAATGTCTTGTTTTCTCTTTCCTGTTTACCGTTTTTAATGCCTTTCTTGTGTCTTGTATTTGAAGATCAAATTTTTTGTTTAGCTCTGGTCTTTTAATTAGTAATGCTTGAAATTCCACTCTGTTTCATTAAATGTCCATTTTTCCCCCTGAAGGATTATACTTAGTTTTTCTGGGTAGGTGAAAATCTTGGTTTTAATCCAAGCTCCTTTGCTTTCCAGAATATCATATTCCAAGTCTTTTGGTCCCTTAATGTAGATGCTACTAAATCCTTGACTCCATGATATTTGAATTGTTTCTTTCTGGCTTCTTGCAGTATTTTTCTTCTTGACTTGGGAGCTCTGGAATTTGGCTATAATATTCCTGGAAGTTTTCAAGAATAATCATTTTTTTTTAAATTGGAGGAGGTATTATAAAGGAAATATTAATTAGAATCATCATCCCTCAATATGGAAGAGCCCTGAGAGTTTATCTGCTTCAACCTTCTCTTTCTATGTAGGACAAAACTGAGGCCCAGGTACATGAGGTGACTTTCCCTAGTTAAGTACAGAAGAGTTGGATTCTAACCCTGATGCTAGGCCTCTAATTTCAGCACTCTTTGTACTTGATTAGGCTGCCTCTGTCAATGAGCTTTTGGGCCCTGAAAATAAAAAAGGGTTTTTTCATTAAAATAATTTTACATGACGACTTGAGCAAGATGGAGAAGAGAATGTGCATATCTTGCTGTGTGCCCAGTTTTTCTTTCCAGCATGTAGTTATAAGAAGCCTTCTCCGAAGGCATTGTCGAGACAAGAATTACTCTTGTCTCCCTGGGACTCATCCGCTCTCTATTTTTTTCATTCTTTTTGCCTAGTTGCTTTCTGTCTGTCTGTCTGCAGGTGTTTGCATCTTGTGAGAGATCTCCGCCTTCTTGTCAAGTAGTTTTAGAATTGCTGAAGGCAAGGCTGGCACATGGATCCTTTCATTGGTTCTTGAAGGTGGGGTGGCTGGGTGGCAGGGAGGGCAGGTATGGGATTGTATTTGCTCATTGCTTCTTAGTAAAAAGAAAGGGGATGTAATAGTTGAGCCCAGCTCTTTCTCTCCTCTCTTCAGTTCTCTCTGCTCCCCCAAAAAACTTTTTTATATAGTTGGAATTAGATTAAAATGAACATTGATGACACCCCTGAAGAGGGAAGGAACTCACAATATGTATAACTCAGTCACAAACTCTGCCTTTGTTCATTACTTATAATTGATGAGCTTTTTTTAAGTTCCCACTAAATACATGGCATTGTGCTAGGCTATGAGGGTACAAACATGGAAATGAAACAGTTCCCACCCTCGAGGACCTTACATTTTATCAAGAAAGACAACATACATAGAAATAAATATAAACAGAATCTATCTGAAGTAATTAAAAGGTAATTTAGGGAAGGAGGGCAGTAGGATCTTGGTGGATTAGGAAACTCTTCATGTAGAAGCTGCTGTTTGATCTGAGGCAGGAAGGAAACTTGGGGTGTGTGTGTGTGTGTGTGTGTGTGTGTGTGTGTGTGTGTGAGAGAGAGAGAGAGAGAGAGAGAGAGAGAGAGAGAGTGAGAGAGAGAGAAAGAGAGAGAGAGAGAGAGAGTTGTTTTCTTAATTTTAAAAATTGGAATAATGATTAATAGCACCTACAACCCAGTGTTGTTGTGAAGATAAATGAGATAATGATTGTAAGCTGCTTTGCAAACCTTAAAGTGCTACATAAAGTAAATGCTAGCCATTATGAAATGTGGGAGGAGGGAGAGAGCCTCTGGCCCCACTCCTGAAAATAGTAATTCTGAGGTGTGCCATCCCCTCAAAGGTTTTTATCTTCCATCTACTTTACATGGATCTTGTGTATACCTATTTTGGTATATGTGTCTGCTTTATTAGAATGTAATTGCTACCTTCCTTCTGCTTTACATGTGTCCTGTTTATATATATTTTGGTATATGTTGCCTTCCCCATTAGAATGTAATCTCCTTGAGGGCAGGGGATATGTTTGCTCTTTTTGTCTCCCTAGTGCTAGGTGCCGTGTATGACACATAGTAGTTATTTAATAAATGATTATTGATTGACTGGCTGGGACCTAGTAATATCATTTTGTAAAAACTTTTTGGGTGATTGAGAGACTCTACAGTTCTTAGATGAGAGAGGCAATAGGAAATGCTGTCATTTAATTTCTTAGAGCTCTAGGCAATTCTAAGAAAATAAGTTGTAAAAGGTGTTTATACTTACATCTAGGGCAAGCATTCCTAATTATTTTTGTATCATGGGCACCTTTGGAAGTTTGGTGAGCCTATGGATCCTCTCCCAGGATAATACCTTAAAATGCATACAGCACAGCACATAAAGGGAATTCATTATATTGAAATGCAGTTATCAAAATATTGTTAAAAAAAAAAAGAAGAAAAACAAAACACAGCAATTTCACAGATCCTCCAAGGTAAGAAGTTAGGAAAAATGGATGTGCTAGCAAGAACAGTAGCTCAGATTTATATAGTACTAAATTTTAAAAAGCACTTTACATATGTTATCACATTTCATTCTCATTACAACCCTCATAGTAGGTGGGTACTAATAAGGATTATTTCTTTCTCTTTTACTAATGACTTATTCATGGTTACAGTTAGTAGATGATTGAGGTGGGATTCAAACCCACATCCCTTCTATCTTAAATGAATGAGTAAATGTAAAATATTTTTTAAGACCTTAACATGTGCCAAACATTGTGCTAGTTAAAAAGTGAGATAATTGCTTTGCTCAAGGAACTTGCACACGAATAGGGAGAGGCAACCCACATAAAAGAATGATGATGACCAGTTACTGGAGTTTTAGTCTGAGGCATTATAAGGATACCGCATGGGGCCACAAGGAAATCCATTGCCAGGCTCTTTCCAGAGCGATGGGACTATTGATTTGATTGTGGTTTCTAGGAGAAGGGCTTTACAGGATTCTGACCTACAACTTTTTATTCTTCTCTCTATACTATTTCACATGGTGATTTCATTAGCTCCCATGGATATTCAACCATCATCTATATGCTTATGATTCCCAAATCTACTTTTCTGGTTCTAATCTCTCTGCTGACCTGTCCAGTCTTATGTCTCTAACTGCCTATCTCAAACTGTATATCCTATAGACATCTTAAACTTAACAAACATGTTCAAAATTGAACTAATTATCTCTCCCCTGAAAGCTCAAGGACAAGCCATGCTCTCAATAACCCAGGCTGGCCAACCAGGTATCTTACTTTACTCCTCACTATCTCCCATACCCCTGATCCAATCTGTTGCCAAGACCTATTGATACCAACTTTTGCACCATCTTGAATATGATCCTTTCTCCCCTTTGACAATTGCCATTACTCTGGTATGGTACAGGCCCCCATCTCCTCATGCCTGGACTGTTGCAATATCCTGCTGGTTCGTCTTTACCCACTTGTCCCAAGTCTTTCCCCACTCTAGTCCATCCTCTACTCAACTGTCAAAGAAATATTTTGAAAGATGACCATGTCAAATTCCCCTTAGTCCCCCCCAATTTTTTGTAAACTCTAATGGCTCCCTAATACTTCCACAATCAAATATAAAGTCCTCTGTCATTCATAAATCTAAAACCTTCTTATCCCCAATCTTTCCAGTATTCTTACACTTCAACACCCCATTACTTCCCAGGTACCCTGTAATCCAAGGACATTAGCCTAGTTTCTCAGTTGTTCCTAGAACAAGACTCTCTCTTCCCATTCTTAGCATTTTCTCTGGTTGTTGCTCATGCCTAGAATACTCTCCCTCCTCATCTCTGCCTTGTGGTATCTTTGGAGTCATTCAAGTCCCAAGCAGCTAAATGACACAGTGTGTAGAACACAGTGTATAGGCCTGGAGTCAGGAGAACCTGAGTTCAATCTGGCCATGACAACCCTGGGCAAGTCACTTAACCTTCTTTGCCTTACTTTCCTCTTCTGTAAAAGGAAATGCAAGTATTGTTGTCCAGTAGTGCTGCCAGGAAGACAGCGAATGGGGTCATAAAGAATCAGAAATGACTGAACAACAACAACAAATCCTGGAGCTGGAGTCAGGAAGATCTGAGCTCAAATCCTGCCCCAGATACTTACTGTGTGATCCTGGAAAGGGACTTAATTTCTCTCAGCCCCAGTTCTCCCATTTGTAAAATGGGTATAATCACATGGTTCTTGTGTGTGTGTGTGTGTGTGTGTGTGTGTGGCTATCAAATGAGATTTTATATATATATGTATGTATATATATATATATATATATATATATATATATATATATATATATATATAATTTATAAACCTTAAAGCTAGCTAGCTATCATTATTATAATGGAGACAACAACAACACTTGAAACAGTTCCTGTCTAAAAGAGCACACATTCTCTTGAAGAGGTACAATATATACATGAATAAAGTATAGTTAAATTACCAGGTATAAGTCAGACAGAGTTCTAGGAAAAAAAAAACTGAGATTGGAGAAATCACTAACAATTGAGGGAGATCAGGGATGGCTTCATGGAGGAGGTGGTACCTGATCTGAGCCTAGAGGGAGTCCAATGCAGTGATGAGGAAGGGAATGCATTCCAGTTATGATGTGAACTCAAAGAGGCCATGGTTAGAAAATCTTGTGGAATCCAGTTTTGGCTAGAATGTCTAATATATGAAGGGGAAAATGGCGTGAAATTATACTAGGAAGGTGTAGAGGGCCTTTTAATGCTAAGCAGAATAGTTTGTGTTTGATCTCAGAGGAAAGAGGAAACCACAGAAAATTTCTTTTTTGCTGAGGTAATATTTTGTAAATTACATGATTGGAGATGGGATGGACCAGAGACAAGAAGATCGAGATCGCTTAGGACGTCATGACTGTCTAGCGAATAGTATAATTTAAATAAAGTTGATGAGGGACCTGGCTTAGGGTAGTGACTATGAGTTTAGAGAATAGGAAAGATTTGAAGGATAGAGTGAAGCTAGGATCAACAATTTATTTGATATGGGAGAGGGAAGAGTTAATGATGACCCTAGGTTATGAACTTGGACTGGGAAGATGGTGCTGTTGGTACCATAAGATCTCCAAGATGCTTTCCATCTTTATGATCTGTAACTCCTCTGTGTGTGTGTGCATGTATATGTGGGAACATATACTTATGTGTGTGCGTACATGCTGGCGCAAATTATTTCATTAAAATAAATTAATAAGTAGTTGAGTATAAATAATAATTGACATTTATATAGAGCTTTAAGTTTTACAAAGTGCCTTGTAGACATTAGCTCATTTTATTTGGTTGCGTATATGTTTATATGAGTGTAGATACATTAAGGAGAGGATGGATATATATTGTATAAAGGATTCCTATGTTGGGCTGGACCGTGTAACACTGGTTTTGTGGAGCATATGTGTAAACTTCAGTATTTTAAAAGACTTCAGATCTGATCTGTGTGGGGACTATATAGCTTATAAATTCCTGGAAGGGGCTGTTTAATTTTTGTCCCTATAGCCCAAGCAATTAGGGTAGTCCTAGTACCTGGCATACAGTAGGTACTTGATGCTCATTGTTTGATTTACATACCCAAACCTTCTATAACTTAATCCATGATTATAAGTACTTTCTTTCTGTGGCCAGATAAAATTTTCTTCTAATGATTCTGTTAGATAACATTCATACTTTATCTATACAGGCCCAGTCTGACTCTGGATTTGTACTTAAACTCTTTCTGACTTGAGAGGATATTTCAGTTTTTACTATGTTAGCAGTTCCTTCTTGAATCTAGTGTTGACGTCGGTGGTATGTAAGTAAATGTTTAACAACTAGATCTATGGGGGGGAAAGTACACTTGATCCACTTTTAAGTTTAATTAATCCACATTATTAACATTTTCTCTGTCACTTTCTTAAGTCTTGAAAATCAGCAGAATGATAAATTAAGCCCTGATGGGTAGTGTTTGCTGATTTCCAAAGTCCAAATACTCACACTGAAAATGTAAGGATTGGCCCTTGCAGGCCAGTTCAAACTCCTGCTTATTTCCCTATCACCTGGAACCACTGGAGTAGCCTTTTAGTGTAAGATTTGGTGTATTTCTATTGGAATTATATATACTCTCTTGATTAAGTAACACTGATCTCTTTACTATTCCTAGAAAAAGACTCTTCATTTCCTGACTCTGGGCATTTTCATTGGCAATCTCTCATCCCTGGATTGCTCTTTCTCTCTTCAATTCTGCCTCCTGGCTTCCCTGGAATCCTTCAAGGCCCACCTAAAATCCTACCTTCCACAAGGAAGCATTTTTGGGTCTTCAGTTCTAGAGCTGCCCTTCTGCTAATGTTTCCTCTTTATCCTGTCTATAGCTTGTTTTACTTAGTCGTTTGTAGGTTGTCTCTTCCAATAGACTCTGAACCCCTTGAGGGCAAGGACTGGCTTTTGCTTTGCTTTTTTGTACCATTACCCCAGTATTATTACCAGTTCTCTGGGAGAGGGCAAGGTCATTAGCAGAGTACCTGTATGGTTTGGGAGTTGACTTTGTACAGATGAAAAGGATTGGGTAGAAACTGTATCCTCAACCTTGATTATGTATCATAGCATCATAGAAATAAAGCTGGAAGGGACCTTAAAAGTCATCTAATCCACCTCAGTCATAAGATGAGAACACTGAGGCCCTGGGAAGTTACAGCTTTCCCATGGTTACA
Organism: Pseudochirops corinnae; assembly: GCA_028646515.1. Taxonomy (NCBI): domain Eukaryota; kingdom Metazoa; phylum Chordata; class Mammalia; order Diprotodontia; family Pseudocheiridae; genus Pseudochirops; species Pseudochirops corinnae. Next base: position 157,056,775 of record CM053586.1, on the reverse strand, counting down.
GAGGTGGTACGTGGCATAATGAGGTTTTTAACCTGATTTTTCTGACTCAAGAGACAGGACTCTTTTCATTATAACTCTTTGCCTCCTGCAAATATAAGTAATGGTAGGAATTGGGCGTGAGTGTGTGGGTAGTTATGTGTGAACTACTATCATCATTTGGGGGGAAAATGCGCATGCCCTCCCTGTAATAGATCGGTGGGATTATTCAGGGTTTATATCAGAAAAGGTTTCAGCATCATTATAATAATGGTATAACAAAATTACAATAATTATAATATAACAAAGGAATAAACATTGCTTTTTCCTTGTATGGCTGCTTTCTTTTGGGCTTGGAGTAAAATTCTCAGTTTGATTGGATTCCTTCCAACCAGATGACTAGATGTATCTGTTGTTTACAACTCAGTTTTATGTTATGTTTAATTAACTCTAAAACCAATCTTGGAGGTTACTGAAAATGACCTTGTGTTACATCAAACCCTCCTGTGCTTCCGAGTGCATTCCCCTACAGAATTCTGTCTGGCAAGCAATAAATTTACCATGCCTCTAAACTCTCCCACTCAGTTATGAACAGTCAGTCTTCTTTATTACTTGTATCTAATTGCAAACACACCCACTTCAGAAGTACAACACAAGCCAATTTTTTTTTTAGTCCTTGCAGACTTCAGCTTTGTCACAGTCAAGAAACAAGGGGCCGTTGTCTTGTTTTTTCTTTCTAACTGCCTTGTTTGTGTTAACTGTCTGCTGAGGATGCTTGCCTACATGGTTAGTATTTCAGCAGGTGGGTTTTCTTGTCTCAGCTAGTGCTAGGAACAGAACTCAGGAGAAGAGTAAGTCTGAGGAGGGCTTCTGTGTGCCTCTTTCTTCACTCTTTCAATTTTGGACACCACCAAATCCAGAATTTGTTCTCTTGCCTCTGAAACTACCACTTCAGGATGACAAATCCTCTCCTGGCCTCATCTGTGGCCTTCTACTGTGTTAGGAAGTCGGAGACTAGCAGAGGTTAAAGTAACATGGGAAAAAATTACCACCACCTACCCATTCACAATTTTATTCCAAACAAAAGCAAGTGTTTGTAAGGTGAAGGCAGCAGAAAGGAACTACGCTATTTGTCCAGTTTTTTTTTTCAACTTCCCTTTCCAGATTAAAGCAAACTGATTTTTAAAGATGATTTTGGGGGAAAGCATATATTTGTGTATACAGAGTTGCTTTAAAATATTGAGGAAATTCATCATATCCTAGGACACAGAGCTAGATGGGATATGAGAAACCTGGGGTTCTTCTCCCAGAGTCTAGGAACTTGTATGAAAAAAATTTTGATTACTGTTTAAAAATAATTGGTTTCCTTTGTAGTCCTGTGCTTTTCATTTGATTCACTTAAAAACATCACTCTAAGAAAGGGTCCATAGGGTCCTTAGATTGTCAAAGGGTTCCATGTTACAAAGAAAGTCAAAAAGCCTTCTAGTTCAACCACAAACCCAGATCCCTTTATTCATTGTGTTTCATTAGTAGCTCCAATTTGTTATACTTTTGTTTTCTACTTCTAAATCAGTGGTTCTCAACCTGTGGGTCATGTTGGGGGTCGAACGACCCTTTCACAGGGTTCACAGGGGTCACCTAAGACCAATGGAAAACATCTATTTCCGATGGTCTCAGGAACCAAGACACCGCTCCTCTATCCATCTCCAGGCAGGTCCGCCCACATGCAGATAACCCCACATACAAGTATTGTGGCATTAGGAAGGTTGAGAACCACTGTTCTAATGATTAGAAAAGTTAAAAAAATGTAGAAAACACTGAGAACTTTCTTATATCCTTGTTTTTATTTTTTCTTTACACACCTGATTTACTTTCTGCCTAGGGCCTAGGAGGGTTTCCTCAGGCTGCCTTATCACCTTGACTTGAGCTAAGTGTAGGAGGGTTAACTGTAGCTATTTCTTTTTGCTACCATTTTACTATGGTTTCATTGGGAATATTTGCATTTCTGGCATGATGATGTGGATAAAACACTGTATTTGGCGTCAGTAGGTCTATATTCAAATCCTGTCTCAGATACTTACTGTGTGAGCACAGATATAATCCTCGGCCTCTCCCAACCTGTTTTCTTATCTAAAAATGGAAATAATAGTACTTGTAATGTTTCTCTCTCAGGAGTATTTTGAGGAAAGCACTTTGTAAAGCTTAAGATGCTATATAAATATGAATTATTAATATTATTATTTAAAAAATAACTTTCTGGTAATCTGTAAAATCATGACTCATCTGCCACTGGAACTAATGTTCATCTTGGGCAAATTTCTTTTGCTTTCTGAGTCTGACTTTTCTCATCTGTAATATGAAAAGGTTGGATTAGACAGAATGGAAAAGTGTTGGCTTTGGAATCAGTTATATCCAAATTTGAATCTTTCCTCAAACATTTACCATGTGACCCTCAGAAAGTTTTTTAAACATTTTTTTTTTTTTGCTTTCTGGAGGGGCAGCTGGGGTTAAGTGACTTGCCCAAGGTCACATGGCTAGTAAATGTTAAGTGTCTGAGGTCAGATTTGAATTCAGGTCCTCCTGACTCCAGGGCTGGTGCTCTATTCACTCTGCCAACTAGCCGCCCTATTTAAACATTCTTAGTCTCAATTTCTTCATCTGTAAAATGGATATGATGATAGCACTTTTTTTTCAAGGATAATTGTGAGGGTCACATGAGATAATATTTGCAAAGCGTCTCACAAACTTTAAAGAGCTATCTTGTGCAGTCATTTTTCAGTCATGTCCAACTCTTTGTGAGCCCATTTGGGATATTCTCAGCAAAGATATTGGTTAAACTATTTCCTTCTCTGAATCATTTTACAAATAAGAAAACTGAGGCAAACAGGGTTAGGCGACTTGCCTGGGGTCACACAGTTAGTGTCTGGGACCAGACTTGAACTCAGAGCATGAGTCTTCCTGCTCCAGGTGTGATACTCTACCCACTGCATCACCTACCTGCCTTTAAAGAGCTATATAAATGTTTAAAATTGCTGCTGCTGCTGCTATTGTTGTAAGCTAAAAGAGATCTTAGAGGTCATGTATACAACCCTCTCATTTTACAGATGAGACTATGGCCCAGAACTGACTTATACAAGAACACAAGTCAAGTCAAGAGTCAAACTCAGGTCCTGATTGCAAATCCATAGCTCCTTTCACAGGTCCACACTACTGCTCTTGAATTGATTTCCAAGGACTCTTCCAGCTCAGACCATACCAAAGACTTTGCAAATATACTCTATTAGTTGTACTATAATGAGGCACTGTGGATAGAGTGCTGAGCCTGGAGACAGGGAGATTCATTTTTGTGAGTTTAAATTTAGTTTCAAATACTTACTAGCTGTGTGACCCTTGGGCAATTCACTTAATCCTGTTTGCCTCAGTTTCCTTATTTGTAAAATGATCTGGAGAAGGAAAAAGCAAACTACTCCAGTATGTCTGCCAAGAACACCCCCAAAATGGGGCCACAAAGAGTTGGACACAACTGAAAACAGTACTATAATAAAGCAACAATGTCCCCAAAAAGAGATGAAGGAACAAAAGTTTTCCTAGTTTGAATCTTTTAGATTCCCCAGCCTTTTCTTTAACCCCAGGTTCTTGAAGTGTTTCTGTCTAGCATTTCTGGGACTTTTTTTTTCTTCCTGGGAGAAGCTTTGCCTTGTGCTGAAGTTCAGTAACGGTGCTGGATTCCTGGTTGAAGGGTTTGTCACAGTAGCAAAATACTTGCAATATTTTCTTTACAAAAAAAAAAAACCCAAACCAAACAAACAGAACTCTAGTATGTGGGCTGACATTTACTGATGGCTGCTCAGTTAGGCAGTGTGGGTATTGGATTTGTGGTTGCCAGCTGGAAGACAGATTCCAAATGAGTAACAGAGTTGTTTCATTTTGCTTTTGAAGTAATCTATTTTGTCATACGAATCTGGCCTGAGCCAAGTGATAACAAGCCACTAGGTTGCCTGAGGCTTCCTTCTTGGGAACCTAATTAAAAGTGTTGTGACCTGTATTTCCCAGGCAGGACAGTGATGTCAACTTGGACCTGTCGGTGCAAATGATCATAGCTTCCATTTTTTGTGTTGTACTTAGGGCACAGGGTAAGTGACTCACACTCCTGCCTTGAATGGATCTGAGTCGTCTGGGAAAGCTAGAACTAGAAGCCAGATTTTTCAGGTCGCTATTCCAGGACCTCTCTTCTGTGTCAACGTACAAATAAGACACGACTTTTGGTAAAACTGATGGATACATCTCAGAAGGAAGACTCGAGATAAATCCTGCCACAGGCAATACTAATTGTGTGACCCTGGACAAGTTGCTTAACCTCTATTTGCCTCAGTTTCCTTACTTGTAAAATGGGGGTGATAATAATAGTACAAACTTCCTAGGGTTGTTGTGACCATCAAATAGGATATTTGTAAAGTGCTCTGCAAACTTTAAAGCATTACATTAAAAAAAAAAAAGTATGTGTGTGTGTGTATGTGCATGCGCGCATAAAGCTAGCTATTCAGAACTGTGCTGGAGAAATTTTATTACTTACTGTTTTCAATGAATAATGAGGGTTGGGTAATGGTTTTGTTTGGCTTTTTGCTTTTAAAGGTCCAAATCGAAAATCTTTGCTCCAGCCCAGTTACTAAACTTTTGATTCTGGAATCTATCCAATTTGTCAAATGCACGGGGAATGGTCCTCTTCCCTACCTGCCATCAAATACATATGGCTGTTAAGAGGATAAACCGGCTTCATCATTATCTTTTAGTCATATCCTTTCCCAGAATTTCTTGAACATACTGTATGTGAATGATGTCAGCTACTTGTGAATTTTACTCAGAATAAAATTTAGATTTTAAGTGGAAGTAAGCACTTTTGTTTAGGATTGTTGGGAGGAAAGCTTTTTGAAAACCTTTAAGCCCAATATAAATTTAAGCAGTAATAATAATAATTTTCATCGTCACTTTCTTTTCCAATGAATTCTAGGTCTTTAACCCTTTCCTTTGGGTATTCTATCACTAACTATGATCTATAAGATAACCAAAGATCTATCCTATAGAGGCCTGGAAATGGTATGGTCCTTAAAGACAAATGCCTGGGTACAATATAATTGGCATTTTGAGTTCTTGTCTTTTAGCTCCTCTGGGAAGGATAGAAATGTACCTTTAAAGCCTCGCCTCTCCTTCTAGCCCTCAATGGTGAGCTTGGTAAGGGGAATTTCCAGAAGGGTGTGCCAAGTCAGAGGTAGATAAGATAAAGATTAGAGAAAAGAGGAGGAGTAAACAAATTAGGAGACTCCTTAGCCTGACCTGAGATCAGATATTTTTACATGGCTTTGCTTGTGTGGAATTATGCCAAGGCTGCTTACTCTTGAGAGACTTCCCATCCAGAACCAAGTAGGATCAGAAGAAAATACAATCTAAGGCAAAGCTTCTTAAGCTTTTTTAGGGTCATAGGCCCCTTTGGAAGTCTGGTAAATCCAGTGAACCCTTTTCTCAAAACAATGTTTTTAAATGAGTAAAATAAATGTGTGGGATTATAAAGGTAACCAATTATATTGAAAGTTTTTTTTTAAGTTTATGAACTTCAGGTTGAGATCCCCACTAGAGTTTTATCACAATTAGTGAGGCATGAACAAATTTTAAAATAAAACTTTGGTTCCATGAAGATTATATTTTATGATTACCTACGCTCTGATTGGTTGTATTTGAATGTTCAGATCCCTGCTCTGACACTTAGCACCTGTATGACCCTGGGGCAAGTCACTTCCCTTTCCTGGCTTCAGTTTTCTCATCTATAAAACAAATGGTCTCCTAGATCCTTTCCAGATCCCTTGACAGAATGTAAACTCCTTGAGGGCAGGGCTTAGTTGTCTTTGTTCCCAGTGCCTAGTGCCTGGCATATAGCAGGTGACTACTAAGTGTTTGGTTGTTGGTTAATTAATGCCAACTCTAAATCCTATTATTTTATTCATTTTCCCAATGTCCAAAATCACCTCCACATACACACATACTCGCCCCCAAACAAGTACGTTTTTCTAAGAAAGAGGGATTGGAGAAATTGGTAGTAGCTCAACTTTTTTGTTTCCTTTTCCTGAAGGACATTTACTTCTTTTTGGAATAAAATAGTAAATGGGTAGGCAGTCTTATTTTCTTCTTGTTGTGGTACAGTGAAAAGAGCATCCAATTAGGAGTAAGAGGTCCTGGGTTCAATTCCTACCTTTGTCATCACCTTTCTGACCTTGGGAAAGTCACTTAACTTAGAGAGGCCTTAGTTTTATTCCTTGTAAAATAAGACAAGAAAACTAAGATTTTTCTAGGTTAAGTAAGTTTTCCAAGGTCACAAATGTGATGGTAGAGAAGGAATTTGAACCCAGAAAATGGGACAGGTGCACATTGGATAGAGTGCTGGGCTTGGGGTCAGGAAAAATCATCTTCATAGGTTCAAATCTGGCCTCAGACACTTACTGGCAATGCGACCCAGGCAAGTCACTGTTTGCTTCAGTTCCCTTGTCAGTAAAATGATCTGGAAAGGGAAATGGTAAACCAGTGGTTCTCAACCTTCCTAATGCTGCAACCCTTTAATACAGTTCCTCATGTTGTGGTGACCCCCAACCATAAAAATTATTTTTCTTGCTACTTTGTAACTGTGATTTTGCTGCTGTTATGAATAGTAATGTAAATATCTGATATGCAGGATGTATTTAAATTGAACATAACCCACAGACTGAGAACCACTAGTAAACTATTCTCTAAAGAAAACCCCAGATGGGGTCACAAAGAATTGGTTACAACTGAAAATCAACTGCAAGATCTGCCAGGGCAGATGATGAAACTATATTTTTATTAAAAATAGGCAACAGATCACTCGAGGAATGAAAGCTGGGAGCACGTGCTGTATTTTGAGTCAGGAAGACCTGAGTTCAAATGTGGCCTTGATATTTATCATGTGACCCTAGACAAGTCAAGTAAACTCTTTCGGCCTCAGGTTCCTCCCCTGCATAATGGGATCACTATAGCACCCACCTTCCAGGATTGTTGTGACAATAAATTGAGCTCATATTTACAGAGCACTTTCCAAACCTTAAAGTGCTATATGCTAACTACTGTTATTATTAACTATCCCGGGCCTTGTTGCTTAGAAGATAGAAAGAAGAGACAGATTGGGATAGCTTGTTGGGAGGGTGGGGCTCCTGGTGATTGGCAGAGAAGTGTGAAAGCACTAGTTATTATTTTTCTTCCTAACTCTTCTAACACCTGAGAACCAGTTGGAGCCAATTAAGCTAAAGCATGAAAGTATAGTTAGGCATAAGATTAAAAAGTGAAATGCTTAGCAGCTGAGCATAGCTTAAGATAAATATGACAGAGTGTACCTACAGGGTTGTTCTGTGGAACATATTTGACAAACATTAAAGCACTATGTAAATGTGAATTCACAGAATCGTGTTTTTCAGTTATTTCTCAGTTGTGTCTGACTCTTCGTGACCCTATTTGAGGTTTTTCTTGGCAAAGATAATAGAGTGGTTCTTCTTTCCTTCTCCAGCTCATTTTACAGATGAGGAAACTGAGGCAAACAGGGTTAAGTGACTTGCCTAGGGTCACATAATTGCTACATATCTGGAGTTGGATTCAAACTAAGGTCTTTCCGACTCCAAATCCAGTGCTCTATCTACTACCTGTTGCTGTTGTTGTTGATTTGTTTTCAGTCATGTCTGACTCTTTTTGATCCCCTTTGGGGATTTTCTTGTTGAACATACCAGCGTGGTTTGCCATTTCCTTCTCCAGCTCATTGCACAGATGAGGAAACTATCACCTAGTTCCTTATAAATAAGTATATAGAGACTCTATACAAAATAATACTTGGTAATTCTGGGAGAGGATACTCCCTCACAAGGATACTCCCTTGTATGTTTGTTGAATTTGCCTGTTTATAAGTTTTATCTTCTCTAGTTGAATGTAGGCTTCTAGCAGGGAATGTCTTTGTCCTTATTTGTATCCCAGATCTTATCTCCCAGTTCTTTGCCTTTGCACTGACTGATCCACATGCCAAGAATACTCTTCTTTTTAATCTCTGCCTGATTGATTCCCCTGACTTCTTTCAATACAACTCAGATCCCACCTGCAGAATATCTTTCTTGATTCGACTGTCTCCTAGGGGCAGATGGATGGCACCATGGATAGAGTGCCAGGTGTAGAGTCAGGAAGACTTGAATTCAAATTCAGCCTCAGACACTTACTAGTTGTGTGACCCCTGGCAACTCACTTAATCCTGTTTGCCTCAGGTTCCTCATCTGTAAAATGAACTGGAGAAGGAAATGGCAAACCAATCCAGTATCTTTGCCAAGAAAACTCCAAATGGGGTTATGAAGAGTTGGACATGACTGAAAAAAAAAGTCTACTTGTGCCTTCCTCGCTAAGGTAGTAACCTTTAGGTAGTCTAGTTGGTTTGTATCATGTTTATACTTGTATATATAAATATTATTTCCCTCATTAGAATGTGAACTCCTTGAGGGCAGGGATTGTTTTTTGTGTTCTCAGTGCCCAATGCCTAGCACATAGTGAGCAATCAATAAATGCTCGGTGACTGACTAGTGTATACTTCATAAATACTTGATTGTTTTTTTTTTTTAATTTTATTTTAGTTTGCATCATTCATTTCCACAAGATTTTGAGTTACATATTTTCTCCCCCTCTTTCCCCCACCCACTGCCCCAAAACAGCCCACCCAGTGTGTCCCCCCTCCCCCAGTCTA
>CM053586.1:157009854-157047526 GCA_028646515.1 Pseudochirops corinnae | reverse complement strand
AATTCAGGAAGCTGGTCTACTAAAATTTAGCAGTTCTGATTTGGTATCCATATCAATGAAATCATAACTCTTTGGGAATTACTAAATACGTCTGAAAAGTAAGATTTGGGTTTGGTTTTTTTTTTGAGGCATTTTCAAGTTCTCTGATTTCAGATAGACCAGAGAGTTTTTCTCAGGTGGGGAGGAAGGTTTTTTTTTAATCACACTCAAAGATCCCTTCATTTCATCCCCTTTTCTCCCACTTTCTCCATCCTTTTTTCCAATACCTCCTTCTCAAAGAAGTTGTGAACAGGCAATCACAATGTCACAAGACTTATGTGAAAATCTCCAATTTGCATTAGTTGAGATAACCTTAACCAAACAAGACCTTGCTTTTTCTCCCCTTACCGCAGACAGCTTGCTTTCTCTTGTAACAAGGAACTCAACCCAATGAGAGGGAAGTCCAGGACATGAGTGGAGAAGTGAAAATCCCAAACCCGAGACCTGTTACAGGTGGGGGAAAAAAACCCCATGCTGATACAGAGCTCTGCATCTAAATCCTCAGGCCAGTCTGAGTCATTTTCTTTCATCATATCCCACTGCTACCACCATTTAGCAGGCAATCACAATGTTAGGAGACTTATGTGAAAACCAGGTTTATTACAAGAGAAATAGAATGTGCCTGTAGAACCCAAACAGTTCACAGATCTTACAGAAATTTGCATATTTGTGATAGTGTAACAGAAGGAGGAGAAGAAAACAGGAAGGTACAGTAAAGGCAGGGAAAAGGGCAAAACCTCTCCTGACGGGGAGGAGCAAGGGGAAGGCAAAAAGCTGCCTTGTTTTTCCTTGGGAATGCTAGACAATGAAGATAGGAAGGTCCACTTATCTGCAAAGGACCTCAACTGTACATCCCAGCCTGCCTGTCACAGACTGTCTGCTGCCTGTCTTGCCCTCCCAAGGACATAGAGGGAGTCCAGCTTGGGGTGCAAACAACAAATTAGGCCCGAGGGGCAGGTGTCATCCTTAACACATTCAGGGCCTCCTCCCTGCTCTAGGTCCAGTGTTTTTGGAAAATACATGAACTCAACAAGACAAGTTCAGGGGACTCCTTAACAACCCTTAATAGACTACAACTCTGGTTATATGAATCTCTCATGATGACTAGAGGCAGCACTGCTGGTACCTAAAGGGGCTTGAGGTACTCACCCATCCCTGCTTTTAATCCAGACATACAGTACGCAGTTACATTGTTGAGTGTCTTGACTTCTCACATTCATTGGCTCATCACTCATCACTGCCACCTCAACTACTCTGAAGACAGTTCTATTTTTTATTCTAGTCATGGCTTTTCCGAGAAGGGGAGAAGTAAAAGAGATAGGTAGTTCATCATATGAGTCTGGTATATAACAGCTCAAGAAACCAGGAAGATACAGGTTCAAATTTGGCCACTGGTGTATCATGGACTTTATGGTGCTGGGCAAATTACTTATTCTCTCAGTGCTCTGGGCAACTCTCAAAGACAGTAGTTCTTTACAGTAGTAACCTGGGGTCTATGGATATATTGCAAGGGGCCTCTGAACTTAGATGGGAAAAACAATACATACATTCTCACTAACCTCTGAGAAACATGATTATGGAGATCACAGGACTTCCCAGGCAGGGTCAGGGAGATAGCCTGGATGAGCTTCCCCTGTACACTGCTTCCCTGGATGTCCTTAGGAAGATCTACGTGATATGCCCCTTAACATGGCAAACCCCTTTTATTGAAAGAACTCAGAAACAGAATGGGCAGAGGAAGGTGTTTATTACTCTTTTGAAGCAGGTATGTGGATGTGCTGCTCCCTAGGAACACTCACTGATGCAGAAGCAGGAGTGAGATTATGTAGTTCTGTCCTTCCTGTTAGAGTTAGGGTTAGTTCAAATTCCTCAAATTCCTCACTTTATTTCCCTACATTCCCTCTTTATGCAGATTACATAGGTATGGTAGTGAGGATATTTGTGATCTCTAGGGACCAAGCTGTTTGTCACACCCTTACCTTTCTAGTTCCCCCTGGCCAGGGGGATGGCCATTGCCTTAGTAAAATAAGATTAAGCAAGCTTTCGCCACAGCTATTGATTATCTCCTAATAACTTAAGTTTGGAGAAGGGGAAAGATTTCTGCAAAGGGTGAGCAAAAAGTAGGAGCAAAACAAGGTACCTTAATATCCCCTTACACTTCTGAATTAAATTTAACCATTCCTTCAGTTATTTAAAAACATTGTTCTGAAAAGGGGTCCATGACAAAAAAGGTTAAGAACCTCTGCTATAAGAATGTAAGTTTCAGAGGAGGTGCTTGCTACCTGCAGTGAGGGAGGAGTTTCTTCATCTGGAATTTCCCTCTATTAATGATATTATAGGTCCAGTCCCTGTCCTTGCACTTAAGGCACATAAAGTCTAGTTGGGGTGACAAGTGTTTTACACATTCTGAGTAGGATACAAGTGACCAAAGAGTAGTAAAGATACTCTGACGCCTCTGAAGACATAATCAGGAATACTGGGGTGGTCAGGGAACATTTCTAGAAGAAATTGAAAGTAGGTTCTGAGATTAGTTTCTTCCTGTGCTGGAAGACTCTGTTATCCTTAGAGCTTTTTTTTTTTTTTGAGGACACATGTCATAGGGATCTAATGTTTAAATTTTCACAGTTAGAATTACTATTTAAAAATAACAAAGGTCAAGCTCACATTCATTTGAAGTGGTAGCAATATTTGAAAAATGTCAGTATTCATTTTAGTTCTTTTTACAATTGGTTCATTCTAAGGTAGGTGTTCTTTTTGATTATGTCATGGACCTCTTTGGCAATCTGGTGAAACTTATGGACCCCTTTTCAGAAGAATGTTTTAAAATGCATACAACAAAATATACAGGATTATAAAGGAAATTATTTGCATTGAAATAAAATTGTCGTCCTTGTCCCCACCCCCGAACCCAACATTGTAGACCCTCTGAAATTAGTTCATGGACCTATATCCTGATCTAAAGTCTGAAGACACTACTTACCCTAGGCATTTAGTTTTGGAAGGGTGGATTTGGAAAAGAGTGTTATTTCTCTATGTTACTTTTTGGTTAAGTTTTTGTGGGAATTTGCATTTTGAAGGTGAAAGTCAGATTCAACGCACTTGTGTTTATTTAGCCATTGGTGCGTAGAATTACAGGGGGTGGAAGTAGCATTGGTAATTGTGATGCTTTTATTTTATCCATTTAAAATCTGTAGATAGTGGTTAAGTTTATATTTAAGCCTCAAAACCCAGGTACTTTGCAGAGATCCTGTGTTTTGAGGCTTAAATACAAGCCTCCCCTCTACAGATTGTTCTCATCATGATCCCTATCTGGGCATCCCTCATCCCCCACCCACAGGCATGCTATAGGGGCTGCTTGGATGGGAATAATGCTGATGTCTGCAAGATCAGATTTGACTCCTGGGAGATTTCATGGCTGTTGAAAACACTATAGTAGAATTATTGGTTGGTTTTTTTTTTTCTGACCATAATTAAGCAAATTTTCCATCTCCTCAGGAACAGCTGTGGTGGCACATGCCAACTTGGAATATGCATTGATATTGATCTTTGTTTGACAGCCCTTGTTATTTTTAAGTCGTGTTGAGTTAGGCATCCGGCAGCACAGTGTGTAAAACTTCTCATCCCCCCAAGACTGCTTTGTGCAGGGAGACTGATATATTACAGTAGTAAATAATTCTGAAGGATGCAGAATGCTCTTCCAAAAAAAGCACCCAGAGTAAAAGCCGATGTCAGTATTTTCTTCCTGCATTTGCTAGCAGCATTTTCTATGCATTTTTATTTCAGGTGGTGTTTTTTTAACTTTCCATACTGTTATTGAAGGCATAGGTGGCACAATGAATAGAGTAGTAGGCCTGGAGTCAGGGAAACTTGAGTTCAAATGTGGCCTCAGACACTTCCTAGCTGAGTCACCCTGGGCAAGTCACTTAACCCAGTTTGCCTCAGTTTTTTCACATGAGCTGGAGAAGGAAATTGTAAAGCACTACAGTGTCTTTGCTAAGAAAACCCCAAATGGGGCCATCAAGAGTCAGACAAGACTAATTGACTAAAGACTACTATGGAGGGTACTACCCTCCTTCTGGTTACTCAGGAATCTAGGTGTCGCTCTCACCTCCTATGCCCTCATCCAATCTATTGCCAGGGACTGCTGATTTCACCTTTGTATTATCTTAAAGGTCCCCCCTTCTCTCCTGAGACATTGCTTCCACCCTGGTATAGGCTCTCATCTCCTCCCCCTGGACTATTACAATAGCCCACTGGTTGGTCCACCCCCCACAAATCTGTCCCTATTTCAGGCGATCTTCTACTCAGCTGTCAATATGATCTTTCTAGAACACAGATCTGAGCATGTCAGCTCCCAATTCACTAAACTCCATTGGCTTCCTATCTCTTCTATGATCATATATAAAGTATCCTGGCATTCAAAGCCCATCATAACTAGAACCCTCTGCCCCTCTCACCTTTCCAGTATTTTTAACACCACTCATCCTCCCAGGCATTCTGTAATCCCCAGACTAACTAGCCTAGTCTTATAGCTGTGTAACATCAACATGATATTCAAAGTGCCTATGGTGGCATATGCTGGCGTAGTCCTGAATTGTGAAATATAACAGACTCTCCATATAGAAGACAGAAGCAAAACATTTTATTCAGACACCAGAAAGCCAAATCCCAACACCAGAAAACCGAATCCATCATAGAAACAAAGAAATCTATACACAATAACACTGCAGAGAGTAACACCATCCCAAAGCCTTCCCACAAACAAACACAAACCTAACTGTCCACTTGCCCGTGTCCTCTCTCTTCCCCCTGTTCTAACTGCTTTGATTCCCAGCTTCTTCTCAGCTCTGTTCTACCCTTAAGCAAACTCCTCCCACCACAGACCTATTAAGGGGCAGGGGAAATCTTCAAATTCCCATTGCCATTATTAGCTGTTCCTTGAACACTATGCTCTGTCTTCCCATTCTTAGCATTTTTCTCTGGCTTACCCCCGTGCCTGGAATGATCTGCCTCCTCATTTCTGTCTTCTGGTTTCCATGGTTTTCTTCAAGTCCCAGCTAAAATCCTGGGCTTAAGAGTTAGGGTTTGAATCCTCCCTCTGATACTAGACTGTGTTAAAATGGGGAAGGCACTTAACCTCTTTGTCTCTGAGTTTTAAAATGAGAATAAAGGTGCCTCTAGTACCTACCTCACAGATGAAGAAATAAAAATGTGTATTAAGTGCTTCTGAAACTTTAAAGCTCTATGTAAGTGGCAAATGCTGTTGCTATTGTTTTTATTATTGTTATATGCAGGAAGCTACAGTGTCCCATAAATACTCATTAAAGCATTTCGTACCATGTAATTGATATAAAAAATAGCCGACACATTTGGTGAAAACCATTCAGAAGCATAGTATGTATTAAAATGGGATTTAACTTTTAATTTTCCCTCTTCAAACCTTCCTCTTTTCATTGGATTATAGGATTATGGATTTATAATTGGAAAGGACCTCAGAAATATTTTAGCCCACTCCTTTCCCCTTGTTTTATAAATGAAGCAAATGAAGCTTACAGATGTGACTTGCCTAAAGTCATACAAGTAATAAGGGGCAGATTTGGGATTTGAATGTGGGTCTTCTGACTCCAAATTTGGTCTTCTTTCTATCCTGTCACAATTTTATTTAGTCAGAAAAATGTTAGCTAATTGTAAAATAATATTTAAGACATTTTCCTGGAGAAATCACTTAACATAAAATTTCCGTCTCCTCGCGATGTTTTATACATTGCTGTGCTATGTGCTCAGAGACTAGTTTGGTGCAGGGAATGTGGGCAACACTGACATTAAACACTAGGGCATATATTTTGACGTTTTTTTTTTTTTTTTTTAGTACCAGCAATAGATATTTGTTGATCTTTCTACGTACTCTTGTCAGTTCACCATTTTTTTTTTTAACTTTTTGGAGGGGGGAGGTCAGGGCAATTGGGGTTAAGTGACTTGCCCAAGGTCACACAGCTAATAAATGTTAAGTGTCTGAGCCTGAATTTGAACTCAGGTCCTCCTCACTTCAGGGCCTGTGCTCTACTCACTGCACTACCTAGCTGCCCCCAGGTCACCATTTTTAAAAAGATGGTTGGAATTATAGCCTCAGATGATTGTCATGGTATGGACAAAAAGACTGGAGTTGGCAGAGAGAGATTGAACCCATGACCATGGCCTCATTAGCATGGTGCTAGATTGTGTTACACTAATACAGTAGAACTTTTTTTCTAAATGCACATAAAAAATAAAGCAGATGGGATAATGATTGTTTTACTTTTGCATTTAGGCAAACACTGTGGGAGTGATAGACGAAGTGTTGGCTTTGGGTCAGAGAGCCCAGATTTGAATTTCTGCTCTGCTGTTTAGTGACTGTGGGCAAGTCACTAAGCACTTCTGGGGCTCAGTTTTCTCATCTGAAAAAATGTGGGGATTGGCCTAGATTAGGGGTTTGTGTGTCATGGGCCCCTTTAGCAGTTTGGTGAAGACCATGGACCTCCTCTCAGGGGAATGTTTTTAAATGCATCAAATAAAACACATAGGATTACAAGGGAAATGAAGTATGTTGAAATGGTTATTAATAGCTCTTCTCGACAATTCGAGGACCCAAAACATCTCCAAAAGGCTCATGATGGAAAATCCTATCTACATCCAGAAAAAGAAATATGGAGTCTGAATGCAGATTGAAGCATACTATTTGCTCTTTCTTTTTGTTTAGTTTTGTTTTTTTCTTTCTCATGGCTTCTCCCATTCATTCTAATTCTTCTATACAATATGACTAATGTCATATACAATATGACTAATAATACAATATGACTAATGTGAAAATATGTTTCATAAGAACATATATGTAGAACAGATTATATATGTATCCCATATTCTTCTATATAGTATGACTAATGTGAAAATATGTTTCATAAGAACATACATGTAGAGCATATTATATATGTATTCTATATTCTTCTATATAATATGACTAATGTGAAAATATATTTAATAAGAACATATATGTAGATCAGATTGTATGTCATCTTGGGGAAGGCTAAGGGAGGGAGGCAAATTTAAAACTTATGGAAGTGAATGTTGAAAACTAAAAATAAATTAATTTTTAAAAAGAAATGATTATTAAAATGATAAAAAAAGAAAAAAGAAAAAAAACAAACCCAAGTTCATTGACCCTGAGTTAAGAACCCCAGACTAGAAGATCTGTATGTTCCCTTCCAGTCCTAATTTATTTCACTTCATTACAACAAACACTTATTAAGCTCCTACTCTGTGCCCTGGGGATATAAAGTAACAAAAAAGAAAAAAGAAAAAGAAAATTGTTCCTGTCTTGAACAAGCTTTTGTTCCCTAACCCCTTTTGATCTTTATTTGGGTAACTTATCTTTAGAATGCCTTGGAAGTCTCTTTGGGGTGGTAGACCTACTATTTCAAGCCCCAGGCCTTTGCTTCACTAAATGCTCAGGCTGCATTGAGACCATGTTTGAATGAAGAGATGAGGATGGCTTAAGGCCAATCCAAAGTCTTTTAGGCTTTGCTAGCCAGGAGGGAGAGTCCCTGCTGATATGCAGCAAGACAGGGTATACTGGTTGTGTATGGGGACCAGAAGAGGATCAAAGAAAATAATTTTTATAGATCACATATCTACAGCTGGAAAGGATGACATGGGCCATCCAGTCTAATGCTGTCATTTGACAGTTGAGGAAACTGAAGCCCAGACAGGTAATGATTCATGTGAAGGCATCAGAAAAGGGAGTTGTGAACTGTAATGTACCATCAAAAAGGCTGGATCTCTAATAGGAAAAAGAGGCCACCAGTATGTGTGTAGTGAGCTCATTTAGAACTTGAGAGGGTGACTGTGTAGAGGAGCAATATGTTTTAGTTAGAGAGACAGAGAGAAATAGAGAGTATGACAGAAAAAGAGAGATGAGAAAGGGAAGGAAAGGGAGAGAGGGAGAAACACACAAGCAGAAAGAGAGAGAGAGGCACAGAGAGATAGAAACGAAGAGAGAAAGAGAGACACAAAAAAGGGGGGAGGAAATAAAAGGGAGGAGAGTGAGTGTTGGTTTTGAATTCCAGTCCTCTTGATCTTCATCTCTAAATTAATATATGGATACTTTTTCCATATACCCCCCTTGCTAAGGAAGTGCTTTGTAAATCCTAAAACTCTACTTTAAAGTGAGTAGTTAAAAAAAAAATTATTAGAGAAGAAGGAATGTTGCCAGAAGTGGGCACTTGTTTTGCTGTTGCTCAGGGAAACTTTTTGTCCTGTTGCTTCATTGGGCTAAATAAAGTTGGGTATCTCTTGTAGAACCTAAAATTCCCTTCGTGAGGGATGTCTTAGTTACAGTTCTTGTTTGTTTACCTATGGTAGCAAAACTTACCTCCATCGCCTGAAAATTTGTAAGACATCTTCCTTACAACATCCTTGTCAAGTAGGTAGTACAAGCATTTTTATTCTTTTTTTTTTTTTAAATTCTTGGGAAAACAGAGGCAGAGAAGTTAAATGACTTACCCAGAGCCTCTCAGCTTGTATTAGGCAGTGATTTGAACTACTGTTTCTTGACTTCAAGTGCATATGTACACCCACCCAAGCCTTGCTAATTTGAAGCATTGCTAATTTGGAATTTCCCATAATTAGGGGATTACAGTTTATTTTAACTCTCAGAGAAGAAGTGTTGTTCTAGGCTTATTTTTCAATACTCAGACCTAGCCATGATTCCAACTAAATTGGATGAAGCTTGTACAGTTAGGTTTTTTTTTTAATGACATTTATAAACATTGCCTCATGTCTTTTTACATATGTTAAATCTGTTAATGCATCTAAGCTTTTGATGGTATCTTACATGTAGCCCCTTCTTCCACCACCCGATGTCTTATAAAATATATATTTGATAAATATATAGTTGAGTGGAATCCAGATATTAAATGTCTTTGTGATAGATGCTATGATGGGAACTATGCCTGTCTTTTCATATGCTAGCCCAGGGTTATATGTGACAATTTAATTAGAAATTTATTATGCACCCATTAGGCACCAGACATGGTGCTAGATCCTGGCAATACAGTGATTTAAAAAGGACATAATTTCTGCTTTCAAGGAGTTTGTATTGTAAAGAGATGGGGAAAAAGGGAGTGTGAATACGCATGTACACAGGTGAGTGTAATACAGATTTGAATATGATGAGACAAAGGAATGTTCTAGCAGAGTTTCCTAGGAATTTCCAAAGAGGGACAGAATATTTTAGTTGTGAAGAGATTACACGAGACTTCATGGAGCAAGTAGCCCTTGAATAAAGCCTTGAAAGTGTGATATTTAAAAGGTACAGGAGACATAATTTCTGTGTAATTAAGCATTTTATTAATAATGTTAGCACATTACCAATAAAATGGATCAGTGACACTCTTGAATGCCAAAGATGAATCATAGCAGTGGGCTCACAGTTCATATGCCCTTGTTATTCCTGAGGGTGGCAATCAACTCTGATTGGTTAACAATTAATGAGAGAGAATGAATATTGTGATGAGGGGTGGACCTCTTGTAATAGTGGATATTAACCTTGAAAATGTCACTTCTAAATTGCCCAGCCCTGGGCAATCTAATTAAAGAATTTATCCCCACACGTACTAGTATAGAACACCATACAATTCCTTGGAAGTTTGGGTGGGTCTGAACGAGATTGAGAAGGTTAATTCAATCTTACTGTCCTTCAGAGACTAAACAACCTATAGGCTTCTGAAAAAATCCTGATCCTAATTCAGTAATTGATTAATAATATGAGGGAGAAATAATAGTTTCTCTCAAAGGAAGACCCACAGAATCTTAAAGTTGGAAAGGACCTGGTAGCCGTTTAGTCCAACTCATGTCTCAGAGGAATCCCTACTCTTCCATGTCTGAGATGTGGTCATCCAGCGTTCTGCTTCAAGTCTTCCAGAGAGTGGGAACCTATCACTTCCCCAAGTACCCCATTCTGCTTATGAATGGTATAGTGGAAAAGAACTCTGATTCTGGAGCCAGAGTCTCAGGGACAGATTCCACCTTTTATGTTTGCTCCCTCTATAATCCTGGGCAAATCTGTCAGCCTTGTTGGGCTTTGGGTTCTTCATCTATAAAATGAGAGGGGTACACTAAATGGCCCCTGAGGTTCCTTTCATCTCTTGGCCTATGGGCTCTAAATATTAGGAAGGTTTTCCTGACATCAAGCCTAAATTTGTCTCTTGGCAGCTTTCATCTTTTGTTCTTCTTTCATTTCTCTGGGGTCAAACAGAACAAGCCTTGTTCTTCTTCCACATAGGCGGAGATGAGGAATGGCAGTATTTCAGGCATGGAGGAAGTACTGTACAAACGTGCAGAGGTCAGAGAGCATAGGATGAGATATAGTTTTTGGGTTAAAGCTAGTGGCCCAGTTTGGCTAGAGCGTAGAGTTTCTGAAGGGGAGTAATGTGAAACAAAGCTTGAAAAATATGGAATAAAGAGCTTAATAAATAATTTGATTAGTCAGGTTTTATTATAGATGTCAATTCTGGCAATTGTTATTACTAAAACCTCATGTGAAAGCAGAAGGACCTGTAAAATGTCTTGGAAAATGACATTGGAGTGAAACCATCTGGCTTATGAATTTTTCAGTGAAAACTTGTGTAATATGTTTGAAATTAGTTGTATGTTTCTGTTTCCAATTTATGGACAGAATTGGTTTTCTTTGTTCCCACTTCCTTTAAAACGATCAAATTATGTTAATTTTGGTGCTTCACTTAAGATTAATATAAGACGTCTATAGTACCATTTAGCATCGATGTCATAGGAAAGAAGTTCAATTCTTTTTCAGTTGTGTCTGACTCTTTGTGGTCTCATTTAGGGTTTTCTTGTCTGTCAAAAATATTGGAGCGGTGTGCAATTTCCTTCTCCAGCTCATTTTACAGAGGCAAACAGTTAAGTGTCTGAGGTCACATTTGAATTCAGGTCTTTCTGACTCCTGGCCTTGTACTCTATCCATGCCTTAGCTGCCCGTGGGAAAGAAGACTTGGGTTTAAATCCTACCTCAGATGCTTACTAGTCTCGTGATTTTGGGGAGTCACTTAACCTCTTTGGAGCTCAGTTACCTCATCTGTCAAAGTAGCAGAGTAGACTAGATGGCTGCCAAATTCCCTTCCAGGTCTACATGCTGTGGTTGAAAAAATGATTTCATTTATGTCATATTAGTATATGACATAATCTATCATATTATGATGTGGGGGGTGGCACACTGTAGTCTGTGATTTTACTAGTTTAAGTGCTTCTGTGAATATGAGCGGTGGTCTCTTAATTTCTCTATGCTTTAGACCAGCGGTTCTCAACCTGTGGGTCGTGACCCCTTTGGGGGTTGAACAACCCTTTCACAGGAATCACCTAAGACCACCGGAAAACACATATTTCCGATGGTCTTAGGAACTGAGACACCGCTCCTCTATCCCTCTCCAGGCAGGTCCGCCCATATGCAGATATACCCACATACCAGTATTAAAGGGTCGCGGCATTAAGAAGGTTGCCAACCACTGCTTTAGACAGTTTCATAAATTACTGTGGGGAAAAAAAAATGAACACATGGTGGCCAACCTTCTGGTTATCTCAGAATTTATTGTGACTGGCTTTAAGCGATAGACATACATTCTATCACTGGCCCTTACCAGTGGGGCAGAACCTTCCAGAGCTTAGACATAATTGGCACAGCCTTTGAGAACACAGCATCTCCTTCAAACAACGATGAGGCATTATAGTACAGAAGGACTCTAGTTATATGATGTTATAATTTCTTTGTTAAAAATAGTAACCTAAACCAAAACCCAAAGAATTTGACATCATAGTACTAATGAAAACTCAAGGGAAAAAAAATGACACAAATAATTTTTAAAGGCTGTGAACACTTAAGGGCCTCTTGGGTGATGCTTTGGTAAGTTTTGCTGCAATTTTGAGAGCTTTTATCATGCAGTGTAAATCTCTACTCTGCCACTTACTAGCTCTACAACCTTTGGTAAATAATTTTATTTCCCTGGGTCTTATTTTGGAAAATGAAAGTTTTGGATTGGATCACCTTCAGGGTACCTTCTAGCTCTAAGTCTGGAAGGCTTTGATGATGCTAAGTATTCCCAAAAATTTTCAATAAATAAATATTCCATTGATGACCTAAACAGTTTTTTAAATCATTAAAAATAATTCTATCAAACAATATTTATTTTCTTTTCTTCTTCAGTCACCCCTTTTGAATAAAAGAATAAAGGGAAAAAAAACCACCTTTGTAAGCAACATGCATAGTCAAACAAAACATTAGTTGAAAATAAAATCTGCTTCTTGAGTCTATCACTATCTGGTAGGATGTGTTGACGTTGTTCTTCCCTTAGAATCATGTTTGGCCGTTGCACCGGTGATCTAAATGTCTTAACACTCTTATAGAACATCATCAGTGGACTAGTCCTCTGTTCCTTTCCAAACTAGATTTCCTTCAAAGTCTATCTTCAAAGACTGGGGAGTGAAGGAGAGGCATCAGATGTGGCCAGATTTTTTTTTTTAGCAAGTTTGGCCATGAAGAGGAAGAGGAAATGAGTTAGCTGAGTGGGATAGAAAAAAACTTTATCTACTACAGCAGACTTTATCTACTACAGATGGAGCAAGGAAGACAGCGTCACCAAAAGGAAGAATATATGATGGACCTTTTTAAATTTAGAATGGCAAAACTCTCATGTTGTACTAATGCCTTCTCCCTTTTAATTATTTTCTCTTTATCCTGCCTGTAGATTTAACTGTACTCATTTGTTTGTTCGTGAGCTCCTTGAGGGCAAGGACGGGCTTTGCCTCCTTTTTGTATCCCTGGAACTTAGCATGGTGCCTGCCACATAGTAGATAATTAATAAATTTTTATTGATTGACTGTGCAAATGGGAAGGAACTAATCTTGACGGAGAAAATGAAGATACATGAGAGATGAAAGATGACTTTGTCTTAAAGTTTTGGATGAGAGGGAAAAAAAGGTATCAACTAGTCAATAAGCATTTATTAAGCACCTTTTCTGTGCCAGGTGCTGGGGATACAAGCACAAAAGTTAAATAGTTCTTGCCCTCAAGGAACTCACTTTCTTTTGGGAGAGACAAATGTATACATAAACAAATATATGCAAAATATATGCAAGTTAAATTTATAGTAAGGGAGGACCAGGAAGGGGTGATTAGGAAAGACCATGTAGAACAATGGTTCTCAACCTGTGGGTTGTGACCCCTTTGGGGGTTGAACAACCCTTTCACAGGGGCCACAAAGGTCCCCTAAGACCATCAGAAAACACGTATTTCTGATGATCTTAGGAACTGAGACACCGTGTTCTTCTATCCGTCTCCAGGCGGGTCGGCCCACATGCAGATATGCCCACATACGAGTATTAAAGAGTTGTGGCATTAGAAAGGTTTAAAACTACTGATGTAGAAGGTGGTGTTTGAGCAGAGATTTCAAGGGAACAAAAGATTTTAAGAAGCAAAAATGAGGTTGGGGTGGGATATGAGGGACAGTGAGTATAAAGAAGCATAGTGTGGCATATGGGTTAGTAACAACAAGTAGGGAGGTTTGTCTAAACTGTAGAGTTCAGGAAAGGGATAATGATTTTGTATAATAATATTGGAAAGATATGCTGGGAGCAAGTTGTGAAGAGTTTAAAAAGCTAAATAGATGATGAGTAGTTGGTCTTAGAGACAATTGTAACTATCAGAGTTTCTGAGTGTGAGCATGGCTTGATCAGACCATACTTTAAGAAAAATCACTTAGGAAGTTATGGGGAAGGTATATTGGAGAAGAGAGAGATTAGAGTCAGGAGGAGACTGTTTGGAAGCTGTGTCCATGGCCTGGGTGAGAGATGATGAAAGCCTGAATTAGCATTTGGTGGCTTTGTGAATGGGGAGATAGATTTTTAAGAGAAGGAGATAAGTTTTAGAAATATTTTCAGGGTGTAAAGACACTGGTAAAATTATTAGTCCTAGTGAGTAGAAATATCTCCTTAGTGATCTAAAGAAAGGAGATGGGGGAGGGTGATGATGGATGAAATTAAGTTAGAAAGAGTGGGGTTGGGAGAGACTCCCTCTAGAAGATGGGATTTTGGTTGGGACTTATAGGAAACCAAGTAAACCAGTAGGCAGAGATGAGGAGTAAGTTATACAGCTAAGCCAGGAGTTCTTAACCTGAGGTCTTTGAACTTGGTTTTAAAAAATGTTTAGATAGTCATATTTCAATGTAATTGGTTTCCTTTATAATCATTTGTATTTTGTTTTATACATTAAAAAACATCCTGAGAGGTGCTCCATAGGCTTCACCAGCCTGGCATGACTCACAAGAAAGTCAAGAATCCATGGTCGAGGTCATGTTTTCTTTATGAGGTAGGAGTTTGGTTAACAGCAAAAGGAGAGAAGAAAATATTTGAGTGGAGAATGAGATAGGTAGTCCATAAATGACTGTTAAGCAGCAGCCAGGGCTCAGCTGTAGCTATAGGCCATACCTGTAGTACAGTGGTTCTCAACCTTCCTAATGCCGTGACCCTTTAATACTCGTATGTGGATGTATATGCCTGTGAGTGGACCTGCCTGGAGACGGATAGAGGAGCAGCGTCTCGGTTCTTAAGACCATCAGAAATATGTATTTTCTGTTGGTCTTAGGCAACCCCTGTGAAAGGGTTGTTTGACCCCTAAAGTGGTCGTGACCCACAGGTTGAGAACCGTTGCTGTAGTAGATAAAGTCAACTGGACCATGATTTTCACCTAGCAATACTCAGTGACATGAGATGGTGGAACTAACCATGGAACAGGATTCTCTAGTCAGAGTGGCAAAGAATTCTGGGATAGTATCTAGTGACACATAGTTATTGACCATAGGCAGGGAGAGAGATGAAGACTGGATATAGATGTGAGTAAAGCTACAAAGGGGAAAACATACTGGAAAAAAAGCAATGATTCTTGGATACAATGGATGAAGGTTAGAGAGAAGGTTTAATGTGAGTGAGAAAGTGAATGGTGGAAAGAGGAGTTGTGATTAGAGCAGAATTTCAAAGTTCAGGATCATGATAATAATGCCAGGAGATGGTGAGGGATGTTAGATGCTCTTCATAATCTAGCCCTCTCCTTCCTTTCTAGTCTTGTTACAACTTATGACCCATCATATATTCTTCCTTTTGGTGACCCTGTCTTCCTTGCTCCATGAACGACACACTCCATCTCTTAGTTCTGCACATTTTCTTTGGCTGTTCCCCATCCCTGGAATGTTCTTGCTCCTTGTCTCTGCCTGCTGGTTTCCCTGGCTTCCTGTAAGTTCCAACTAAAATTTCATTCCAGGAAGCTTTTCCGAACCCTTCTTAATTTTTGTACCTTCCCTTTCTTGATATCCTATTTTCCTGTATATATCTTGTTTATATTTTTTTTCTTTTTGCTTTTTCCTCCTTTGGATTGTGGACTCCTTGAGGGCAGAGACTGTCTTTTGCCTCTTTTTGTATCCCTGCTTCTTAGCACTGTGCCTGGCACACAGGTGATGCTTAATGAATGTTCATTGACTGACTGAGGGGCCTAAAGTATGGCCTTGCCAGGGTGTGCCTGAAATAGGGAGCTGAGGAGAAAAGGTAGTTTTGGGGATTGAAGGGTCTGAGGAATTTTGCGGCCTGGTAATTAGAGAGGGATACCTACATTAACGTTGAATTCCCAGAGGATAATGGCAGGAGAATGAGTGGACAGAGGCTGTGAGCCAGGCTCTTAAGTCATTTGGTAATGATGGTGGAAATAGCATGAGGCCAGGAAAAACTTATTTGGCTTTCTATTTTAGCTGCTTTACCATGTTAATATTTAACATGTCAGATGCAAATTTATATTGTTGAAATGAAAGGCCAAGAGGCAACTTGTAAAAATATATGAAAACTCAGATTTTGTGTCCTAGCAAAGAAACATTTATTAAGATGATTTTTGAAATAACAATTTCAACTTTGAAAATCCCAACCATTTAAAATATTTTCTCTCTCTGGTATCAGTCAATAGGGAAAAAATGCAACATATATTTGTTTGTTTTTCATTTTCCCCAAATCCATCCTGTGTTTATGATATACCATAAGGTCTTACTGGCAGTAAAAGTAAAAAGTAAAAGTAAGTAGTTATTTTCTTTCTTTTTTTCTTTCTTTTAAATAGATATTCCTGAAATTCCAGAAAGCATCTCATTCTGCAAAGCACTTCAGAGAGCTGACTTCAGTGGAAATCCATTGACGAGGTAAACTGTCTCTTTTTTCATTAATGTGACCAAGCAAAAAGCCAAATAAAACTCAGTATTGTTTTTTATATCTTGCTAATTCATATGTTGGTTAATGTGACAGTTTTCAACCATATCAGGAGCTATTGACTTTTAAATTATTTTTATAAATAGCATTTCACTTAGCACATGCCAAATGGTAGATGGAAAGGAGACTGTTCTATTGATAGAAATTATTGAAATAGAAGAAAGGAGGAGCAACATGGTAAGAAGAGTAAAATACATGTTGGGAAGAATCTGTATAAGGAATTTCAGTAACTTGTGAAACCTATACTTAGAAATGGGAAATAAGTATATTATATTTTATGTTTTATTTAAAAATACTAATCAGCAAATATCATGGAGCATACTGTGCAAATGGGAAGGAGCCAGTCTTGAAGGAGGGACCATGGACAAAGTTCTTTTAAAAATTTTTTAATGTTTTATTTTTTCCCCAATGACATGCAAAAAGAATTTTTAACATTTATTTTTTAAAATTTGAATTCCAGATTTTCTCCTCACTCCAAGCCCTCCTCCCCTCTTTAACAGGGCAAGCAATTTGATATAGGTTATACATATGTAAGCCTCCAAAATATATTTACATCTTAGTGATGTTGTGAAAGAAAACACAGATTCCCCCCCCCCCCCAAAAAAAAACCCAAAAAACCGACACCAAAACATGGAAACAAAAGTAAAAAATAGTATGTTTTGATCTACATTCAGACCGTATCAGTTTTTTCTCTGGAAGGGGATAGCATAAGTCTTTTGAAATTGGAAAATGTGATTCTTGACCATAAGGAGTTTACTGTCTAGTTTTGTTTATTTTTTTGTTTTTTGTTTTGGAAGTGGGGAGAGGTAGGGCAATTGGGGTTAAGTGACTTGCCCAGGGTTACACAGCTAGTAAGTGTCAGAAACTGAATTTGAACTCAGGTCTTCAGGGTGAGTGCTCTATTCACTGCGCCACCTAGCTGCTCCCTCTCTGGTTTTTCTAATAAAAATCATTCTATGTGAAATATATTTTCTATTTCTTCAGATTTTCTTATCATTTACTAGTAAGGCTTTCTTTAATTCTTAAAAACATCATTTCCTTATTTAAACAGTCTTCCAGTGTTTTCATTGGGTTCATTTCTTCTTTCCCTCCCACACCTCTTTGATTAGCAGCAGCCTTCAGGTTGCCCTTCCTGGTGGGAAGCAATTGGTGACTCATGACAACTGTCTTGAGGCCTTCCTGTCACCCTCGTCTTACTCATACTAGTAGGGGAACAAAATTGTGAAGGAAGAGTCTGAGATTTACAACCTGAGAGCCTGCTCTTGCTCTACTGACCTTGGTCAAGTCATTTCATTTCTGTTTCCATTTACTTCTCTGTGAAATAAGCGGTGTATTATGAACCTCTTTGGCAGCCTGGTGAAGCTTATAGACCCCTTTTCAGAAGAGTGTTTTTAAATGTATAAAATAATAGGATTACAGAGGAAATGAATTTTGTTATGTAATTATAAATATATATTATTCAGGTATCATTATAAATATGGATATATTATTGTAAATAATTAGTGCTGAACTTAATGATTCTATCATTTCGGGGCCTCAGTTTCCTCATCTTTAAAATGGGGAGAGTTTCTAGTATAGCAGCTCAGTTCTGTGAGGTTGACAAGAACCATCCTGGTCATCCAAGTCTAGCCTCCCAGCAGATGCATCAATTCTGTAACAGCCCCAACAAATGATCTTGCTTTGGTCTTGGAAACCAGTGACTAGGGACTCATCACTATCTAACTTCTTACCACCTCTTTACTACTCCTTCATTATAGTCTATTTTCAGAGAGCTCTAAGAATTAGGAAGTTTTATTTTATATTAAGCCAAAATCTACCTCCTTGTAACTACTCCCCATTAATACTGACCCTGGCCTCCGAGACCACATAAAACACCGGAGACCTCGTTCACTTGATAGGCCTACACATATTTGAATAATAATAGCCAGTGACATTTTTATAATGTTTTAAAGTTTTTAAAGTGTTTTACTTCTAAGATCTCATATGAACCTTATAGCAACCCTGTAAGATAAACTCTTTGGATATTACTACCTATTTTACTGATGAGGAAACTGAGACTCAGAAGTTAAGTGATTTACCCATGGTAACATAACTGGTAAGAGAAGCAGGATTTGAATCCAGGTTTCTGCTGACTCCAAGGCCAACTCCCCCAGCAGTCTCCTGTACCCTTGATACTGGGGAACTAGGCAGGTCATTGTAAATGATGATGATGATGATGATGATGATGATGATGATGATGATGATGGTGATAGAACACTTTGAGATTTGCAAAGAATGTGTTAATTCATTTGTTCATCAAAATAACACCTTGAGGTAGGCACCATTATTATCCCCATTTCACATGTTGAAGAAACTGAGGTTTAGGTTGTTCTCAATGTCTGAGTCACAGTCACAAAGCTAGTAAAGGTCTAAGGCAAGATTTGAACTCAGATCTTCTTGATTGCAGGTCCAACACTCTGTTCTCCAAACCGCCTATCTGATTCACATATAAAAATAAATAACTAGCCTTTGTGTAGCACTTTCAGGTTTGCAAAGTGCTTTACACATATTATCTTTTAAAAAATTATTTATTTAATATTTTTAGTTTACATCGTTCATTTCCACAATATTGTGAGTTACAAATTTTCTCACTGTTTTTCCCCTACCCACCACCCCAAAACAGTGATCCCTCTGTATACCCCCTCCCTCAATCTGCTGTCTCCTATGTCCTCCCCCATCACTCCTCTGACTTTCTGGTAGGGCGAGATGGATCTCCTTACTCCAGTGCCTGTATATCTTATTTCCCAGTTGCATGTAAATAACAATAATAATACATATATATATATATATGTATATACACACACATATATATTTAAACATTTGATTTTAAAACTTTAAATTCTAGATTCTTTCCATTCCTCCCTCATCTCCCACCCCCACTGGGAAGACAAGTAGTTCAATACAGGCTGTATATGTTTACACATATTATCCGCATTTTATCCTCACAACAACGTTGGGAGATAGATGCTGCTGTTATCCCTAGTTTACAGATGAGGAAACTGATGCACACAGATTCAGCAGCTTGCTCAGAGTCACAGCTGGTAAGGGCCTGAGGACAAATGTCAACTCAGGTTTTCCTAGCTCTGGTGTATATGTTTGCCTCTGGAATAGTGATAGGAGAATCAAATTGAGAAGGGCCTTCTTTTCTGTCTTCCATTGAATCCCCTTCCTTTATCTTAATATTACCTTTCATATCCATTGCCTATTACTTCATCATCTCCCCTTTAAGATTCTTACTTGATGGGATTTTCCATTTGTCTTTCCTTTACCTACCCTCTCCATAGATAGAAAGTATCTCCTTGCCATTGTAGAAGGAATTCAGCCCTCTATCAAGCATACGTATATGACAACCTAATGTATTTTTTTTAATCCATCCTCTCCCATTATGTATTCCCTTCCCAAGATTTTTTTTTCTTATTTTGACTTTCATTGGCTATTTTTCAATATTAACTAATAAACCACAGGTATTGTGGTCTTACTTTAGGTCTATTCCAACTTTAAAAGTTTGTGACTCTGACCATTCCTTTTTCTCAGGTTTGCTGCTCCACTGACCTGAGGTAGCTTGGGAGAACAGAAGGGGCAGAGTACATTCTTTCATTCTTGGATCTTTGCCTCACAACACCGAGAATCTCCTTCATCTGTTTTCTCTTCATTTTCCAATTTCCCTTGAAATCCGATTACATTTTTCTTTAGTAATGGAGATGATTTACCATGATTTTAAGTATTTTAAAAATTAAAAAAAATTAAACATATCAAGTAGATTGAATTTGAATTTTAGTGGAGATGTATTGATGGTTAGAAGGCAAGTTTTTTGAGACTAAACAGATTCTTTTATTTTGCCATTCCCTGGAGATACAATGACTTAGAGGTAGAGTGGAGTAGTGGCTAGAGAGTCATCCTCAAAGTCGGGAAAATGTGGGTTCATTTTCTACCTCTGAAACATACTGTATATGTGACCTTGGACAAATTGTTGCTGGGGTCTACTGAGCTCCACACCAGATTAAAATATAATGGGGAGTGTTTAACAAAATAAATAAAAATAATGTTAATTTGTGGTTTTCTAAATCAATATGCCCTTGAAGGGATCCATTTCCATGGGACTTTGACACCACTGCTCCAGGTAATTGTCTTAGATTATAAATTGTAGGGAATGTGCCAATTTGCATTGACAGGGAGAGGTTCCTTCTCCAGGAGTTCCTTTATGCCAATAAAATCTCAAGTCCAGTCTCAGTCCCTGTTTTCTAATTTTCCTTAAAATCTGACATTTCTCTCAACAAATAATGTAGATAATTTACCATTATTTTAAATTATATGAAGCCAATACGTTGGATTCAGTGGCCTGGTTGGGTGTAGTTTATCTTTTGTTCTTGAAGAGGACCATGACATCAAGGAGATGATGACATGACTTGCAATTTAATTTGATTTGAGTGAGGGAGGGCTGAGGCTCACTTTCTCTTCCAGAGCCATTTGGGTCCAGTGGCCAGATATTGATCAGGACGAATAGGGAAGGCCCAGGATGCAGTGGGAGACCCAGATACTTTTAAGCTAAGGTCTTTCCAGGTTCACACTTTGCGTGAATGAATAGGCCTCTTTAAGATGTGAGTTAAGGGATGGCCACTTAAAAAAACAACAACCCCCTAAAAACTGGGAGAAGACCCTCAGGGTTGCTGACCAAAGGGAGAAACATTTACTGTTTACTTTCACTCTGAGCCAGGATGGAATGTAACTTCCTTGAGAGTTAGAACTGTTTTTGGTTTATGTGTATTTACCCTCCCAGTGCCTGGCACGGTGTCAGGCAGGTGCCTAATAGATGCTCATCAAGTGGTTTTGGTTTTTTAGTTGTTTTCACATGTTGGAGTAATTGAAACTTTTCTTTTCTCAAGTGAATCAAGATAAAATCACTTTATGCCCTTGGACGGATTGCCTTTGAGAAGTGTTGGCTTTGTTTTTTTTTTTTTTTTGTTTTTTTACTAATATGTGCCTTTTTCCTTTTCTATCTTGAGAAAGCCTCTCTGTCATAGAGAAAGTCAGAAAACTGCCTACTATCAGTCTTCTTAAGAAAACACATTCGTGATTTTAAATAAAATCATTTGGTGATATTGTAGTGGAAAGAGAAGTGACTCTGGAATCAGAGAATCTGGATTTAAATCAGGGCCTTGCCATTTATGATAATAGATTTAGAGCTGAAAAAGCATTTTAAAGGCTCCTCATTTTACAACCTGTGGCTAAGAATAATTAAGTGACTTGCCAGAGGTCACATAGGCACCAGGTGTCCAAACTTTGTATTTGAATCTTAGATCTTCTGATTCCAAGTCAAGCATACTTTGTACCGTGCCACACTGTGCCACATGGAAAGGTCATTTTGCTACTCACTTGACTTCTTGGGCCTCAGATTTTCTCATCTGTAAACTGATCTGGACTAGGTAATCTCTTATAGCTTTTCTAGCTCTAAATGTATGAACTATCAACTGTTTCCCACAGTGTGGTAGAAATGATAAATGTTGGTCTCCTCTGTTTCTGGTTTCTAGTCCCTTCAACGACTTCTGCAGAAGCTCTCCAAACCATCTTCCTGAGGCATAGATCTGACCATGCAACTACCCTCTTCAGAAACCTTCAGTGGTTCTTTTCATCCTTGAGTATAAAATGCAAGTTTCTTAGTCTTGCATATAAAACTTGCACCATTTAGCTTCAACCTGATTTTCTAAATATTTCTTGGTGCTCTTTCTCTTGCATTCTCTTTATACCCACCAAATTTGACACAAGATTATCTCTTTCTTCTTCACAAGTTTTCCTTCAGTTACTAGAATGTTGTTCCTCCTCATTTCTCTCAGAATTTTTATCTCTCTTCAACTGGCCACATTTGGAGCAGGCACCATGTGCAGGGAGCTGGGAATGTTTCCTTGCCAATAGGTGGAGAAATTGTGATTTGGCCGCATGGTGGAAATTCTTTACACTAACCCAGATTACCACCTGCATATAAATTATAGCTTTAGAGAATTGTCTGGGCCTTAGAGAAAGTAAATGATTTGCTTGTATTCAACTAATAAGTATTAGGGGCAGATTTGAATTCAGGTTTGTTTGACACCAAGTTCAGGCTGGTTTGTCTGTCTCTTCCCCAGTTTAAGTTCTTTGAGGTTTGGGACTGTTTTTTTTTTTTTTAATCCCTTAAAGTCGTTTTCTGCACAGAGGAAGTGCTTAATAAATGTTTGTTAACTTGAGTTGTGTGATGAAGTGGTAAGATTACTAGATTAAAGTTCGGATTATTGGGTTAGGATTTTGTTCTGTCTTTGTCACTGCCTTCTTGACTTTGGGCAAATCATTTCGCTTTTCTAGGCCTTGATTTCCTCCTCTGTAAAAAATGGGGTTTGGGAAGGAGAGAGAATTAGACGAGGTAATCTATAAGGTTCCTCCAAGCCTTGCATCTGTTATTACATGAGTAACTTTTTTATTATTAAGATCATCATTTCAGGTGTTATAAAAATTGCACTTAAGAGAGGTGATGAATGAGATACAGTGTCAAAAAACAGGATGTGCAGTCAGAAGACCTGGGTTGAAGTTCAAACTCCGACTCTTAAATCTGTGTGACTAGAGTCAGATCATTATGTTTCTGACTCACAGTAAGTGAATAATGTTTTCTTGGTGAGAAAAAGCATTTTGGAAACTGGAAAGCCCTATCTAAAGTCAAAGTGACCTGTTCTTAAGGATTTCATATTTTATTTCCTATATTTTCATTTTGGGGACAGCTAGGTGGTACAGTGAATAGAGTGCCTGGCCTGGAGTCAGAAATACTCCCTCATCTTCCTGATTTCAGATCTGGCCTCAGACACTTACTAGCTGTGTGACTCTGGGCAAGTCACTTAATTCCATTTGCCTCAGTTTCCTCATTTGTAAAATGAACTGGAGAAGGAAATGGCAAACCACTCCAGTATCTTTGCCAAGAAAACCCCAAATGGGGTCACAAAGAGTTGGACTGAAACTGGAAACAATGGAAAAACAATAAACAAATATTTTCAGTGTAAATTAGCTGCACTAATCTGAAAAACAGTAGTGTTGGCTAAAGTTTCTTTTCTTTTAAGTGAATGCTAGAGTACAAACTTGATTTTCCTCAATTTTTAAAAATCATACATGTTTTATTGGATATAAGGACTTTTAAGCAAGCAAACAAATCTTAAAATGCTTAGGAACAATGGAATTTTTGTGGTGTTTCTTTCCCCCCTCAGTTAAGTTGGTTTTTCTTCTTCATTCTGGTAACCATAGAAATGTTGAGACTTGGGTTCTTTTATACATTTTCAAAGTACAGAATATTTTTATTTAAAGAGTCCATAGTCCTGTTGTGAGCAAGAGGAGTACAGGAAGTTTCTTCTGGCAGAGCATTATGAAACAAGAAATTGTCCCAGGTGATTGGCAGTCTGTACAAGTGAATTGAAAGCAGAAAAAAGAAGATAGTCTCCGGCTGTCAGCCGATCAACTGCAGTAAGCATTAGCTTTGCAGTTGGAATTGAAAGGCACAGGAAGGAAAATGACTAAGACTTTGCTCTGTGATTTATCAAAATCTTGTGGGCTGAGTGAATTCTCAATTCTCATGCAATAGCTACCCTATATTTCTCTGTCAGTAGTCTTATCAAAGAAAAAAAAATTCACTCACACATTTTGTACTAACTAGGGTTTAAAATATAAACAGCTTCTTCACTTTTTTGTTTTGGATGGAGGACTGGACTTGGAATCAGGAAAGCCAGAGCTTGAATCCCGACTGTGCTATTTACTGGCTATGCCACCACGAGCCTCAGTTTCCTCATTTCCCAGATGAGGAAAATATCTTACAAGGGTTGTTATGAGAAGCAAAAAAAAAAAAAGTAAAGTGTTTTACAAATACCAAAGTGTATAGAAAGAAATGCCAGATATTTTCATTTTAGAAGCCTGTTTATTTTTAATCTTTTATTATTTTCTAATTAACCAATCTACGAGGATTCTTTGAATCCTCACTGCTGCTGCTAGTTCTGGGTCTAAAGGTAAGAATATGTCTGTAAAATCCTTGGTTTTTACTTTAGTTGGATTGCCTCTCTTTAAAACTAAAACAACAAACAAACAAAAACCCTAGGTTGTTATTCTAAAATAAATTGCGATATTTATGTTGATTGTTTCAAATACTTGGAGAACTTCTGATTTAACTGAGTGTTTATATTTTAGGTTACCAGAAAGCTTTCCTGAGTTACAGAATCTAACATGTCTTTCTGTAAATGACATCTCACTTCAGTCCCTACCTGAAAACATTGGCAAGTAAGTTCTTTATACAGACTCTGTTTGCATCATAGACCTGAATGGAAGCTTAGGTCATTGAGTACGTTTTTCTTCTTTCATAAAGTTGTCTGTTTTATACCAGCCAGCCATACTTCACTATTTTTCAACATTTCCAAGGCAGATTGTATCACATGCCCCCATTTTTCAGACTCTAGCTGCCACAAATTTTAAAGTAAGTATTATTGACATGAAACTGATCCCTGTAACTGTGTCTGTGGTAGTGAAGATTGAGTGTGCTATAATGAAATAATGAAAAGAACATAGGACTTAGTGTCAAAAGATACAAATTCATCACTTAATTTCTCCACATCTTACCTTCCCCATGTAATCATACTCACATTATCTGCCTGACAAGGTTTCTCTGAGGCACTTTAAAGCACCATACAGATAAATTTTGAGCCCCTGTCAGTGTTGTTATTAGGGAAGTTAAGGAGTTTTGTTTTGAGCTGGTATCAGATCAATAAAAATTTTTGAGAGTGAGCCACATAGCTGGAAAGAAGGAGCAAAACTGGCAGACTTGGGCAAAAGATTTCATGAAAACTATTGGAGGAGTTGAAGCCTTGACAATAAATGTAGTCTTAAGGAAGGATTATATTTAGTGGTAGAAACCTGTTTTTTCAGAAGTCAGCAAGCACTTATTAATCACTATGTTCCAGGTCGTGTGCTAATTACTGGGGATACATAGGCAGTCTCTGCCCTTAAGAAGCTTACATTCTAATGGACTAAGACAAACTTAGGAGAGTAAAAACAAACAAACCAGGGGAGGGGGAAGAGGTGCTTTCAAACAGGCTTGGGGGCAAAGTGTAGAGAGCTGAAGGTTGGCTATTCTGGACCCTTCTTAAAAAAATAGAGGTTCCTGTAATGATGAGGGAATTGGAAGATCTTTCCTGCCCCTTAATGGACCTCAAGCGGAACCCAGCAGGAGGAGCTTGATTCAGGGGAGGCTTGTTTTTCAGGAAGGTCCACACCTTTTGTTACTTTGTAATTAGGCAGTGGGTCACAAAGATTGTGCTTTCCTCTGACTCTGAAGAAGGGTATCTATCCTTTGAGGTGAGGTTTTTCTTTGGGGCTCACTTGTGTGAAGAGTTATGTGATTTGGCCCGATGAGACTCTGTGTATCTGTTGAGCCCCCTGGCTTTGAAAGATGTTGATGCTTCTCTCGCTGGTAACTAACTATATATGTATGCAATGGTCAGACAGCTGGAAGCCCTGTCTGTTGGTCCGTCGAAATGTGTTATTTTCTCTGTCTGTATTTTTTGTCTGCTTGGAATTTCTGTTTGTATTTTCTGAAGTTTAGGGTGCTGACTTTTCCTCCTGAACTAAGTGAATTATATATGTATGTGTGTGTGCGTGTGTTTAAAGATTGTTGACCCCTTTAAAGTTGCTTTCCTTTAGTAAAGCAGATCAAAGAACTTGTGCTAGCAGTCATCCTGGGTATGCTAGAGTACTTGCTATACATTTCCATATGCCCAAAGGGCTATAAAACTGTGTATACTCTTTGATCCAGCAATAACACCACCAGGTTTTTATTCCAAAGAGATCCTAAAAGATATACAAATATATGTACAAAGATAATTACAGCTGCTCCTTTTGTGGTGGCAAAAAATTGGAAATTGAGGGGATACCCATCAATTGGGGAATGACTGAACAAGTGGTATATGAATGTAATGGAATATTATTGTGCTATAAGAACTGTTGAGAAGACAGATTTCAGAAAACCTGGAAAGACTTATGTGAATTGATGCTGAATGAAGTGAGCAGAACCATGAAAACACTGTATACAAGTAAAAACAACATTGTGTGAGGATCGACTTTGATGGACTTAGCTCCTCTCAGCAGTACAATGGTCTAAGACAATTCCTGGGGACTCATGATGGAAAATGCTATCCATATCCAGAGAAAGAACCAGGAGTCTGATTGCAGATGGAAGCATACTATTTTTCTCTTTTTGGTTGTTTGTTATTGTTTTCTTTTTCTCGTGGTTTTTCCCTTTGGTTCTGATTCTTCTTTTACAACCTGATGAATGTGGAAATATCTTTAAGATGATGGTAAAAATATAACCTATATCAGATTGCATGCTGTCTTAGGGAGGAAGGGGGAAAAATTTGGAACTCAAAATCATATAAAAGTGAATCTTGAAAACTAAAAATAAATTTTAAAAATGTAAAATAAAAATAGAGGTTGCCAGGGGAAAAAAAAAAACCCAACATCCTCACTAGTACTAGAAGGGGGCTGCAGCAGGGGTGCAAGGAGAAGGTACCTGAGACATGGTAGTGAAGCCAGGGAATAAAGTTCAGAGAATGAAATTCTGTGATTAAGAATCACAGAATTTGATGACTGGGAGGGATCTCAGTCATCATTTAGTCTAACCCATGCATGGAATCCCCACTATAACATAACCTCATATGTGGTTATATACCTTCTATTTGAAGACTTCCAAGGAGGGGG
This sequence comes from Pseudochirops corinnae, assembly GCA_028646515.1. Taxonomy (NCBI): domain Eukaryota; kingdom Metazoa; phylum Chordata; class Mammalia; order Diprotodontia; family Pseudocheiridae; genus Pseudochirops; species Pseudochirops corinnae. Next base: position 157,020,364 of record CM053586.1, on the reverse strand, counting down.
AATTCTCCAGTTATACTTTTTTTGGACAGCTCTTGTTGTTAGGGAGTTTTGCCCCATATCAAACTGAAATCCATCTTTTTGCACTTTCAATTATTTGCTCCTCAGTTCTGCTCTTTGGGGTCAAAGAGAATAAGTTTCAGGAATCCTTCATATGACAACCATTCAAATTCTTGAAGACAGCTCACATCTTCCCCCTAGTCTTCTCTACTGCCGCTTAAATGTGCCTAGTTCTTTCAACCTATGCACATCTGTCATGAATTCAAGACCCATCACAATCCTGGTTATTCTTTTCTGGATATTTTCCAATTTATTATCATAGTTCTTAAATGGAACATGATATTCTAGGTGTAAAGTTCTGAGTGACTTAATGTAATTAGCTTATCAGAACTTTGGTCTCGCATTGTTAGAGTTACAGTAAGGCTCCCTCCACTAAATTAATTTTGTATATCAAATTGTATCTTGCAAGACATGCCAAAATAGCCTTATGTGACAAATATTACCTAGTTTCTCAGTCTTATGAAGAAAATTTACTATGCTGTTCTTTCTTGCCTAAGCTTAAAGACTAAAATAATTAATAATAATAGCTAGCATTTATAGATTGCTTTGTTTTCGCAGTCCTTCATAAACTTTATTTAATCCTCACAGAAATCCTGGTGGCAGATGCTATTGCTATCATCTCCATTTTACAGATGAGGAAACTGAGGCAAACAGAGGTTAAATGACTTGCTTAGGGTCATACAGATAGCATGTGTCTTGAGGTCAAATTTGAACTCAGATCTTCTTGACTCAAGCCCAGTGTAGTATCCATTGTACCAGTTAGCTTCCTCCTCAGAACAATAAAATTTCTCTGTAAGGACCCAGTGTAACTTAGGATTTACCCTTCCTTCCTTCCTTCTTCTTTCCTTTCTCCCTCCCTTCCTCCCACCCTCTCCACAATCAATGTTCTTTCTGCTGTATACTAGGACACCTATTTTGAGTCATGATAAGGAAACTCTTCCTAGACATTAGCCCATTATAATAGGCAACCTTGAGTTACGTTTCCCTTCTTATTGCAGGCCTTCCCTCCTTATTTCCCCTGAATTAGAGACTCCTATACAAGAATGGGTTGGATGAGGTGACCTTTGAGTCTCTTTGTTATCCTTTCTTGATTCCTTGAAATGTAATTACTATTATATGTAATTATCAGTATATTACCATATGTGTGCACAGTGATGACTCTTATCTCTAATCACTTCTGAATTAAACTGTCAGTTTGATCATAAAGTTGTAAATAATTTTTGAAGGAATGAATCAATGTCAGATAAGTGAAACAAATGTTACTCATCAAGCCAGTTTGTAAGATGAGAAAAGAAGAGTTTCCAGTTCTTGGTGAGTTGATAAGACTAGTTCTCTTCTCTTGACTTAACTTTTTGTATATAATATTCGAGTAACTTCATGCCCTGGAACCCACTGGAGAGAGACTCTGCCCTGCTAGATTGTGAGCTTCATGAAGACAGTGACCAAATTCTAATCATCTCTGATTATCCAATGTCTAGCATAGTGCATTGTCCTGAATAGATATTTAATTTAAAGATTGTTGAGTGAATGGAATTAAAAAAAAAAAATGAGAAGCCTAATAAGGAACTGGGAGATCTAGAGAAATTTGTGGGCTAGAAGTTGTACCACAGAGTTCTCCAGCAACTGATGTACTAGTCTGAGGACACCAAACTTCTCACCATTACCATTCTATTCCTTCCTTCCTTCCTTCCTTCCTTCCTTCCTTCCTTCCTTCCTTCCTTCCTTCTTTCCTTTCTTCCTTCCTTCCTATCCCTCCCATCCTTCTCATCCCTCCCATCCCTGAGGTCCCACAGGGATTTCCAAGGAGAAGGGGAATAGAGCTGGCAATCTGCATAGCATGAAAGGAAGGAGATTAGATTTTCAGCAGGAGGATTGATCCAGTTTCCATCCTAGCTTTGTCACTTACTGCCTGTATGACCCTGAGCAAGTTACTTCTCCCACTCTTGACTTTAGGTTCCTCATCTGTAGAATGTTGGGGTTGGATGTGGATGACATGTTAGTTCATATAATTTCAAATAAATCAATATCCTATGTTATCTCCCCAGTTCTTCTTAAAGTACTTGTTTACTTAAAAAAAACCAACCAAACAAAAAGACCAATTAGCATCTGCCAGGTGATCTCAAGACTGGGAAGATATTAAGTGTAGTTCTTCTTTACAAGACATTATCTTAGACACTGTACTACTCTGGAAAATACCAATAAATGATTAAAAGAAAAGGAAAACATTTGAAACCATGGAAACCTCAACACCTTGGAAATTCACTCTACCCCCAGAATACTACTCATGTTGATGGTACCCTGTGTCCCTGCAGCCTCTTCCTCCAATTGGCTAGTTCCTTCTACAGCCTCCATTCTAAGGAGGATGCCCAGGCCAGCAATGTCTTCATTCCTCTCCAGCTTGTGCTGTGGACTTTGTCTACCATGCTCCTGTGTGGGCACCTCTCCCCTTTTTAGTTTCTTTTTGTGTAAATGCTTCAAGGCTAGGTACTGTTTCTTCCTTCTTGTATTTGTATCCCTAGAGCTTAGCACGATGTCTGGTATATCATAGGTGCTTAATAAATGCTTCTTGATCTGACCTGATACTAATTGATGTACAAGTGTGACTTCTTTTAAGCGTATTTATAATGCTTTGTCCTTAATAGATATTTAATTTACAGATACAATATAGGCATTCCTGCACTTATGCACAAGATAAATTCATCAAAAATTAGCTGTTTCATGTAGGATTCTTTTGAATAGTGAAGTCTCTTAGTGAATTTAAAATACTCAGTTAACAAGAAAATTTGGTATGTTTGGTTAACTGATATTTATTAAACATTTACTAAGTGCTAACCACTTGTAATGGTAATAAGAATTTAAAGATCTTCCCTGCCCTTAATAGGCAGAATGTGATCACATGGAGCCTGTGGTAGGAAGAGCTTGCTGAAAGGTGGAGCAGAGCCCACAGGAGACTGGGAGTCAGAGCAGCTAGATGGTGGCAGAGAGGATGCACCCAGGGAAACAGCTAGGCTTATGAGTATTGGTTTGTGGGAAGGCTAAAGGGTGGTGTGGCTTTCTGCTGCGTTGTGGTATAGTAACTTCTGTGTTACTATGATGGATTTGGTTTCCTGGTGTTGGGATTTGGTTTTCTGGTGTCTGAATAAATGTTTTGCTTCTATATTCTATAGGGATAATCTGTTATATTTTTCAATTGAGAACTATGCTGGAATATAGTCACTCTTGGTGTTGTGAGTATTGTGTTGGTGCCACACCACTCTGTTAAATGCTGAGGATTCAAATACAAAAAACAAGACAGTTCCTGCCCTTAAAAGAATTTATATTCTACTCTGAAAAGACTACTGATATAGAAATTGGCATTGGATGATTTAATCTGGGAAGTCACTGGGATGCTGAGTGGACCCTGAGGCCAATTGATCGACGTGTTTTCCAAGCTTGGTAGCATTGATTTAATTATGGTTCCAGGACTGGAAGGTGGGATATTGTTCTTGTGAAATAGCAGGGAGACATGACATGAAGATGGTTGGAGATTGCCTACACTATAGTGATAGCTGTAGTGGCTGTGTTTTGTGGAAAGAGACATAACAAGGGTAGGGCCAAGATCCTAGGGTCCCTAATTTAGAGGGCACCATCAGTACTTTCCAGTCTTTCAACAGTATAGAAACAGCAGAGCTTGGCAACTGTTGAACAAGAATAGTTAGTTAGAATAGGAAGCAGATGGTCAGCTGAAACTTCTCCCCTGCTCCTCTCCAACTGAGGGCACTCTTAATGGTACTTGCCTCAGGCCCAGAAGTTTCTAACTAGGACTTTGCTTGTGGAACAGGACCAAAAATTTGCTTTTCAGAGCCTTTTACTTGACTGAAACACCTAGAAGGCCACCTGTCCCTTACTCCTACTAACTGCCCAAACTAGTCAGATAGTCCTTAACATCTCCCCCCTCCATTCATTAAGCCTCCTGATAAATCAGAAGAAAAACAGCCAATTCCTTTAGTCCTTCACTATCCATCCAGACAGTGACTGCTGATTATATGGATTTACTCCTTTTGTTATATATGCTACTATGGTTGAGCTTGTTCGTTTATTTCATTATGTATATATATGCATATTTACATGTGTATGTATATACATGTATATTTGTGTGTGGATCTATATATGAATGCATGTTTCTGAATCACCTAACACTTCAAGGTGACAGGGATCTTGCTTTATAATTCTCTTTGTAGTGTACCTACCTCAATGTCACACTCACATTCAAGTACTAAATAGATGCTTGTGACAGTGCTTAAAATACCACCACTTCCACACTCCCTCTTACTGTCAGAGGACAGAAATATGCCTTGAAGTTGCCTTTCTGCCTCCTTCAGAAGCTCTGGAAGAGTAATTGCATGCTCTTGGTATAGCCTGTGACATAACAAAGTATTCTTCATGGGAGACTTTTATTTTCAGAGACACTCTTGAAAATAACTTAATTTATTTTATGTTTCTGTTACCCAGAAATGTGCAAACATTTCCTTTTTGTGAAACTTGGATGGATAATACTTTCTGAATAGACTTCCAGTTGTTCAGACTCATTTCACTGCTCTTATGAATGGATTTAAACATTCCAAAATAGCATTCTAGTGTTGTGAAATGTTTTTTTTTTAATGAATCAATAATAAATTAATTTAGAGACCTAAATTTGCTCCAGAGGAAGTTAACTACCCAACTTTACCATCCAGAGTGAAGTTAACCTATTCTTGGAAGTCATTTCTGCCATACTTGTTTCAGATGCATTCCTCATTGCTTAATTACATTTCCTTGTCTAAGAATAGCATTCTTGAACATTTAGTTCTAAGGATTCTACATAAGTAGAAGGATTTCCCAGGTGGACTGGCCCAGTAATTTTTGGCTGATTGAACTGGAGAGGAACAGTATGAATTTTAGGCTCCTACTGCCTTTGGGAGTGATAACCTGAATTTTTGTAGACTTGCACTATGAGAACTTTACTACTCTAGCTAATAAAATGCAGGTTCTTTGAGATGTTAGCACAGCCAAAGGCTGACTTGGACACTTATGTGCACTGTTAACATGACTATGACTTGAGGGGAGAGAAAGAGAGAAAGAGAGAGGGAGAGAGGGAGAAAGGGGGAAAGAGAGAGAGAGAAAGAGAGAGAGAGCGAGAGAGAAAGAGAGAGAGAGCGAGAGAGAGAGAATTCCTTCTGAGGACTTTAACCACATGTAAAAACATTCTTTTCTGTGGTTTAGAATTTGCCATAAAATAGTTATTATTTCAAAAGTAAAAGCATAGCAGAATTTTATTTTTATATTTTTCAAAGCAAAATCACCAAATGGAAATTCAAAACTGTTGGCACCCTATTTTGAAACAGCTAATTCGCTAATGAAGTAATGGGTAAGCACAAATAACTTTCTCCAAAAAAAGATCTGAAAAAAAAAAATCGTACTGCCTTTAGGCTTTTGTTGAATTTCTTATAGTTTAATTTTTTTTAGTGTATGGTTTGTGTATTTGGATGATGCTGTTCTTTGACTTTCTAGTTCTCCAAAATTTCTTGGCTTCCAAAATGGGAAAAAAAAAATTCAAGTGGATTAAAAGTATTTTAAACATAGTGGGGAACAGATGTAAATTCTTTAAAATAACTACTTTATCCAAACCTGGAAATAGAGCTTTAAGATTATATAGTTTGGTCTACAATCTTGTTTAAGAAATATTGCAACTTTTGTAACTGCTTTTGTGAACTTTGTAAACATTTAATTCTACAGTATCCTAAGAAGTTTTTAAATTATTTGGGTGTGGAGCAAGGGGATGGGGAAGGAATAGGGCAGGGAAGAAGGATAAAGTCATATTCTTTGTAGAGGACAATGGAAACTTTTTAACATGGGTGTACGTCACTGTCATTTTTCAGAAATTGAAGCATATGTGATGGAAAAGTTCAGTCAGTCAGCTTCATGGCATGGCATCAGCCAAGTCTTTGCTTCTGCATTTGGAAAGTTTCTAGACAGACTTGCTGGTTTTCTCTCACCTCTACTTATCATATTTCAACAGAGGTGACTCTCTCTCTCTCTCTCTCTCTCTCTCTCTCTCTCTCTCTCTCTCTGTCTCTCTCCCTCCCTCTCTCTCCCTCCCTCCCTCTTTCCCTCCCTCTCTCTTTCCTTCTCCCTTTCTCTCTCCTTCTCCCTCTCCCTCTCCTTCTCCCTCCCTCTCCTCCCCACTTCTTTCTCCCCTCCACCTAGAAGAAACACTGTCACTTAGTGAATAGAAAGCTGCCCTTGAAGATTTGAGTCACCTCTGACATTCTATTGAACTTATTTAATAACAGTTTGGTGTAGCAGAACCTGGGTTCAAGTTCTCAATACTGGCTTTATAACTCTGGAAAGTCATATAATTTCTCAGGATTCTGGGCAACTCCCTAATACTATAAGTTGCAGAGAAGGTACTGACCTTCATTAATAGGTGGAATTTCTGGGCGTCCTCCATACCAGTGAAATCACAGGTTCTGTCCTAATCTCTACTCCCCCTCTCCCCGCACACACTATTTTTATTTACCTATCTACCTTTATCTTGCCTCTGGACTCAGCTAAATTACCATGTAGTTGAAAATTCTAAATTGTAGAAGGGGATAGTAAGTTATAGAAATATTGAAGTTAATGGTTTCTCACTTTTCCTCTAGTCTTATAGATTAGCATGGTTTCAATCAAATTAGGGTTAGAGGAAAGAATCTTTTATTTTATTTTAATTTTTTCCTTTTTTTTTTTTTGGAGGGGGAAAGCTGGGCAATTGGGGTTAAGTGACTTGCCCAAGGTCACATGGCTAGTAAGTGTTAAGTGTCTGAAGTCAAATTTGAACTTAGGTCCTCCTGACTCCAGGGCCAGTGCTGTATTCATTGCGCCACTTAGCAGCCCCAGGAAAGAATCTTTTGGAGAGACTGGGGCAGTTTCACAGGTAGAAACTTGAATTTGGATTTATTCAGATCATCAAATCCCCAGTTTTGTTCTGGTGTTAACTGAGTGATCCTGGACTGAGGACAATTCTAAGCCAGTCTAGATTTTTGGGTTTAGGTAGCTATTGCTGATGAGAATGTAGTACTTATAGCTAATCACTGGGCATTTTCTATTTCTTGTTCCCAGCATCATACCTGCTCTTCACTTCCTAACTTTCCTGAGGATATATAAAAAGAGATCTCAGAATATTTTGCCACAGGATTTTTCATTGGAATATAATTTTTCTGGACTAATTATTTCCATTGTTTTAAGTGGGGAACAACAGAAGACTTGAGATGAAAAGCTCACAAAATAAAGTTTCCCCAGAAGCAAACATAAATTCCACTTAGTTTCAACTTTGATTTTGCATGAATACAATACAGAAACAGAACCTTCATCATTTATAGAGAATCTTTTTCCATTTGAACTCATTTCCCATGATAGTGGCAGGACAAATGCTTCGAGCTAGCATATATCACCTTGCTTTATGCCTTACTGGACATCAATCATCAGAGGACCATTAAATAAAGTTTGTTTACATCTCATGTTTCATCTTTCCAGGAATCTTGTATTATTTTTACATATGCAAGGGAGATATCAATAGGTGGTATTTACTCTGTCACTTGGGTTGTGTGATGTGGGTATTTCCTATAACAGTACAGATTGCAAACTGTCTACATCCTTTCTGCCACTGGTACATGTCCTCCCAAAATGTGCTGGGAGCCTCCTTCTAAACATCTTGACGTTGCATAGGTAGCAGCAGAGCAGGTGGGCTGCCCATACGTTATCTATCCTTCACCCTTACTCTGTGACCCTTTCACCACCTTTTGGGGGTCATATATTTCCCTTTCATGCCAATTCTCCTGTGAAGATCTTCATTGTTAGTATATTACAGCCTTTTCTTGTCTACCTTGTACCCTTCTCCTTTTTGGATAGCCCACAATTTTAATTCTGTGGAGACTATGTCATTTATGACTCACATCCGTGTGAGTCATAATCACTGGAAGAATATTGATGTTAAAAAGTTAGGCTGTTATTGCTGGGAGAAATTTGCATTATGCAGTTTTCCAAAGGCAGTGTGACCTGCTTGCCACTTCCTTTTTGGGGACTCAGTTCATTATTTATGCTTAGTTTTTGTCTCATATGTTTGTACTGATAGATCAGCTCTATCTGTGCATCCAAGTAGATGCTATAATTGGGACAAAAACTTTTCTTCATTCACTTGGTTTTTAAGTACAAATCCTTTGAACTCTCGATTAGTTTTGCTTCTCGTTCAAAGGATCTTCTGGGACTTGGTGCACTTAGCATAAAGCTATCTGCAAAGTGGAGTAATGGAAGACTTCACCATCTATAGGGAATTCTTTGATTTGGGCTCCAAGCCGGGTATATTCCTTGACAATGGAAAGCACCTTTGGCGAGCATACAGTCTCTGTTTTGTGCCTAACTTTATTTTAATCAGATGATCATCAAAGTTATCTGTTACATCTTTCAAGGAATGTTATATGACTTTGACATAAGGAAAGGAGACACCTGATTGGAGCATAACCTTTAAGGCCAAAATTTATTCTACCCACTCAAATATTTTTTTTTTTTTTAAGTCAGCAAGCGCTAAGTATATTGGGGTCTTATGATTGCTTTTTCTTTCAGGAAGTTGTGTGCTGTAAAGGTGTAGATGATGAATATTATTTGTGAAAGTCAGATTCCCTTCTTAGATGTTTATCAAAGGTACACTCAAATCACATATAAATTATTACCATAACAAATTTGGAGTGAAGGGAAAGTAATATTTTTATTTTGTTTTTAAGTAAGAAAAAGCCTTGGATTCTCCCTGCCCCCTAACTCCAAGAGTGGAACATTGTCTCCTCTTTCACTTATCTTGAGAATCACTCCCTCAGTACCCTCCAAATTGACAACTTCAGCACAGACCTCTTCCTAATTTCGCTGTTCCTACTTCATCATGTAATATATTGGAGATGATATTAGAATTAGAAATATCATTGATTGAGGAAAGAGTTTATTATAGAAATTTTTCCAGATATTTCTCTCTTTCATCTTTTTTTTTTATCATCCTTTCATTTTTATCCCTAAATGTCCCTAGGATGATCTGGCTTCAAGTCCCAAGCCATTCTGTCTCTTAATTTTCCTCAACCACTTTGTTATTATGAAGTGATCCTGCTCATAATCTTCTACTGTCTTATTCCATAAGATTTTACAAATTAGTTTGTATTCTAAGCTGGTGTTGCCCTTGGCTAACCTACATCTCTGCTCAGCAAGAACAGGGTTTGAAGGCTGAGGCAATTTCTAGGCTTTTTGAGTCTTTTCATTTTGGTGCTTTACTATTCATTTACTTAAATTTCCTTAGGAAATGATAATAGAGTATGTCTTTGTCTGCTCCATTATCCATTTCTCATTCTTTTGGTATTAATGGCTTGTTTTAAATGAGGCATTGCCTCAGTTAAACCTCTTGTCTCTTCATTTTTCTTCTGGTTTTATATCGATTTGAATCCTTGCTCTAGCAAGCTGGTCCTTTACCATACACAGCTGCCTCAGAAATGACTCCCTTTTAGATAACCAGTTGTTTCTTGTCAAAATATAAAAAAATTAAATTTTTTTTGGGATGATATTTGCTGCTTTAATATATTTAATAATTTGCTGCTTGAGTACCTGACTCTCTTCTGAAAGAAATATCCATAATGTGTAGGTATGACACTTCGGTTTAGCTTATTAGGCATTGGCTTTGCTTATTTTTTACTCCTGTAATCACTTAAAAAAAAAAATTTTTTTTCTCCATCCTACTTTGTAGTTATTTTGGCATTTAAATCAAGAATACCAAAGTATATATTTATTTTAATTTGGAGAGTTTTATCAAATTCTTAACAAAGACACCTAGAATTATAACTGTGTTTATTTTTTATTGTTTAAAAAGTTCAAATGAGTTGAATGAAGTAGTAGCATTTTAAAATAGAGATTTTGGACATCAAAAATAAAATACAATTAGAGTTTGTGTTATGATAATAGTGATAGCTAGCATCGAGACTTTTAGGTTTGCCAAATACTTTATCTTATTTGATAAATGCATTATCTTATTTGAGCCTTGCAATAACCCTGTGAATTAAGTTCTACAGCTCTTTTCATCCCCATTTGACAGATGAGGAAATAGAGGCTCTGATATTTGGAGTTACTGGCTTAGAATTACACTTTGTAGCAGGGCAGATGCAGTTTTTCTGGATTCTAAATCCATCTCTCTGTACTACCTCAGAGTGTGTGTGTGTGTGTGTGTGTGTGTGTGTGTGTGTGTGTAGTCACTTTCTCACATGCACCTCTGGGCCTAAGCCTCCTCAGCTGTAAAATATGAGGGGTGGACTAGATGAATTCAAAAGTCCCTTCCATCTCAAAATAATGGGATCCTATGATCGATTTTATAAATGTGGCATTGCATAACTTTAAATGGCTCTTCTTTCCTATGTAAAACTGGTTAGCT
>CM053586.1:156938383-157009354 GCA_028646515.1 Pseudochirops corinnae | reverse complement strand
TAATATATGCTGAAGCATATTTTTTGGAACTAGCATAAGCATGGAAAGTGCTTTTGTTCTTGATCTCTACTCCAATTGATGTTGCTTCTCCTTTTGGCTCTATTTCTCTCACAGATCTCTCACCCAGCTACAGAGACTAAAGGAACTTGATTTAGGAAACAATGAAATCTACAATTTGGTAAGCCTTTGTGGAAAGAAGATGGAGACTCAAAATATTCTTACTTGTTAAATGTCACACCTCATACATGGACAAACAGCTCTTTTAACTTTCATGGGTGAGCTGGGCCCACTGAGGAATCTGCCACAATTCATCCATTTTATGTATGAGAGAGGAAAGATGCTATTAGTAAGCCAAGGCTTAATGCTCTGTTGGGTGAAGGTGTTGGGATGAGCGTTGATCACAGTGGATGGGAATGGGAAGTGGCATTTTAAAGTAGAAAAGAGAAGGAAGTGGTAAATGGGAACCTTGAAGCTCGGTATAAACAGAGGAATCCTGATGATTGAGCATGAAGTAGAATGAGCCTTGGTGGCTAATGAGAACATATTGGTGGTAGAATCTCAGAATTTTTCAGCCAGATCCAGGGAAATCACTATTTCAGAACAAATCTAATTATGAACCAAATCTGCTTCCACTTTATCTTTGGGTAAATTACTCATTGCTATTTGACTTTTTCTGACTGAAGATACATTGAATATATTTTATGATGCTAGAATTGATGACAAATATAGACTTCTGTTTTACTTAATTCATGACTAAGAATTTTGGTCTATTTTTTTTCCCTCTTGACTATAACTTTATTTTGACTGCTTTTAGCCAGAAACAATTGGAGCACTCCTACACCTTGAGGATCTCTGGTTGGATGGAAATCAGCTGGCTGAGTTGCCTCAGGTAGATAATAACTTTTTAACAACATACAACATAATACAAACTCACTTCTGCTTTATAAGTAAAAAAAGGGACTTGCCAAACTGAGGAGGAGTAATGGAAAACCACATTTGAACGAAGGTTATTTTCAGACACTGTTTATTTTGCTTTTTATAGGACAAAATTAAAATTCTCAATCATACCTTCAAATAGACTGTGAAGTATTAGAAAGCAGGAACTGGTTTTTTTGGGGGGGCGAGCGGGGCAGGTTAGTGTAGAGTGGCAGAGCTTAACACAGCATCTAGTACAGTGGTTCTCAACCTATGGGTTGTGACCCCTTTGGGGGTCGAACGACCTTTTCACAGGGGTCAGAGGGGTCGCATAAGACCATCGGAAAATACATATTTCTGATGGTTTTAGGAACCAAGACACTGCTCCTCTATCCGGCTCCAGACAGGTCCGTCCACATGCAAATATGCCCACATATGAGTATTAAAGGGTCACGGCATTAGGAAGGTTGAGAACCACTGGTCTAGTACATAGTAGGTGCTGAATGCTTTCTTGTTGACTTAATAGAGTACCCTCATGTTTGGGAACCCTGTTATCTGTATCTACCTCACCTACTTTGAATTCAACAAATGTCTGGGTAAATTTTGAGATCTGTTTTATAATTGGCATGTATTTCTGTAGCACTTTATAGGGTGCCAAATGCTTTGGAGTAATTTAAGCTACTTACTGCTCTTAAGATTCCTGTGATAGTTGATGTAAAAGCAGTGTAAAAAGCTATACTTATATGTCTCTCTTAAGTATTACAAGTTGTTTTGTTGGCATGTGGTAGGTGTTTTTCTCTTGCTATTACTAAATATAAGAGCTGTGTTCCAGATACAGTTGGGTCTCATACAGATCTCGAAGTATAATAGCTATTTTATGCAGCCATAATAAGCTGACTCCTCCATCTGGTGACCAGAGACAGCAACTTTTTAAAAAACTCTCTTTTTATGAGTTTGCCATAATTTTTGCTCATACTGCTCCAGGGTTGATTTCTACTCCTGTTGTCATTGTATTTCCCTCTCTTTCTCCATCTCTTAGTTCTGTTTTTTTACTACATACTCAAACCAGTCTTTAGCTTAATAATTATATGTAGGTGATTCTTTTTAAAATATTTTAAAATACAGTCAGGTCTGCTATAACTTGACGCATGCATTCCCCCGAAGAACTGAGCTATGCACAGCTAAGCAATAAAAACCACAAGAATTTATGGGAAAAATGAAAGTAGGGACACAATGCTCAAAAAGTTCATCAATGACACATTAAAAAAAGAAATAGGAACCTACTAAAAAGTGTAGCCCAGTTTTATACATGTTAAATGGTTAACAAATACATAAATAGTGCTATATGAAGAAGCAACATCCTCAGCCTCAGCTGCTGCTCAACCTGTGCCCCAATTCCCACTGGGCCAGGCTGGAGGGTGGAGCCTTAATGGGCTTTAGCTCCAAGGTTGCAGACCTGAGCCATGGTGAAATGTGGGGGACTGGATAGGACAAACCAGTCGTCCTCCACTCACAATCAACCACACCAGAAGACGTGCCATAAATACACACTTTACCTTGAAAAAGACCTGAAGTTTGCATGTGGAAGGAGGCTTCTGAAAAGTTGCAACTTGTTAGTTATTGAGAAGTGGTAGTGTTTTCTGTGTTCTCTCAATGTTTCTCAGAGAAGAAGTTACAGATAAGCAAACTCAAAATTCAAGTTGTGTTCAAAATCAGTTACATTGGAACAAATTTGCATTTTCAAAGAAAGCATTATAGATGCATGTGTATAAGCTGTATAGTATAGGCTGCATTATAGATCTATGTATATAGACATTATAGATATATGTGTAGACTGATTTGTTTAGTTGTATTAATTCAGCTGTAATGAATATTTTTATAACGTCTTTGGGAGTAGCATTTATTTGTCTCAATTAACATTTATAAAGTATCTACTGTGTACAAGGCAAACCTCTCTCTCTCTCTTTCTCTTCCTCTCTCCTTTTCTCCCCCTCTCCCTCTCCTTCTTTCTCTCCTGGTCACCTTTAGCTTACAAAGACAAAGTCCCTTGGGTAGTGTTATAAGTGCATGTGTGGTTTTGTTTTTCCATCATCCTTTCTAAATCAGAAGAATCCACAGGAGTAAACTCTAGCCTAAATGTCACCACTCTCCCTTAATGGTAACTATAACACATTTTTTTTAGGTTCTTTTCCAGGTTAATGAGCCTATGTTGAGTTTCTGAGTTGGTAGGATCAAAAATTCCTAAGATAGTGAAATGACAGATAATCATTAGCTGATATGGGTTGAACATTTAGTTTAGATTTGGAACTGGCTGGAAAGTTACTGAGGAATTTCAGGGTGGAGAAAAGTGGGAGTGGAAGTTATTTTGGGGGACAGAAAAAAGAGGAGGGAGAAGGGGATATCTGGAGAATTAAGGAGCACCAGCTGAAAGGCAGGGAAAGCCTAAAATATATCTATCTATCTATCTATATATGTGCACATGTAAATATACACTCCTCAGGATGGAAATTTAGTCTATGATCTTTTCAATCATCTGGTTTATTTATAACAATCCGCATTTATATTTACAAGTATCATTGTAAAATGAATTCCTATTTCTCCAAAAGCTACACCACTAGAAAGGTTTAGTAAATCTGAATTCTTATAATCTTAATTTTCAAATAGGTATATGACAAGGAAAGAAATAGATAAATGGAATTTACTAATTTTAAGGAAAAAAATCAACAAGCTGCTATGCTAAGTGCTGAGAATACACAGACAAACAAAAAACAGTCCCTACTCACAAGGGGCTCACAGTTGAATGGGAGAGACAAAATTTAGTGTATAGTCTCGAGTAGTAGGATTATATATTTATTGCTAAAATTCCAATCAATTCAATAAACATTTATTAAACTCTTACTACATGCTGGGTACTGTGCAAAGCATTGAGGATACAAATAAGAAAAAAAAAGATAGTTCCTGCCCTCAAAGAGCTTACAATCTAATGGGGGTAGACATTGCAGAAAAAGAAAGAAGAAAGAGGACAGTCCATGCACTAGGAAGGGAGATGTTGGGGGCAGACCATGTGCCAGGGAGCATGATGTTCAGTGTATCTGATGGAAAGCAGTGCCACTGATGTAAAATGTAATTACTGGGAAAATTCTGAGCCCTCTCAAAAGGAAAGCTTTGGAAGGAGTTGGATGCTCTGGTCTCCAGACCTCTAATCAGAGAGGAGAGGCAGCTGAGAGAGTTGAGAAGGTATTGAGTATCAATAAGTGAGTCGGTGTGTCTAAGATAAAAAAATCATTAGAATAGTCTCTGTTCTCAAGAAAGTCAAAATCTAAAAAGGGGTGCCAAAACATATAGAAATAAGTAAAATCCATGACAGAATATGATAGGTGAAAGGATAAGTCCTAGAAGAGTATGATGCCCCCCTTAGCATATTGCTTTGCATGTAGCGGGGATTTAAATAATTATTTGTTGAATTAGATGAAATGACATCAACAAAGCAAGATAACTATTGTCGGTCATTTATCCATTGTCTTCAATTCATCACCCCATCTGAGGTTTTCTTGGCAAAGATATTGGAGTGGTTTGCCATTTCTTTCTCCAGCTTATTTTATAGGTGAGGAAACAGAGGCAAAGAGGGTTAAATGACTTGCCCAGGGTCACCTAGTGTTTGAGGTCAGATCTGAACTCAAGTCTTCTTAAATCTATCCACTGCACCACCTCAATCCTAGTTTTTAAAGTGAAAGGCAAATATTTTATGATTTGTTAAAATGTTTTCTCTAGTTTAATGGAATGGCTTTCAGCTAGAGATCTGTGGTTTTGAGCATACTAACATCAAAAGAAAATTGAAGCAAGCATAATTTTACCAGAGATGAGTGTGTTATCACTACGTTAAATGCATGCATTTTCTTAGAGAGTAATCCATTCCAAATGTGAATTTGTTGAAGCAGTTTCAACCTCCTTTGCACAATACACTTGTGTGATCTTGAATAAATCATTACAATTCTTTGGGCCCTAGTTAAATCATCTGTAAAATGGTGATGATAATACCTTATTTTGTAATGGAAAATGGCCAAATAAGAGAGCAGCATAGTATATTGGGAAGAGTATTGATTGTAGAGTCAGAGGACTGGATTTCAAATACTTTCCCTGCTTTGGCAAGTCTTCCTCTTTCTGAGCCTCAGTTTCCTCATCTGCAAAATGAAGGAGTTGGCCTAGATAATCTTTAAGGAACCTTCTAGCTTTAAATCTTAGGATCCTCATTATTTTCTAGGGACTACCATACCTCTGAGAGTGAAGATTCTTGTTTTAGTCTGTTTTTCGTGAAAAAGTGTCTATGGCTTCAATTCAGTTGTTGGAATTAAGTAATTTTCAAAATTTAGGAAACATATTGTCCTAACCCTTCCTTTGGGAATTTAATAGTGTGAGGCTGTTTCAGTACATTCCAGTGCAAACAATCCTTGCATGTTTGAACAGGATTTACTTTTTCTGTTTCATTATTGTAGGAAATAGGAAACTTGAAAAACCTGCTCTGCTTGGATGTCTCGGAAAATAAGCTGGAAAGACTTCCTGAAGAGATCAGCGGCCTAGCTTCCATAACAGACTTAGTCATTTCTCAGAATTTGCTGGACATTCTTCCTGATGGCATAGGTAAGTGTGAAACCCACCTGGGAACCAACTATTTGTTTTGAGCTCCCAAATGTATTATATATGTTTTCTAAACTGCCTAGAAACTGCTGTGTGTGTGTTGGGAGTGTGTGTGTGTGTGTGTGTGTGTGTGTGTGTGAGAGAGAGAGAGAGAGAGAGAGAGAAATAGAGAGACACAGATAGAAAGACAGAGTCAGAGATAGATAGGTAGAGAGACTGAGGATTAATTTCTTATTTGAGCTCCCTTTCAGGTTACTTGTGTAGGAGGTGTGTTATTCAACAAACTTTTTTTAATCTTAGAAAATTCTATTGATATCTTTTTCTGTTTACATTGTCTACATTTCCCTTTTAAACTTTCCCCTCTTCATTCTACTCCTCCTCCCAAAGAGCCATCCCTTATAAGATTCACTGAACATTTAAAAAGTTTACAATCCATTGATGATTAGACCCAAATACTGATAACTAATACTAAATGGTGCATGATACATGCATTAGAGAGTTGCATAATAAACTGATTTATAAGGTCTGATGGGTGAAAAACAATTGACCCTACTACTCCCCTGCTCAAGAAACTTCAGTGGCTCCAAATTGCTTCTAAGATAAAAAACTTTTGGGTTTGGCCTTTAAAGCCTTTCATAGCTTGGATCTGTCCTATCTTTCAGGACTTATTGTATATCTCTTCTTTCTTCTTGCAAGGAAGGTTCACTATTGCCTCACCTATGCTTCTTAGAATTTCTAACTTCTTTCATAGCTCAAATCAGATGTCTTCTATAAGAAGCCTATTCTCTTCTCTTTCCCCTTCTTCTCCCCCTCCCCATTGCTTTACTACTTTATATATTTCATACAGTTATCCCTTCTACACTGTGTTTCTCCATCACAGTTTTGATATATCGTGGGTCAGCATAAGAAATTAAATGGGAATTTTTTTTAGAGTTTTGTGCAAGCTGCAACATGCAATGGCCTTTAGATGACACAGAAAAAGTCTAGAAACTCAAAAATGTGTAAAATATATGTATAGTATTGAATAACACCAACCCAAATTTTGTAATAAGGTACTATAAGCACCCCATAAAAGAAAAAGAAAAAAAATTAGACTTCTCTGGTAAGAAGGAAGGGCCAAATTTTTTTTTTGCGGGGAGAGGGGGAGGCAGGGCTATTGGGGTTAAGTGACTTGCCCAAGGTCACCTGGCTAGTAAGTGTTACGTGTCTGAGGTTGGATTTGAACTTAGGTCGTCCAGACTCCAAGGCCAATGCTCTATTCACTGTGCCACCCAGCTGCCCCAGGGCCAAAAAATTTATTCAGATTTTCCAGATTGTGGGGATGTCATGCCTCTAACCCCTGTGATGTAGAAGTGATGACTGTATTCACTTTTCTGGGTATGTATTGTTTTCCCTGAATAAAATGTAATTTCCTTGAGGACAGGAATTTTTTCAACTTTGTTTTTTTATACTCAGCACTAGATCTTTAATAATAACTGCTGGTTGAATGAATGGTCACCTAAGGAGGATATCCAGAAATACTTCCCAGAGAAGTGACCTTTGTTTTTGACTTTAAAGGATAGATAGGAATTCACTGGGGAGGGAGGAGATATAGACTAGGACTTGTCAGACATTGAGTGGCCAAAGTAACAAATTTGGGGACAGAACAGTTGAGTTTGGCTGTAGCATGGCGTATACGAAGAAGAGTAGTATGAGGTGTGACTAGGGAGTCACTAAAGGTTTTTGAGTGGATGATGAGATTTATACATGAGAAAGTTTATTCTGACTAAAATATGAAAGGGAGGAGAAGAGGAATAGACCTCTTAGGGTGGGCCAGTGTTGTTGTGAGTTGTTTTTCAGCTGTGTATGACTCTTCATGATCCCATTTAGGATTTTCTTGGCAGAGATACTAGAGAGGTTTGCCATTTCCTTCTCCCACTTATTTTACAGATGAGGAAACTGAGGCAAACAGAGTGAAGTGGCTGACTCAGGGTTACACAACTAGTTAAGTGTCTGAGGCCAGATTTGAATTCAGAAAGATGAATCTTCCTGCTTCTGGGCCCAGTACTCTTATCTGCTGTGTACTTAGCTTCCCTCGGTTAGACTAATACAGTAGTCCAAACCATCAGTAATAATGACCTGTATTAGTTTGGTGACACCAGAAAGGTAGGAGAGATTGAAAGTGAAGGAGCTTGCAGAGAACAAAACCAAATGTAGATTTTAAAAAATGATTGTATTCCATTTTTAGTTGGCAAAATATCAGACATGGGTTTGTTTGGTAGTGGTTCGGGGCTTATTGACTACAAAAATACTCAAATTGACATCACTAGTAGCTAGTGTTTGTGGGAATTGAGTTGTATCAGGTATGGATGACAAAAAAAATCAAAATTACCCATGGTGTGAAATCACCTAGTTTAAGTATTTCTATTGTAAGTAACTTTTTGGATAAGTTAATTTCAACCTGATGGAATTAGTTATTAGTGGAATGGACTGTTGTTACACCAAGAAATTTCTTCTTGCTTGACTTTTGCAAAGATTGATAATTCATAAAAATAGAACCTTCTTTCAATAATTTTTAGTACTTAAGCCAAATTATTCCTCTCATAAATCTGTTCTTATTCAGTTGTTTTAGTTGTGTCCAACTCTTTGTGACCCAATTTGGGATTTTCTTGGCAGAGATACTACAGTGGTTCACCATTTCCTTCTCCAGCTCATATTTTACATATGAGGAATTAAGGCAAACAGGGTTAAGTGACTTGCCCAAGGTCACATGGCTAGTAAGTGTCTGAGGACAGATTTGAATACCGGGAGATGAGTCTTCCTGACTCCAGGCCCAGTGCTCTATCCACTTCATCGTTATCATTAGCACGTTAATTGACTTTAAGATCTGTAGAACACTTTAGAGTGTCTCATTTGATCCTCACAGTAACTCTGTGAGATAAGTGGGGCATTAACATCATCATCCTCTTTTTAACAGATGGGAAGACTGAGATTGGTAAAGGGGCTTGCTCAGCATCTAAAGAAAGACACCCAGGGCTTTCTAGCTCCAAGTCTTAACATGCCACCTAGTAGATCACATTGTCTTTCTTTATGTAGTTCAGGAAAATAAAGTAATAATGAAGGAATAGTAATGAATCATGTTTATATTGTGTTTTATTATTTATAAAGTACTTTTTTCATAAACTGGTAGACTAGATAGTGCAAATATTATCATCTTCACTGTACACACAGGGAGACTTGGTTAAGTGACTAGCCCAAAGTTACGTAGATAGTAAGGGGCAGAGCTAGGATTTGAAACCTGATTGTCTAACTCTAAGACCAGAGTTCTTTTCACTACATCCCATGTGATTCTAGCATATATTAACAAAATACTTTGAAAAAGTGAGAAACCATGCATTTTAATTATATAGTTGTTACAAATTTAAATACCTGATAAGAGAAGAAGGAAACTTAAAAAAGGTTTTCAGATACGGAAAAAAATCATTTTGTAATCAGCTTTCTCACTGGTGGTTGTAGTATCACACAAACATTTATTTCTACTTCCTTTTTTGTATTTGTGATATTCTCCAACAATAAAATTCCAGCTCTTGTTTTAGTGTGTGTGGCAGAGAGCTTCAGGGGACAGGGGATGGCATGGAGCAGTGTTGGGTAAATAAATTTATGAGATTTCAGGCATTGCTTAGGAAGTTGGCCAAAAGAAAACACAAATCTTTAAAACAAATGAAGAGGTATTATTTATTGAGAATTAAGTATTCTCAGGTAATGGATGAGAGGCAACAAGGATTAATGAATAAGAGCTGACCTCGAAGTGAAGATCTAGATTCCATGGTGCCCACTTTGGACACATGCTGGGCAAATAGCTTATATCATTTGGTGCCCTGGCAACTCTCTAATGCTATAAGTTCTTCCGAGAGGGAATTTAGTCATCTGGATTCTCTCCGCACAAACCAAATCACAGATTTCAACCTTCCTCCAAAAAATGATTTTAAAAAATCCTGAAGTGATAGAAAACTGCTAAGTTAGGCAGGAAGGGGTTTATGTGCATTGTACAGTTAATGACGATGTGCTGTCACACAGGGAGGGTAATAAGCCCTTGGGAACATCGTTATGGAATTAATGACTGCAAAGTCTTGCACAAGGATCCGGTGGAACCCTTTGAAAACAAAACAGTTGCCTCCACTCTGTGTGACAGTGGAGCACAAGATGAAACTAATGCTTTTTCCCCAGGGTGATTGTCTCATCTTTAAGGTAGGGGTTGTATTCTGACTTTGCTTCAGAAAGGGCTCATTAATACTGGCTGCTCTCAGTAAATAACAAAGGGAGTCTTCGTTCTTCTTTTCCCAGACCCAATTTACAGTCATTAAGAGCTGCTCACATTATAGTGTCTTAAGGTTTGCCCAGTGCCCTCCTCACAATAATCAGACAAATTAATAGTACCTGATTTTTAAAAATTGTCTCTATCACTGGCTACCTTTGTGGTCTTAGCCAGTTAGCTAGGGTGACTGTGGTACAAATTGGACAAAAGGGAATTGAAGCAAGGGATGTCAAGGGAACATTATCAGGAACTGACAATACAGGGCCATAGAGTGCAGGTTTATTGCACAAAGACTTTTAGGGCATGCTGTGTATTGGATATGGGAGATGGGAGAAAGTGAAACACCAAGGATAATTTGGAGGTTTTGACAATAGGTGGCTTGAAAAAACGGTATTGCCTTTTCAGAGGTAGAAATTAAAGATATCTATAAGCATATGAAAAAACGCTCTAAATCACTATTGATTCGAGAAATGCAAATCAAAACAACTTTGAGATACAACATCTTACCAGTCAGATTGGCTAAGATGACAAAACAAGCAAATGACAAATGCTGGAGAGGATGTGGAGAAATTGGAACACTGATGCATTGTTGGTGGAGCTGTGAACTGATACAACCATTCTGGAGAGCAATCTGGAACTATGCCCAAAGGGCTATAAATAATTGCATGTCCTTTGATCCAGTAATACCACTTCTGGGGTTGCATCCCAAAGAGATCATAGAAGTGGGAGGAAGACCCATATGTACAAAAATATTTATTGCAGCTCTCCTTGTGGTGGTAAAAAACTGGAAATTAAGGGGATGTCCATCAATTGGGGAATGGCTAAACAAATTGTGGTATATGAATGTAATGGAATATTATTGTGTTATAAGAAATGGGGAGGAGACAGTCTTCATATTCACCTGGAAAGGCTTATACAAACTGATGCTAAGTGAGAAGAGCAGAACCAGGAAAAATTTGTACACAATCACAGACACATCGTATGTGTGACAACCATCTTTGACAAACTGGACTCTTCTCAGCAACTATACAAGTTGACTATAAGACAACTAAGTAGTAAATAGTTAAAGACAACTCTACAAGTCTCAAGATGGAAGGAGATAATCTACATTCAGAGAAAGATCTAGAAAAACCAGAGTTTAAATGGAGACTGAAGCAATCTACATGGTATCATTCTTTTTCATGTTTGGTTTTCTTTCTTTTTTCCCATTGTCCACTTCATTGGTTACAACCCTTCTATACAACCAGACTATTGTACAATGTGAAAGTATTTGCAGATCCTGTATTTGATTGCAAGCCACCATTGGGGAGAGGGGAAGGGAGGGGAGAAAATTTGAAACTCAAGGGGTTGTGAAACTGAATTTTGTAAACTAAAAGTAAATAAACAAGTCAAGGAAAATTTTAAAAAAATTTAAAGTTATTTTATTCTAAGTAAATAAATTATTTTTTCCAACCAAAAAAAAGAAAAAAAGAACAGTATTGCCCTTGATGGAGATAGAAATTCTTTAAATTTTCCCGCCTGTCATTCATTCATTCATTCAATATGACAATGTTTTATCTTTTTTTTAAAAAATTCCTTTAGTGCCTAACATAGTGATACAAAGATATGAAGATAAGGAAGATATGGTTCATACCTTCCAAAGTTCAATTCAACAAATATTAATAAGCAAGGCACTGTGATGGACCCTGGAGAGACAAAGACAAAACAGTTTCTACCCTCAGGCATATTTCTTTCTTCTGGGAGGGAATAATGTCTGTACTCTTAAGTAAATGGAAATTAATACAAAAGGAGGGAAAGACTGTTCTTAACTGGGTGGGGCAAGGGTGGGGGGTGGGGAGGAGGATAAAGGAAGCTCTCCTAGAGGAGATAGCCTCTGAATTATGCCCTGAAACATGTGAAGGAGTCTAAGATGGGGAGATAAGGGGGAAGTACCTACTAGTTTAAAAGTTTTGGAGTAATTGCTTTGTAGCTACTATGATAGTCTAATCTTCTGTTCAAAAATCAGTTTTGAATTTGTTATTGAATCGTTTGGTAAATAAAACATTTTCATAATTTAAGAAGTTAAGTGAACTAATACTAGAATATAACTAATTGAAGCTTTTTTCCCCTTCATCTGGCTTGGGGGTAGAGGATGGTGGTTGGTTCATCAAAGTAATGAATTCCTAGTATGGAAATTCCCTCCATCAGTGTCACTTGGTATAGCAACTCATCTGTAATTTACAGTCTTAGCTAGTATATGTCAGAGGAAGGACTTGGGCCCTGGTCTTCCTTAACTCCAAGACCAACTCTTCAGATGTCCCAAAAGGCTTAGTGAAGTTTTAAACTTTACTGCTTGAAACCACGCTAAGAGTTTTGAGACACTGTACTTTACTCGGCCATAGCACCTCTCCATCTGACTTTCCATCTGATGTTTTCCACTCATTTTAAAATTGTATTCTTATAGGAAAGTTAAAGAAACTGTCCATCTTAAAGGCTGATCAGAATAGACTTGTGCAGCTAACGGAAGCAATTGGAGAATGCGAAAGCCTCACTGAGCTTGTTCTGACTGAAAACCAACTTCTGGTGAGTGGGTTCCTGTTATTCAGCTCTGTTGCTGCTTACACTGGGGAGGGAGGGAGGTCCACAGCCTTGGTCACTTAGTGACATCTTAGTAGGTCAGTCGCCATGCCCTTGGTGTTGGGTTAGCTGGGCTGAAATGGCCTTTTTACTAGCCCTAAAGAAAATATTTGTCCATGAGATTAATTCACTTGAAGGTATTTTAACTACTTAGAGAACAGTGTTTTTCAGCAAATTGTTTTTGGTACTTATTGCTTATATGACTTAGAAAATACTCATTTCAGATGATCTTTATTAGTAATCAAAGCACATTCTCTAAGTAATGGTAATGTTATCTTTTTTTTATAACAATAAGGAAAACTTATTTCATTGATGTAATGAAAACCTATTCACAAATTTAGGTTATTCTTCTCAGTTTGTCTTTATTAGTGACATTTTACTATCATCATTTGCCTTTGAATACCACATTTTGGAATAATTTTTCTAAATACTACTTTCTAAGTTGTAGTCATATATTAATAGAAATTATATATATGTATATATACATATATATATACATACACAAATTCAAAAAATAAGGCCATTCAATTGGTCAGTTGGCTAGAATAACAAGAGGATCGCAGATTTTTAGAGTAGGAAAGATCTTAGATGCCATCTAGTCTAAATCCTTCATTTTATTGATGAAAAAACTTAGAGGTCATCTAGTTCGACCTCTAATTTTATTCGTCTTTCATTTTATGGAGGAGAAAACTGAGACTCAGAGAGGTTAACTGACTTGTCTTAGGACTCGGGTGTGGAACCTTTGGCCTCAAGGCCACATGTGGTCTTCTAGGTCCTTGGGCGTGGCCTTTTGATTTGAGTGCAGGATTTACAGAACGAATTCTTTATACACACATACCCACACACCCACACCTACACCCACACACACAGCCATCTTACTTTTACCCCCTTCCACCTTTTTTTTTATCCCCAGTGCTTAGCATAGTGTGACATATTGTAAGTATTTAAAAAGTCCTTGTTGAATGCTTGATTGATGATGCATACAGTGCCATATTGTAAGTAAGATCTCACTGGTGTGTTATGTATAATAAGCTTGAACTCTAGCTTCTTCTGTCCCTTGGGACCTGGAGCTCTTTAGTCTCTAAACTAGGAGCACTGGTGCATCATTGGTGCCACCAAAGGGTATGTGCATGGAATGCTTCAGTGTTGGTGGCTCAGCAGCTTATGAACATTTAAAAACCACTTGATTTGCCAGTATGAAAGACTTACCTTAGCAGGTAAGACCCCATTAATTGGATGCTTTGATGAGCTGGTATTAACACTTTTGCAGCTCTTACTACTGTGGAATCCTGAGACCCTGAAAAATTGCAACTGACAGGATTTACCGCATTTGGTACTGCTACCTTTCCATCTGTTGGACATAGGAACTAGATTTAGGGTTGGAAAAGACAATCTAGGTCACCTGGTCCAACTTCTTCATTTTACAGATGAAGAACTGAAACAAAAGATTTGAATTCAGGTCTTTCTGACTTCAAGTCCAGTATTCTTTCCACTCCTCCATGCTGCCCCTGGATCCAAGTATGAAAACAATGAGCAGGGAAAAGAACAGATTGATGAGACAGTGGTGGAATTGAGATTGGGAAGGATGAGTGCTAAACATCTATGTTGCCTCTCACCAAGTGAGCCTGGCCTTCCCTTTCACTCCCAGTCTATTTCCTTTCAAATTCTGGAATTGAGGGAGATAGAGGTGCCTGTAGCCACCCTAACACTTTAAATATATCTCATAGTCCTGAGACCCTATGATAACAATTTCTAATTATACTCCAACAATAGTATAAGACCCTCATCCTATTTTTACTTCTGTCTTCTTTCTCTTCTTTTCTCTGTGTAGTATTCTCCTCCTGTTCCCCTTTCCTTCTTTATCTTTTCATTTTATGGTATACTTTTAAAAGAAAGTTTTCATTTTTTTCATTTAATAGATGCCTTTTCATTCATTTCATTTTTTTTTTTTACTACTTTTATCTTTCTTCCTTCTCATATATTCTCCAATTCTTCTATTCCCACTTTTTTCTTTTCTCTATTCCTTTAGTTCTTTTTTCTTCTTTCCTTTTCTTTCTTTTCCTTTTATAGTCTTTCCTACCTCCCTTTGTTCTTTTCTTCATGTCATATGATGGTACTACAGGAATCAAACACTGATATTAGAGTCAGAGGAACTTGGTTCAATTCCTGGTTTCACTACTACCTATATGGACAAGCTACTTCAACTCTCTGGGCTTAATTGATTGGTTGTTGTCCTTCATTCTCAGAGAGGACCAATGTACAGTGTGTCTGACTGTGGCTGATCAGACCCATAGAAGCTCGGAAGGCTCTACCACAGGTCAGGCACAAATAGTCCACATGAACACTTTGACTATGCTTAATTAATGTAAAATGAGAGGACTGAACTAGATGACCTAGAAACTTTCAGCTCTGATTCTGTGATATCATGATGATTCTATTTAAGGTAAGTAAGGGAGGAACAAGGAAGGTTGTAGGTTGTATGCAATGAGGAACAGCAAATTTAGGGGTAAACATTCTAAGGCAGGCAGTGTTGGGGCAGAGGAGTCAATTGACAGCATTTCAGATCATAGCTTAGATTGTAACCCTCAGCCACGTGTGGTAAAATTTACCAACTTCTTTAATTATTTACCATTTTATATGAAAAAAATTGTCTTTAAGACTAAGAAGAGTTTGAATGAAAAAAACCGCAGACTTTCTGAGCACAGCTGATTTGCATCATTCTTTTCATTTTTCCACCTATATACTTTCTTCTTTTCCATTCATTGTTCTTTGTCCTGTGACCTTTTCTGCCCAACTCTGATCAATATTCCAAGTGGCAGCCCCAACTGTGGGTGTTCCAGGATACTTTCTACCTTGCTGTCACAAGATAAGGAGGCACTATACCATGGTGGGAAAAGCTCAAAATTTAGAGCCAGAGGACCTAGGTTCAGATTCTGACCACTCGGGCAAATCTGGGCTTTGCAGGTTGGAGTCAGTGACCTCTATGAGCCTTCTTAACTCTATAGATTTGATCCCGGTCCCACAATGGTGTGGCTTTGTGTCCTGTTGGAGATCAGTAGCATCTTTTTTCATTTAGGTATCAGACAGGTGGCACAACAAATAGAACGTTGGTCCTGGATTTAGACAGATCTGAATTCATGTATATCCTTGTATACTTACTAATTATGTGACCCTGGCAAGGTGCTGAACCATTTTGCTTCAGTTTCTTCATCTGTAAAATGAGGATAATAATAGCACCTACTTTCTAGGGTTGTTGGTGAGGATCAAATGAGATAATAATTGTAAAGTACTTAGCACAGTGCCTATATATGTATGTATAGTAATATATATTACTATATAAGTGCATTATATAGTAATATATCATCCTTGTCATCATTATCTGGCCTCAGATACTAGTATGTGACCCCGAACAAGTCACTTAACCACTATCTACCTCAGTTTTCTCTTCTGAAAAATGGGTATAACAATTGCACTTACTTCCCAGGGATGTTATGAGGATAATGTGATAATATTTGTAAAGTGCTTTGTAAATCTTAAAGTTAGGCCATATAAAGGATTATTGTTGTGGTTGTTATTGTTGTTCTTATTATTATCATTATTTTTATTTCCTGTTTAGGTCAGTCATAATCTAATTTCAAAGCTTAGCTTACTTAAACTCATGCCCCACGTAAAAGTCCTTGTAATGTAAGAGCCAGTATAATAATAGTATATTGTAATATGTTAGTAGTCACAAAAATAATACATACAGTAAGGGCTTCAGTTATAGAATGACTTGTTTTCTCTCGCAAAATTAATCTTTGTGAATTTTTAAAGCTTCCTTGATATAAGTTGTAAATAAAGCATATTTTCTTGTAATAAATTGTTGTTATTAAAACAGACATTGCCCAAAAGCATTGGAAAACTAAAGAAGTTGAGCAACTTGAATGCAGACAGAAACAAATTAGTGTCTTTACCAAAAGAGGTATGTATATTTACAGAGATACTAATACTTTTAAAAAGTAAGAGCAAAATTGTTCAGTTTCGACATATGTAATTTTTTTTTTGAATTGCGAATTTTAATCAATGAATGAGAGCCAGTAATGCTTTTATACTGATATAAGGGTTTATGTTCAGGAAAAATGGGTAATGAGTATGGATAGGTGTTGAGTCCAGCTATTGGAAGGCTTTGGATGTAGAGTTTAGTAACGTGAATGTGATTGACAGGGTATGGAGCCATTCCAGGTCTGTGGGCACAGGAATAACATTGATGAAATGATTGTTAATAATCTTGTATCTGTGTAGAAGAGTGCATGTAACTGAAGAGGGATTGAAGATGGGATACCAGTTAGGTTTAAAATGATGAAATTCTGGATATAATCTCCTGGAAGGCCTGATCAGTTTTATTTTTGTCTTTTGTATACTCTGGGCATGGCACAATGCTTGGCACATTACTCGATGCTTAATAGATGCTTGTTGGTTGAATGATTGGATAAGCGAAATATAAAGAAAGAAAGGACTTTTAGAAAGAAAAGGGAAAAATTAATAGAATTTATAGGAGATGAAAGAGGAGGGATTGAAATTGATTCTAAAGTTTCAGCTTTGGGGGAACAAAGAAAATACTGCTACTATTGGCAGAAATGGGTAGAGGATTCAGTTTGGAGAGGAAGATAGTGAGATGAAATTTTTACCTGTTGCGTTTGGGATGATGGTGAAATATCCAAGTGAACCTTTCCTATAGACAGGTGAAAAGATGAGCTCAGAGTCCAAATGAGGAGTAAGGAATTGAGAGAGATATTTGGAAGCATTAGCTAAGGAAGGGATAATGAGAGATAAGGGAAGGAATGAATTCTTTAAGGGACAAGAGCAGAGGGCTAATGACAAGATAGTGGAACTTTTTTCCAGCATTAGTCTGTGTTGCAGAAGCAAGGACTGATAAAGCAGATACTGTCTAGGACTGAAGAATTGTACCACAGTCCTGATGAAAGGTCCAAGAAGTTTGGTATGCTAGTGATATGAACATATGTTATTAGTTATGAGGCTTGAAGAATCCCAGAGCAGCTAGGGAGGACTAATGTGAGAAGGAGTTGAGTGTTTGAAGGTATTGGTGAAAGTGAGGGGTAGGGCAGATTAATTAGGTTTGGTGGGTGTGAGGGGAGTAATATGGAGCTGAGGGGCAGCTACGTGCCACAGTGGGTGCAGTGACAGACCTTGAGTCAGGAAGACCTGAATTCAAATTTGACCTCAGGCACTTCCTAGCTGCGTGACCCTAGACAAGTCAATTTAACCCTGTTTGCCTCAGTTTCTTCATCTGTAAAATGAGCTGAAGAAGGAAATGGCAAACCACTCCAGTATCTTTGCCAAGTCCAAATGGGGTCATGAAGAGTTGGGTATAACTGAATAACAACAATAATAACAACAACAATAATAACAACAGCAATATGGAACTGGTGATTTATAGAGTTAAGTGGTACCTGAAGCTAATTTCAAACCATATCATCCAACTTTACTTTATCACAGAGCTGCTAACAAGCAAACTGACTCTACTTATCTGTCCTGCATGGCGGTTATTTATTTTTTGCCAACCTAGATTTAAAATATCTTCTTTCTATAAAATTTTTGGCATCCAGATGCCAGTTCTCCTTTAATTTCAATATTGCTTCTCTTTATCTCCCTCTCACTTCAAATATTAAGAACACTGACTTTCTGTAGATTGACCGGGGGCCATCTTCAAGAACTATATGCTCTTAGTAAACAATCCAAGTTAAGTGTGTTGCTTTCATAATTCCTAACTCTTGGTCAGGCTCAGTTTCACTGCCTCCTTTTCCCCCTTTTCCAACGTAGATTGTCTTCAGACTTCCTAGGTGCTTTCCCTCCTCTCCCTTGGCTCAGTTCATTCCAACCCATCCATCCACTATGCTGCAGGCTACCTTCCAAGGACCCAGAGCTCCTTTTGAGCTCATGCTAGGATACCTCAATGATTCTTTTAGTTTTTAAAGGCTTCTTGTTTTATCTTTGCTGGGGAGGAAGGCTTTATAAATGGAACTGTACTCACCATTTAAGTAAGGCTGTTCCCTAGAATGAAGACTTAAACCTAAATGACAAAGGAAGCCCAAAGTTAACTAGAAGGAATACAACTAATAAAATAAAACCATAGACACTCAGAAGTTGGAAAGGTCCACTGAACCTTTCTGGTCTAACCTACTTGAACAGGACTCCCTTCTGCAATACCACTTCCAAATTGTTTTCCAGCCTCCACTTTCATTATGTTAGCTTGGGGGAAGCCCTCTACCTTTCTAAGAAGCTGATTAAACTTTCGGTCAGCTGAAAATCTTAGAAACTCTTTCATTGTATCAAACCAAACCTATCTTTCCACAATGATGGTCAAATTTTATCTGTGCTCAAATTTCAGGGAAGAGAGACACAAATCCCAAGAAAGTGGGCATCAGAATCAACTTCCTGGGCATGTCCTAGGGTTACTGCAGGTTTTGCCCAGTTTTCTGCAATGTGCAGGAATAATACCATCATACCATAGAATTGAGGCTACCGTTCAGAAGCACTGAAGGAATGTGAGTCATCAAAAGAAGCCTCAGTTGTTTTCAGTATGCCCTAAGTTCTAAGTCATAGTATTAGAAATCTCTTCAGTGGGCTGAAGTAACGTTTGCTGGTTAATTGTAATCTATTAAGATTTTTTTTCTGAGGTTTGACTACCTCTTGAGAACAAATTCTGGACTAAGGTTTCTTTTTCTCTTTACACAACCTTCAGTGTCTTGTCCCCTTTACTCCTATTTTTACCTTAAGAGAATGTCTTTGACATTTTTTGCCTTTTAGGATCTTCAGCAGTGTTCCATTTATCAGCAATTCTGTGTATGGATTCCAAAAGCTGTGTGACTTTGGACAAATCACATAACTTCTCTGAACCTCAGGTTCCACATCTATAAAATGAAGAGATTGTACTGGGTGACTTCTAGGGTTCCTTTAGCTCTAAATCTATGATTCTCTGAAAGTAAGGTATTGCTTATGATCGTTGGCGATGTCACTATGGGCAGCTAGATGGCTTAACGGATAGAGCTTTGGCCTTTGAGTCAGAAAAACTGGAATTCAAATCTAGTTTCAAACGCTTACTAGCCATGTGACCCTGGGCAAGTCATTTAATCCCATTTGCCTGAATTGTAAAATGAGCTGGAGAAGGAAATGGCAGACTACTCCAGTATCTTTGCCAAGAAAACCCCCAAAGGGGTCAAGAAGCATCAAGGCACAACTGAAAGACAATTAAACAACAGTTTAACCTGTTTTTAATTATTTCTTCTTTACCCATTTTTATGATGCATATGTCTCCACCTTATGAATGTAGGTGTACAACTCTGGAATTTTTCTTGTTTTTTTTCCTTATTGTCTTATATTGTTTTTATTACATATCCTTAAAAAATTCTGATTATAGCACTATGTTCCAGCTTAAATATACTAGGGTGACTTCCATTTCTAGTTGTTGGAGAGATTCCCAGCCTCTAAAGGATTTTAGCTTCCACATCCTGTCTCTTTTCTGTATTTTTGCTCCTATGTTTTCCCTCCTCTACCTTTTAAAACATTGAATGTTTGGGTCTTTGAAAAAATGTACCTTTGTGCATCCATTCATGCACACACTTGATAAACGAAGGGGAAAATGTGCTGAATATCTGTCTACAAATCTGTGTGATAGCTGCTTGGCAGTCCCAAAAGGAGCCTTTGAGCTCTTGACCCCAATGGCTGAGATGGTACAGCCAAGCCACAAAGAGCATTCTGGCCCGCTCTGCGTCACCGTGGTCGCTACTACGGCTTTCTCGCTTTCTTCCCTGGACCTTTCTGGGATGTGAGAGTGGTTGCTTTGGAATGTATGTGTAGCCTTTCTGCTTTTGTGGCTCACTGTGTGCTGGCTCTGCCTTCAAGCTCAATACCATCTAATCAAATCGTGCTATTGTTAGATTCTGTGTTGTTTTGTGAAAATGAGCACCTTCCCTTAGAAACATTGATTGATTGACGTCCCAAGGGTGGAGGGGTGTGCTAAAATGCAGACCCATTCTACTTCCACAGTTGAAATGATTGATAGTAATGTGATGTGCAGTGTTTTTGTTTTTACCTTTTTCCCCCTCTGCTGGCTTGTTTTGAAAAATAGCATTGTCTGTTATCATTTTGGCATTGCAGTTTAGTCAGGAGCAGGTCTTATTTGTGAGTTATTCCTTAAAAAAAAACAGGGGAGGGGAAATGTATGTACTGTCTGCTTCATGATAATATGTGTTTTTTATATGTTTGTGGCACTATATGTATTAGCAGAGAACTTGCTATTCAAATGAATGTCTCTTGTTTTCTTAATTGTTAGCTGCTTGGAAATTTTAAAAAGTCAGGTAACCCTGTAACCCTGTAAGTATTGTTCAGCTCATAGTCTCACCAATAATTTCCATTGTATGATTTGATTGCATGATGACTTCACCTCAGCTGGATGCTTTGCTGTGTCCTTCCTCATTGTCATTTGGAAATTTTTGTCTTAAGTTGAACTTTGCTCATGGCTGCATGGCCCCTACCCCAACTTGATTATCTCTCTGTTGGATATATACAGATTTTTCACTCTCACAAGAATGCTTTTTCTATGAATGAAACATTCCCAAGCAATTCAGAAGTCTGTGAGCAATAAAGCACCACTGATGGCTGGGCTGACTTGTACCTGATAGCCATTTGTTAGCACTGTTCTTTGTCTGATGAAAAGGTTCACTTTTTACCTTCTTTGCTATACTAAGCAACTGCAGATTTTTTCCTCCCAGCCACATCATCTTTCCGTATCTGTAGTTCTCACCCTCTTCCCTAATTACAGATGCTCTGAAAGAAGGTCATAACCCCAAAGAATGAACACCCTCTAGGTATAAGTGGAAGAACAGGAAATACAGGGGAAGCAACATGGGTAGAAGAGCAAGAAATACAGGGGAAGCAGCATGGGACAGCATAAGGAGTGCTAGTTTTAGAGTCAGAGAAAATAGATTCAGATCCAGTCCTTAATAAAAGAATTTGTTCCATGAAGTTTGGGTTCAGTCAAAAGGCCACACTTGAGGACCTAGAGGGCTAAGGGTTCCCTACCCCTGGTTCAGATCCTGCCTCTGCTATTTACTGCCTTGTTGACCTTGTGCAAGTCACTTCCCATGTTGGAGCCTCAGCTTTCCCATCTCTAAAATGGTGAATTTTAACTTTATATTGAAGAGCCCCTATCCCAAGATTAGCACAGAGCATGGGTGCATAGTTAGTGTGCATTTATTAATGTTGTTAAGTAAGTTTCTTAAGAGTGGAATTCAGTAGGTTGATTTAACTGATGTGACCAGAAAATAGTCTGGGTAGAAAACCATATGTAGCCAGATGTTGGATGTCTGGCTTATTATCTCTCTTGACCTTCCCTTAATTCAAGATGAAATTCACTTTGACTACTTGGTGCTAATTTCTTCTTTGTACATGAGGTGCAGAACATTACAATGTAAATTCCTTGGAGGCAGGAACACTCCAATTTTTGTTTCCCTACTTGTAAGAACTTAAATGCTTTTTGAATGAACTAATACTGGAGAATTAGAATAATGTGGCAGGTGAAAGGGAGTTTAACAATAAAGTGCAGCTAAGTTCATTCTGATTGCTATGGATGGAGGACTGGTTCAAGATGGTGCCAGGGACGATCAAAGGCTGATCTTCTATGTGCAGAAATTGTCTACTGCATGACAAAGGTACCGAATTGGGTCAAGGATGGTAAGGGAAAGCTTTATAGACAGCTTTCCTCTCTGTCTGGTCAACAAACTTTGACGTGTAATGAGCTAAGAATTTTTAAATGGGACTTTTATTTGCCCATGGGCTGTAGTTTGCTGGCTCCTACTCTTCGTTAATGACTTCCATTTCCCAGTCTTCCTCAACTAATCTACGCTGCCCTTTGAATCCCCTCGCCCCCTTTAATATGTACTTTATTGTTAGCAACTCCTTTTCATCTTCTTTCTTCCTCTTTCCTCCTGCAAGTCCTAGCACTTATTGAAACTCAGTTTTTCCCAGAGAATAACATATATATTTTTTCTAACCATTCTGAGACAATTGCCCACTCCTTTTGTCCATCTGAAATAGCCAGGGGGAGAAATCAATATACTCCCCAGTTTCCCCTGCTGCCTCTGGTTCTGCTGCTATCACTTAGCTGCTATCACAAGGGTAGGGAACCTGTGGCCTCAAGGCCACATGTGGCCCTCTAGGTGCTCAAGTGTGGCCCTTTGACTGAATCCAAATTTCACAGAATAAATCTCCTTAATAAAAGGATTTATTCTGTAAAACTTGGATTCAGTCAAAAGGCTGCACCCAAGGCCCTACAAGGCCACATGTGACCTTGAGGTTGCAGGTTCCCCATCCCTGACTTAGCATATTCCCCTTCTTTGAAGTCCATAACATCTGATTATATCCCTTCCTTTCCGGACCTTAACAACATTTCCCCCATCTTCCCCAATGACTTTGTCCATTTCATCCTGAGTAGCTTCAAGATTCATTGCTTCTTCTAACACCTGGCCTCTTAGTTCTTTGTCCATCTCATGAACCTCCACGCCCCAACTGCATCAGCATCAACCGTCCATGGCTTGTTGAGGGCAGAGATTGATACAGAACTTCAAAGTTAGAAGGAAGTTCTGGGATCTCCCAGTTCAATCTCTACAAAAAAAAAAAAAAAAATCCCCATCATAACACACCTGAAAAGTGATTGTCTTGCCTTTGTTAGAAACCTTCAGGCTGAGGGAACCCACCACCTCCCAAAGCAGCCCATTCCTCTGTTGTTTGACTCTCATTTTTAGGAATTTCTTCCTTATATCAAACCTAAATAGACATCTGTTCTGCTCTATCAGACCAAGCAAAGCATGAAATTTTTCTGCCTTTGAAGTCCATAGTTCTGAATTCCCTTTTTCTGACCTTTGAGTTGGGAGGGAGCACTAATTAGAGAAAGCTTCAGACATGAGGTGATACCTGAACCGAGCCTCAAAGCAGAATATGATCTCCATGAGGATAGTGACTGTTTCATTCAGTAGCATACCTTGTGTTTCCATCTTTCTCATAGTCCCCGTTCTCTGCACCTGCTTTCCATCTTCACTGTAACCTCCAGTCCTTTGACCTCATTTCCACCTCCCTTCCATAGTCTTGATCCTGCTGTCAAAAATGACCTCTTGTCCACCCCCGAATTCCTTCCTTCCCCTTCCTCTGTTCTTACCCTGCTAATTCCCATTCTGGATAATTCTCACCTGTCAACCTCATTCTTCCCTCCAAGTCCCAAATTGCTCAATGCTGCTGGAGGAAGTCAGGAAGCCTTCCTTACCGTGGTCCTCCACCCGACTATCTGACCGTAGCTATCCCTTCACTTCTGCATGGTAATGCTTATGCATCATTGTATCTCTAGGACCTAGCATAGCTTAGTGAATGTAAGAGTTTCAGAGATTAAGCCAGCATTGGTTCTAGTGATTCATGCCTCGTTTATGATGTGGGCAGAATTTTGAACATTCTAATGTTGATAGAAGAACATCCAAAAACATTTTGCTTTTTCTAAGTTCTTATTTCAATCATTATTAGTTTTTTTTTTTTAAACCAAATTTTACTTACTGTCTTTATTCCTTTGTTTTCTTCAGAGGATGGGAGGAGGGGGGTATGAATCTATACTTGTGATTCCCTCATTGTTTTCACCACCAATAAATACCAGCTATTTACAGTTTTAGAGAGTTGTCTGAGACCAATGAGAGGTTAAGTGAGTGGGGCAGGGTCACACAGCCAATACTAGTCAGAGGCAGGATTCGAACCCAAGTGTTTGGGCTCCAGGGCCCACTCTTTCTCCATTGCCAAATTGTCTTTATTTGTAAGCAATATAATTCAGATTGATTTTCTGACTTTATGGTTCAGGTCCTAAAAATGCAGTTAAAAGGTCAAAACAAATGGAAACTTGCCATTTCTTATAACAACCTATTCAAACTCCAAGGGTCCCCATATGAAATATGGAGAATAAATACGGAGTCAATATTAAAATGTTTAGGTTAATACCATTTTTTATTGTTATTGCAACAAAATTCCTTTTCATCCTGTCATAGGGACCTAATGTTGGTTGTGGATTTTTGAAGGGATGGAGGGGAGATTGTTAAGGGGGAGGCTAGTAATGAATTTCATCTAACTAGGTGAATTTTGCCATGGATCAAGTACCTTAAAAAAACTAGGTATTTTTTTTTCCTCCTCTCACAATTAACATGCAAGTTTAGTTGGGGCTTAGTTCATTTTCTCATTTTCTAAAACCTGTAAGTGAATTTT
Source organism: Pseudochirops corinnae (assembly GCA_028646515.1). Classification (NCBI taxonomy): domain Eukaryota; kingdom Metazoa; phylum Chordata; class Mammalia; order Diprotodontia; family Pseudocheiridae; genus Pseudochirops; species Pseudochirops corinnae. The sequence goes on along the minus strand of CM053586.1, from coordinate 156,984,603 downwards.
GGCTCCCATGAAGTGAATTGCTTTGGAAAGTTTTTTTCCTTTGAAGAGCAAAGCAAGCAGGTGTGTGTGTGTGTGTGTGTGTGTGTGTGTGTGTGTGTGTGTGTGTGAGTGTGTGTGTGTGTGAACATTTGTGAAACAGTCAGAGCTACTGGAGGGACGGAATGTGACTTTGAAAGTATGACTCAGGTATGTCCCCTGAATACTTCACAACAACATGTCCTTTTTTTGCTGGCAGGAGCTTATAAAAGCAGTTGGTAGGGTAAAGAAACCGGGTAACAATTAAGAGATGGAAAGGTCACATGATTGTTTTGACAGTACACAGCATAGATCAGTTTCTCTTAACTCAAATGCCATCCGCCCCTGGACAATGTCTAATGGGTGTGAGTTTAGGGGGGGAAAGGAAATGGAAAATGTTAAGGAAGTTCAGAATATAAACACATCATGTTAAAAAGATGCTTTAATGGATAGTGTGCCCTCTTTTTCTCAAAAAACAAAGCCAAAACATACCAAGAACTTTGCAAAATTCAGAGCCCTCATTGTCACATTAAAAAAAAAAGCCAAATATCAAACACATCCAGTGATTCATTCTAGGAACCAGAGAAATTTCCAATTAGGCAATTTAAAAAGCTGACTTCTTAATGTGTAGTCTTCTGTCTACAAATGCGTACTTAGCACCTATTACATCCAAGTAACTATAAGAAGTTTAAAAAAAAATAGCACAAAATCTCTTATTTGCCTTCAAGGAACTCACCTTCTAGTTGTGAGGAAAAGATAGAAACACAGGAAAAGTTAATAACAATACAAGAAATAACCCCTTAACATATTCTGTTCCAACCAAGCTGTTCTTTGAGTATTGTCTATGCCCAGGATGTATTTTCTCATTTCTGCCTGCCATAACCCTTTTCCTTTTTCAAGACTTAGCTGTGGGGCCACCACTAACCTTCCCTAACCTTTTCCCTCCTCATCAAAAGGATGAGAAACTGGTTTGGGGGTAAGAGTGAAGCTTGTCTGGGGCCTACCTGAAATAATAAACCAAATGAGGTAAATCTCTCAGGGGCTCAAAAATGAAAGGGCTAGAACTCCAAGTCATGGTCTCTGGTCTAGGGGGTAAGGGGCCTGATGAAAGGATGGACAAGGAGTAGAAAGTGAAGTAAAGTGTGGCTAAGACCTGCCTGAAAGAGTGGGCAAGGCTCCTGAAAACAAGAGCTGGGTTTGAATTGAGTGCTGACCAGGTAAGAGGCAGTGTTGGGAATGGCACCAAGGACTCTGTTATACTTTGAAGAGCTGAAGACAAAAAGACAAAAGAAATTATCCAAAAATTTAAAGCAGAAAGACTCCGGGTCCTTGTTATACTGGTGGTTGAATTCATCTGTCTATTAGACTGCTTGGAGCTGAAAATTCTTTCAAGGTCTAGATAAGTAAGAACCAGGTGATGGAGAGTGTCTGAGGTACTAGGGATTAAGGTATTCTGAGTACAAGATGTGGGTAGAAACAGGATTAATCTATGCCACAAGCAGGCTAAATTCAACAAGATGGATTCAGGAACCAACAGCCCTTTACTCCCACATGCTGAAAGCCAAGTTGGGTTCAAGTCAGTTTCACGTTTAAGGGCTTATGATGGACTTGAGATCTCAGTATGAATGAAACCATACCAGAAAGTTTGGTCTGACCTGTTTTGGGTCTAAAACCCTTCCTGAAGACTGTGGTTCTGAGTATGCTCTGATTCAGTCCCATGATGTCATGGGAAGGCAGGGTACATTTGAGTTCCCCTTCTCGGAGCTCTAGTTCATTCTAGAGGTATTGCTTCTGATCTGGTTCAGAGCCACTCCAGAGTTGGGTTGTAAAGGCATATTGCCTACAATAGTAAGGAGAGAAAGATGCTTTCGATGGTAAAGATTTCACCAGTGTTCAAGTCTTATTATTGTATCAGCTTGACTGGAGTGGTGGTGTTAGCAGTGACAGTGGCAGTGGTGGCAACAGTGGTGGTAGTGAAAATAAAATTCATTAGCTAGAACATCTGACTTTGTTTCCATGTATCTGAGACAGATAGGAGTATACATTATTGGACAGACATATTGTGTTTATCCATCTTCATAGGTTCCAGAAATATTTAGTGAGTTCTGTCAGGAATTTCACAGACTAAATTGTACTAGTTTCCCTTCTGAAATTAATTTGTTCAGTAAACATTCTCTTTAGGCCTCCAGGCTTTTGATTGTGTTGTTTAATATTGATTTATAAAACTATTACTTTAGTCTGTTTGATGTTTCCTGATTCCTATCTGTTTTTATGCTTAAATTGCTTCTTACATTTCAAAGGGTTTTATATTAGAAAACTCCAGAGAGAGAAAACAACCAGGCCAAAGTTACACAGGCAGTAGGTAGAAGATTTGCAATTGAAACCAGATTTTCTAACTCTAAATTGGATACTTTTTCCATTATAAGACGTTGCCTCCTCAATAAAAATTTATTAATTTTTAAATTAATTTTTAATCATTAAGTGAAAGTGATAAATTTGACATACATGCATGCACGCACACATACATACATACATATGAAACACTTTACATTCTAGTAAGAATTTACCTGAAAAGGTTTGGTTGTTTGTTTGGTTTTGTTTTTTTTTTGCTTGATTTTGCTGGTTTGGTAAATGAAGGAACAAAAGTAGGGATATATAAGAAATTGAAAGGTGAAAGTAACATCAGCAAACTTTCAAATTTTCACACTAATAGATCTTGTTAGCATTGATGGGGATGATAACTCGAGAGCATTGGGATTGAGCAGTGGCTGGAACACTGGGTATATAGTTAGGAAGACTTGAGTTTAAATCCACCCTTATTAGCTGTGTGACCCTGGGCAAGTTACTTATCTTCTGTTTGCCTCAGATTCCTCAACTATAAAATGGGTATAATAATAGTACCTATCTTGCAGGTTTGTTGTGAAGATCAAGTGAAATATTATTTGTAGAGCTCTTTGCACAGTGTTTGGCACATAGTAGGTACTTTGTAAAGGCTTATTTCCTTCCCTTAGAGCTGGAAGGGATCTCAGCTCATCTCATCCAACTCTCTTATTTTAAAGATAGGGAAATGGAGGCACAATTATCTAAGATGATATTTGAATCCAAGACTTGTAACTTTCAGAGGGGGTGTCCTTTCACATTTCCGTTGAGAGTGATTTGGCATCACTGGAAAAATCTTAACATGCACATTTGCTGATTCTGGTGTGGTGGTAAAGCTTAAATATTTAAAGTTTGTCATGTTTATTTTTAAGAAAAGAAAATTTTAAAATGCATAAGAAGCTAGATACTGTGTAATTTGAATAAAAATATCCTGTGGTTAACAGAACTTATATTGTGGCAGGAAGTTGATATCTCTATCTCGCTCTTTTTTTTTTTTTGAAAACAACAGTTTCTGATAGAAAAATGCAAAAGAAGAAGTGTTTTTTTTTTTTTTAAAGAAAGTAGAGGATACAAACTTCTTTTGTTTCCTCTCGCTTAGGAAGTCCTTTGGTGGATTTTTCCATGCCTTAACTTAGATAGGCATCAATAGTTTCCTTTATGAACCTATCCTAGTAATTGCTTCTAGTCAGGATATAGACCACAAAAAAATGTAGTGGGTTTGGGTTGGTTTTTTTTGAGGTCCTGTAGGATGTTGAGTTTAGGATCAGAATATTTCTATCAGTTTCCCTAAATCTGTAGGAAATACAATTACTTTGCCTAACCAAATCACCTAACATTTTTTTGATAACATTTGAATTCCAAGCTCTTTCCCTCCCTCCCTCCCAATCCTACACTAGAGAAAGCCGACTAACATGTAACATAGATACATAAAGATCAGCGGTTCTCAACCTGTGGGTTATGTTCAATTTAAATACATCCTGCATATCAGATATTCACATTATGATTCATAACAGGAGCAAAATTACAGTTAAGAAGTAGCAACAAAAATAATTTTATGGTTGGGGGTCACCACGACATGAGGAACTATATTAAAAGGTCACTGCATTAGGAAGGTTGAGAACCACTGATATAGATGATAGGTAAATAGATATAGACATATGATATATGATATGTGAAACTATACAATACATAGTTCTATATATCAGTTCTTTCTCTGGAAATGGATAGCTTCTTCCTTCATAGACCCTTTGTAGCTGCTTTGAGTTCTTAGAATACTCGGGATAACTTAGTCATTCACAGTTATTCTTTGAATAATATTGCTGTTACTGTATATAGTGTTCTCTTGGTTCTGCTTTTTTTTACTCTTCATTATTTCATGCAAGTCTTTCCATGTCTTCCTAAAGTCAACCTGCTCGTTATTTCCTACAGCAGAGTAGTATTCCATCACAATTATAAACAACAACTTATTCAGCCATTCCCCAACTGATGGCCATCCCCTCAATTTCCAGTTCTTTCCTACCACAAAGAGAGCTGCTATAGATATTTTAGAACATATGGATTCTTTTCATGTTTCCCTGATCACCTTGAGAAACAGACCTAATAGTGGTATTGCTGGGTCAAAGGGTATATACACAGTTTTATAACTCTTTAGGCACAATTCTAGATTGCCCTCCAAAATGGTTGAATCAATTCATAGTTCCACCAACAGTCTATGAGTGTCCCAGTTTTTCCACATCCCTTCCAGCATTTGTAATTACTTTGTTTTTAATATACATTTTTGAAGACCGTACAGAGTCCAGGGACCTTAAATAACTTATTTTTTAGATTGTTTATTTGTATGTTTTAGCAGTATCTTGCAGCTAAAATTTAATAAATATATTTAGAAAATTTACTTTTGTGTAGTTGAGTCTCCTGCATAAGGAAAGTAAATGTTTATACATTAGGAGTTGGGGAGAATGGTCAGGAACTGTTGTAATCATCCTCCTCTAATGGATATTTCTACATTATGAGACTTCTAATAATGTTGGTTTTTTTGTTTTTCCTTTTCCATCAGTAATTACTATATTCCTACATACTTTTGTATTCATCAAGGAAGTAGAATTTCCTATAATTGACAGTATGTTTTTTAAAAAGTCATTCTTTGGTCTCCAGTCTCCAGTTGATAACCTGGCAAACCAGTGCATATTCTGGGTCCTTGGGTGGTTCTTTGAAAGAAATGGAAAGTTGACAATTTTATTAGACAAGAAGTTAGAATTAGAGAATAACATTTATTTCCTAATGAAGTTATTTACCCTTGCTGTTTAGAGGTTATTGAATTAAGATATTTATGATTAGTGTGTTGAAAAGGCATTTGTGAAACTGTGGAAGTTAGAAAGCTTTTGTAGTTCAATTTAAATTTTAAGCTAGGTGGATGATTAGCTTTGACTGATGATCATAGTACCCATGTGCTGCCCTATTATACATTCTGTCTTTGCCTCACACCATTTGTATAATAGATTTTCAAGAGTGGAAGGGGAAAAAAAAGTCTTTTCTTTTCCACTCTAGATCGGTGGGTGTTGCAGTCTCACTGTATTCTCTCTGCGTGACAACAGATTAACCCGAATACCCTCAGAAGTTTCACAAGCGAGTGAGCTTCATGTCCTAGACGTCGCTGGAAATAGGTAAGCAATTTCTTGGTTGGTTTGTTTGGAAGTGATACACACACATATAAGTGTGTGTGTGTGTGTGTGTGTGTGTGTATATGTAAAATGTGAGTGTACACATAGCATATGTACAGTTAAAAGACTGAGTGGTATAGTGGATAGGAAACAGTCAATTAATAAACACCTACTATGTGCCAAGCATTATGCTAAGCACAAAAAGGTGCAAAAAGATAGTCCCTGCCCTCAAGGAGCTTACAGTGTAATGCTAGCCTCAGATTCAGGAAGACTTTGATTCTGTTTCTTTTTTCACATGTATGTACTGGCTATGTGACTTCACCAATCAATATCTCCCCAGCCAATTCTCTTAAGACTATCAGAGCAGGTAGAGGTTTGCATTGACAGAGGGAATTTTCTAATAATGGGTTCCCTACACTGATGCAATCACAGGTCTTCTTTAAAAAAAATGTAATTATTCATCTCATTTTTCTATATTCATCTTTTTTGGCTTCACTATTAACCCTTTTCTCCTTTTATAGAAAATAGGCCAGGACAGCATTGGATAGATTATGGAAAGCTCATAGTAACGTCTTCATATACATCAATCAGTGAACAAGTATTATTAAATTCCTATTGTGTAACTACAGTGTGACACTGGGCAACTCACATAACCTTTTAGGGCTCTAGTCAACTCTCTAAGACTTTAAATTGCAGAGAATATGCCCACCTACCTCTACCATTTCTTTCTTTTTCTACCTCAATACATTTTTCCTCTGCCAATGGTAGAGGAAATTTTCTCATCTTGGGGTTCCCTTATCTAGGTGATATCATAGTTGTAGTCCCTATTCCTGGAGAAGGAAATGGCAAACCACTCCAGTATCTTTACCAGGAAAACCCCATATAGGGTCACAAAGAGTTGGACAAGACTGAATGACTCAACAACAAGAAGTCTCTCTTCCCCAACCAATGTTCTGTGTACTGTGCTAGGCACTGGGAATCCAAAGACAAACATCCCTACATGACTGAAGAGATTGACTCTGGGTAGAGAGGGGCAGCTAGGTGGTTCAGTGAATAGAGCACTGGCCCTGGAGTCAGAAGGACCTGAGTTCAAATCTGACCTCAGGCACTTAACACTTACCAGCTGTGTGGCCTTGGGCAAGTCACTTAACCCCAATTGTCCAGTCTTCCTCCCTCCAAAAAAAAAAAAAAAACTCTTGGTAGAGAAAGGTGTAAGTTCATTCTCTTCATGAGACCAGAGTAGGGCCCATTAAAATTTAAAATAGCCCCATTTAAAAATTATGCCTGAGAAAGGAAACAGTGTGATATGATGGAAAGAAAGGTGACCTGGAAGTCAGGAGATCTAATACTGGTTTTGTCACTAACTAGCCACATGATGTTAAATAAAACACTTCATCTTTATGGGGATCCATTTCCTCCTGTGTAAAATGAAAGGGTTAAATTTTTCTTTCAGTTTCACTACCTGTTACATCATACCTCCAAAAATTGGCAGCACTGATCCTTCTACTTTCCAGGGTTTTGGAGAGTTAGAGTAGCTTAGAATGTCTAGTCTCATCTGGTCCTTCTATCGTCCTATACAGCTCTCCACATTCCACCCCTTCCTCAATCCGGTTAGAATATGAACTCTTTGAGAGCATTGACCATGTTTGTCTTTTTCAGTATCCCCAACTCTTAACATAGTGCCTGGCACATAGTAGGTGCTTAATACATTTTTAAGTTCTTTTTTTTTTTTTTTGGAGGGGGAAGGCAAACAATTGGGGTTAAGTGACTTGTCCATGGTCACACTAGGGTTGTGTCTGAGATCAGATTTGAACTCAGGTCCTCTAGACTCCAGGGGCGGTGCTCTATTCACTATGGCATCTAACTGTCCTCCCCCTCCCCCACCTAGCTGCCCCTAATACATTTTTTTATTAACTGAATTAAAGGAAGCATTTTAAAACCTAACTGGGTGGGTAAATGGTTAATGCTACCATTGCTGTAGAGTTCAGAATAAGTACTGAGCAGTTGGGAGTGAACATCACAAGGTCTGTGCCAAGGCCAAAAGGAATAAAATGTGCTCTTAGATCAGGTGGGAGTAGGAAAATTGTGCTGGTCAGACTTGGGAGCTTGTAAATGGTTTAAATCAGTGACCACCAACAATTTGGACTGATTTTCAACATTGTAGTAGTGTTGCTAGGGCGTTTCTCACAAGGCTAAAAAACAGACTGGCCTACTTGGGTCCTGCAGAGAGTTGTTCTAGGAGTGATGTTTGAACATTATTCACTTTCCTTAATGGATTTAAGACAGCAAAACTAAACAAAAAAAGCCATACTAAGTTGGGACCCAAAGGTAAATCAATGGAACCAATTCAAGTTCAGAGGATGTGAAGTAAATGCTTTTTTTTTTCCTCCAAGAACATCAGCTTACCTTCCATTAAGTAAATTCTTCAACACCGCTAACTCATAGTCCTTGATTATCTGAGAACTAGTTGGCTTCCTTCCTGAGGAGTATTGAATGCTTGGACAAAGGATGGGATGGGGCCCATCTGGAATGGGCAGCAACCGGCTTCCTGTCCTCATACCCCAAATAGTCAAAACAAAGCAGTTTGGGGCCCAGCCTTCTTCATGTGCATGGCCATAGATGGGACTGTGTAAACCTTTCTTCAGAAAGAAAGCTGTTTCAGCTATCAGAAAATGGTTTGCATATGAATAGGGCTCTGTTTCCGACTTATACAAATAGTGAAAGTTTATATTTTTATGATTCTTAGGCTGGTACAGGAAAGACCAGTTAAAAAGTTTAGTTACATATCTGTCCACTGAGCCAATTGTATTCACACTGCCTGTGCATTAGTAACACAATCTGAGGCAATTAAAAATTTTAATTACAGCTTATTTTATGTGCTCCAATAGAAACTAGTAAAATGCACGAGCTTGTAGAAATGCTTCACCACGGGAGGTCTTATGAAGCACACCCAGCAATTTCTGCCTCCTCTCACAAGCATATAAAAATGAGAAATTGCAGTGAGGACAGTGCCTGTGACATAGATTCCAAAAGCTTCCCTCCCAAGAGTTTCAGATTCATAAGGGAATAATAGAGGCATTGAGTCAGGATGCCAATAAATGGGCCACTTTTTCCCTCCTCAGTACGTGATGAACAGCGAGAGCAAAAAAATTGTGGGAGACAAAGTGACTGTAGTGAATTGAGTCAGAAAGACCCCTGACGCATGGTGGTTCTGTGACACTGGCTGAGTCACTTGACCTCCTGAGAAGCCAGGTTCAAATACCACCTCTTGACCTTGGGCCTCAGTTCATAGGATCATAGATTTCAAGCTGGGAGGGACTTAAGAGGACGTCTAGTCCAGCTCTTTCATTTTTAACAGATGAGGCCTAGGGAATTTAAGTGACTTGCTCAAAGTCACCCAGGTCGACTAAGGCAGGATTTGAACCTAGGTCCTCTGACTCTAAGTCTGCTGATTTTTCTCCTTTCTCTTAAGAAGAAGATGATGAACTAGATGAGTTCTGAGGCCTCACTAGGTCCAGTTCCATGATCCTATCAATAACCCAGTTGAAGAATAGTTGCTGATCTATATTAGTGGAGGGAATTTCCATATGTAAGAGTTCCCTACACCAATAAAATCAGAGGTCAGACCATAAAGTAGAAAGTAGCAAGCTCGGGAAGGCAATTAAGGGCTGGTTTGTTAGCTGTACCTAGCAGGTGAGGTGAGTCCCTCTAAATTCTATAGCTAGTGTTTATATAAAACATTAAGATTTGTAGAGTGATTTATATGTGTAGTTATCTAATTCGATCACCACCATAATCCTGTTTGTGGATTTGCAAATCCTGTTTTCCATTTTTATCTTTGGTATTTTACTGGATCTACATAGCAACCCTGAGGGGTAGATGTTATTATTAAATCCCCATTTTATAGATAAGGAAACTGAAGTTGATGGATGTTAAGTGACTTGCTCTGGATCACACAGATAGTAAGTGTCAGGAATTAAGATTTCAACTCAGGTCTTCCTGACTCCAAGGCCAGCTCTATATCCACTCTACCACCTAACTGGCCCTTCCTTCCCTTCCTCCCTTCCTTCCTCCCTTTTCCTTCTTTCCTTCCTTCCTTAACTTTTCTCCCTTCCTCATTGAAAAATACAAAATAATAAAAAAAAAACCCTAATAACAAATATGGATAGTTTAGCAAAAAAGAAAAAATTCTCGCATTATCTACAACTAAAAATTTCATTTTGAATTTTAAGTCCATCACCTCTCTGGCTGTCTCTTCTGTACAACATCAAAACCTGGTTATGATAGTAATGTAATACAAAGAGTATACCTTCATAATTTACAATGAAGAACCTTTACTTATGCAGTTGTGAAGTTAAGGTGCCCATCTTTCTCTTGGCTTCCTTCTCACTGTTTAGGCCCATAGGACTAAAAGCACAAGAACTCTTTGAGTTCTTTGAGTAATCACTTACTTTAACTTTCTTCATTTTATTAGTGAAGAAGCTGAGGCCCACAGAGAAGTAGTTTGCCCAGGGTCACACAGGTAGTAAGTGTCAGAGGTGGGACTGAAGGTCTTCTGACTCCTCAGCCCAAGTTCTTAACAGGTATAGATAATATAAGACAGTGCGTGATTTGTTGCTAGATGAATTTTGTAGAATTTTTTTCCTCTAGGTTTTTTTTTTTTTAAGGAAGAAGGTTTTAGGTTGGTGGTAGGGCATAGCTGTTCAAGTATGAAGAAGAACCTTTGTTCAAATCCTGACTCTGGTGCTTACTGGTGCTGTGACCTTAGGCAAGTTATGTAACACCCCTTCCTCTGACCCTTCAGACCCCAGTTTCTTCTTCTGTAAACTAAGTGTATTGGTCAGGATGGCCTCTATAGTTCCTTCCAGCTCTTCTTCTGTAACTGTAAAGGTCCTAAGTTCTGTCCTTCATTTGAATTACTCCTTAATAAACTTGTGTGTTAGTGCTGATGAAAAAGACCCAGTTTGTAAAAGGTTTTTGCTAAGAGGAAAAAGAGAGTATGTGTAGATGGTGGAGCCCAGGGCCTTCAGTACATGGGGTTTGAAACATACAAAAGAATAGGGATATGGTTGGACCTTTATTTTCATGGGTATAGGGTAATTCCTTCTGCCAATAAAATCGGCACCTTCTTTCAACTTACAGTCTTAGAGAGTTTTCTAAAGCAGGGGTCAGCAGACTTTTTCTATAAAGAGCCAGAAGTAAATATCTTAGAGATTGCAGGCTGAGGAGCAAAATCAAGGATATTATATTATAGAGGTACATATATATATATAACAAGAGAGAGAATGAATTTCCACGGATTTTTATTGATGAAATTCAAAATATAATAAAAATAGTAATTGAGCACAATTTTTACTAATACAAGTCTATTACTTATTGGTGGGATAATATTTCACTTAATTGACATTCAGAGTTGGTATTTCTTATCAAAATAGATTGCAAATATTCATCTGTTAATGCTCATCTATAATGAAGTTTTACATAGTTCATCTTTGACTACGTCTTTCACATAGATAAGTACTGCCAAAAAATTGATCTCAGTCTATGAGCATAAGGTTTTAATTGAACTTATTCATTGCTTAGAAGGCATTTATAGAATTTGTAAGATTTAATTGAACTTATTCATTGCTTGGAAGGCATTTATAGAATTCGTAAGACTCTTCTCTTGAAATTTGCCTTCTTACCATGTCATTACAATGCAGATTAATTGCTGCTGTTTGAAGGTTAGGTGGAAACTCCTCAATTGCTGAATTAAATGGATTTTGAAATGTAGAAGTTTCTTTTGTGCTTGCATCAAGGTCTGAAAAATACTGCTGGAACTGTAGTTTGAGTTTGGAAAAATAGATCTGCTGTAAATTTGTGGGAATGAAGATCTTGCTTCTTGTTTTAACTTCTGACAGGATATAGAGCAGCTTGATATCACTTGTGATTCAAACAACATCAGTTCTCATCAAGTCAACTTTATTACAGTCCAGGTTTCACATATTAGTGTGATTTTGCCTTTATTTAGCTTGAAATTTTTTTTTGGGGGGGGGGGGGCAGTGAAATTATTTTGAAAACATATTAAGTCTGCAGCAAAAACTAATTACCAAGCCATAAAGGATTTGACAATAGTGCTTGAGGACAGTTCTTCTCATTCAGAAAAAAATGCAGTCTTGGTCCTGAGCTCAAAAAGTCAAAATAAACTTCCCCCTCCCTTCTATTTATTTCTCTTTTTGAAATGATGGGTATATATTTGGTACTAAGAAGAAAACAAAAGGTATAAGAGTAACGTGTGGCACTCAAAACATCACCAAGTTATAACTGCATCACGGATTTGTAGCTGTATAGTTTGTGCCACAGCTACTTCATTCTGCTGTTATAGTGCAAAAGCCCCTGTAGACAAAACTAAACAAATGACAGTGGCTATAGTTCCAATGTAACTTTATTTATGGACACTAACTTTTGAATTTCATATAATTTTCATTTCACAAAATATTATTTTGTTTTCTTTTTTCAACCATTTAAAAATGTAAAAACCCTTCTTAGCTCATAGGTATACAAAAAAGGGCAGCTGGCCAGTTTGCTGACTCCTAGTCTAGGACTCCACAAAGTTAAGTGACCTGTCCAGAGAGATACAACCAATGTTTGTGTAAGGCAGATTTTTAAACTCTCATCTTCCAGGCTCCAATTTATCTCTATCCACTGTACATCAAAGCCTGTCATATAAAGTATACCATTTAAACATTAAATCAGTATTATGTGGTTTATAGACTACATAAGGAAAGGCTGATATCCCTTGACCTATTTTCTAGGTAGTAACAAGGAGGGAAAGGCTCTGAGAAACAGAGTTGTGTATTTTTTCCCTCCCAAACCACACACAGCGAATCAGTAGGAGAGCCAGACTTAACATGGAGAGGGCCTGTGCCCAGACTCTCAATGAACATTGCCTTTCTTTTTCCATCTACCACCGCTGGGATTATTTCTGCCCACAAGATACTTGCAAATAAGCTGGTGTGTATTGTTTACTTGGCTCTCTTATAACTGCCCTCAAGCTGGTACTCTGATTCTTTGCAGGAGGACTGGTGGGTGATTCATCCTAGTCATTAGCGTCAGACTGGAGTTACACAATTATTATAAAATCTGTCTCTCTAAAGAGGTTATTGCCATATACTCCCATGGTGGACATGGATTTCAGACGTATAACTGATTAGCAACCTTTTTTCCAGTCTTCTTAAACCTTTTATGTGAGTTTTAAGGTGAAATTCAGTGTTTCTTCATAACTAGCTTGAGATATTTTTCCATTTTTCAAGTTATTTATTTTCCCACCAAAATGCTACTCCAGTGCCTCATTGTGGCATGAGAGTGATATGGGTTCTTCTGGATTCTCAGGGACTATGCCAGTAAAATATAATTGCTGCCAAACTGGAAAGACCCTAACAACAGACTACATCTGCTTGCTAAAGACCAGCCTAGCTATATATAGAGAATCTCATTGCTTCGTCGATCATTGTTGGTGGCAGAAATGAGAACATAACATAAGATGCAAAGTATAATGCAGATTTTAGATTATGTGTCAGCAGTAATTGAACTCTTCCCCATCAAAACGTAAGTACCCTGAGGACAAGGACTGTTTCAATTTTGACTTTGTATCCTTAGTACACATCCTGGCATACAGTAGGCTCTTCATAAATGCTTTGTGATTGATTGACTTTTGGTACTCTGTGTGTTCAGTGACCAACTAATTCACATATTACTGGATAAATGAAAGCATAACTATATTGACATTTTAATTATAAATGAAATTATAAAGAAGTTATAACTTAATCAAAAAGTGACTCGTAGGTTTTTCTTGGAGAGGCAAATAAGAAATGTCAGAAGTGGTTTCATTTGTGTGCCCAAAGGTAACAGCTTAATACAATGGTAAGAGTCTTTGGTTCTGAAGTCAGAAGATCTGGGTTCAAATCCTGATTCTGTTGCTTACCATTTTTATGATATCAAGCAAACCACTTACTCTTACTGGGCCTCAGTTTCTTTATTTGTAAAATGAAATTGAAATTGATGGTCTTTGAGGTCCCTTCCAAACCAGGGTCTTTAATCCTTTAAAGCATAATTTTGTTGGCTTCTTGATCATTTCACCTTGAAATTTTTGTGGTAAACATAAACAAAAGGACTAACGTAAGTGTAATCTCAGATAAAACAACAGTATCTGTTCCCTAGCATGATGGCACATGCTTGTAATAGCTGCTACCAGAGAGGCTAGAGCTTCTGGATAGCTTGAGCTAAGGAGTTCTGAACTGCAGTAGGTTAAGCCAATTGAGTGTCAATGCTCAATCCAGTAGCAATATGGAGGAGGGAAGAGCAGTGTCATCAGACTGCCTAAGGAAGAGGTAGACTTGTATAGGTCGGAAATAGAGCAGGTCAAAGTTTCCATGACAGTCATTAAGAGGATCAGGCCCAAGAGTGACCTTTCATTTCCAATCTGGGTGAAAGAGGGAGACAAAGTCTATAGTAATAGCAATAATAATAAGAACAATAATAACATTCCTCAGATTAAGTCGCCATGTGCAGACGGAAGTCATCAAGTATCAGGTGACAAAGATCAATGGAAATTGTGTTAGAACATTATTGTTCAGAAATAAGGTGAGAAATAGGCCAAAGACTGATAGTCTAAGGTAGACTTCTCCTACTTAAATGTCATGAATACTTTCTTCTGGAAGAGAGTTAAAGTTTAGTGAGAAAGAGCAATACCAAAAAAAAGTGAAGTTTATTATCTTGATAGGAAATGAGAGCTGATTAATGCAGGAGTCATTTCTGAATCAGCCTTCTTCAGCTCATTGACTCATTAGAGCAAAGGTAAACATCTGAACCATACTAGAAAAAAAAGAATGAAAATTTGAAAAGTGATTGTATTGGACAATTAGAACAGCTCCAACCTGACCTATTCAAGAAAACAAACAACTGATAACAAAAAATGGGAAATGGAAAAAGGAAAAGACATCAATTTGAGCTAATTCTGTTTCCTACTAAAATTAATTGCCTAAGTATGACCAAAGGATACTAGAAAACTGCCTGAATCAGTAAAAGAAAGGTGACTAGCAGTACAAGAACTCATGAAATACTATATGTAGCATATCATGTCTTCAGACAGTTGTCTGAAAAGTTAGAGAGAATATGATTCCCTTTTTTATTAAGCATTTTATTTTTCTAATTATATATAAACACAATTTTTAACATGGATTTTTTTTTAAATTTTGAGTTTCAAATTCTTTCCCCCCCTCCCCTCCATATCATTGAGAAGGCAAACAATTCGATATAGGTTATACATGTGCAACTATACAAAACATATTTCCATATTAGTCATGTTGTGAAAGAAAACACAGACCAAAAACAACCCAGGAATACGAAAGTAAAAAGTATGTTTCATTCTACTTTCAGATTCCATCAATTCTTTTTCTGGAGGTAGGTAGCATTTTTCAGTATAAGTCTTTTGGAATTGTCTTGGATTGTTGTATTATTGAGAATAGCTACGTCATTCACAATTGATCATCATGCAGTATTGCTGTTTCTGTGTACAGTGCTCTGGTTCTGTTTATTTCACTTTGCATCAGTTTATGTAAGTTTTACCAGGTTTTTCTGAAAGCATTCTGCTCATCATTTCTTACAACACAATAGTATTCCCTCAAAGGGGCAGTTAGGTGGCATAATGGATAGAGCACCAGCCCTTGAGTCAGAAGGACCTGAGTTCAAATATGGCCTCAGACACTTACTAGCTATGTGACCCTGAGCAAGTCACTTAACTCTTTCTCAGTTCTCATCTTTAAAATGAGTTGAAGAAGGAAATGGCAAACCATTCCAGAATCTTTGCCAAGAAAACCCCAAATGGGGTCATGGGAAGTTGAAATGACTTAGAGGAGATTTTATCAGAATCTTATACCACAACATGTTCACTCATTTCCCAATTGATGGGAGTTGCTACAAATACTTTCATACACATAGGTCCTTTTCTTTTTCCTTTGATATCTTTGGGATACAGACCTAGGAGTGGTGACGATTCCTTTTTAAAAATTATTGTTTATTTTTTTAAACTCAACAGTTACCTGGGAGAATAAAGTATAGTTCTCAATTTTCTCCTCCAGAAAAGTCTATCTTACATGCACATACAGAGATCATACAAGTTTCCTTGATAGATGGATGCAATTATAGAGGTAATTTTGCTCATTAACTTTCAAACAAGGAATGGAACAGAAATAAAATGAGATTATATTTGTCAAGGCACTTAACATTTACTCCATTTCATTCCAGATACATACTCATTATAGATGTTTGCCTCAGTCATGGAGGATGTCCTAAATAAACTTCAGATAGATGAGAGATTCACCTTAAATCATTGATATCAAATTTAAATAGAAAGTGATTCCTGCACACTCTATACTTAGAAAACTATTTAGTATTATCTATGTTGTACAATATTTTAATTTATTTCATTTAAATATTCCCCAGTTATAATCTGGTTCAGGTTGCATGGGGGAGATTTACTGCACTAGGAAGTTTGGTACAACTTTTGACACTATTGCTTCTGAAAATGATGCTCCAATTGCATCTAGCATTGAGTGCTATAGTAGCTCCCTAATGAAATTCAAGGCCATTCAAAAAAGACCAATCTAATATTCCATAAGGGAGTAACCAAATGAACAAAGAATGCCTATTGTCTAGGCTATGACATGTATCTAGGTGAGCTGTTGGCATGCTCTACCCCAATGTTGTCAGTGGTTGTGATGGCAATCACAAAACCATTTTGGACAAACTCTGCAAATGGACGATGAACTGGGTCCAGAATTAAATGGGAGGATGAGAGGTGGTTGAATTGCATTTAGGAAATTGCACAGTGCTATCAGCAATTCTAAACTATTTCAGTAGCCAAGCCTACCATTTTTAAGCACCAGTATTCTTCTAGTGATGCTATATGGCTACAAATGCTAAGACATTGAAATCTCCAAAAAGTCAAAATCATAGTTGTCCCAAAGGAACAGACACATGTGGATTTAAGGCTGCAGTTTATTGCCAGTGTTTCATGAAAGAAGTAATATAGATAAAGTAGATAATCTAGAAAATTTCTGATTGTAAGAAGAGTTTAATAGGATACATGGTGCCCCCAGAATATCAGAAGACCTAGAGAAAAGCCTCCAGCATGTTGACTAAATGGATTGTTTATGGATGGTCTTTGGAAAGGCATGGGCAGGAGTTGCACGGTATGAGAAGACATGAGTATGCTGTCTTTTGTATCTTCGGTCAATACCCATTATCATTGAGATCACACTTCCATTAAACTGTTTCATTTTTATCTGTGTAATACGGGAGATATTTAATTTTTCTCATTAAAATGGTGGAGGGGATGACTGTTGTTCTTTTTCCTAAGACCTTGTAGTTTTCAGCGGTCTGGAAAGTGATAGGATATAATAAACCCTCTGTTTTGGGTCCAGCATCAGAAGTACTCTTTAAAGCAAAACAAAGAACAATCGTACAAAATAGTGATTGGCACCAAAAATAACTTCCTTCTTACTGAACAAAATAAGGAAAGATTTTAATGTACTTTTTAGTGTTTGTGCTTTTTTAAAGGAAGATATTTAAATAAATGAGGAATAACCTTTACTGGACTAATTAGAAATAGTTTGATTTATATAAGTCATCTGACAAACTTATACGACTCATACCTTGGGAAAATTTTCCAAAAACATTATAGAAATCCTTATGGATATTTTCTCTTTTAAAATCTACTTATCACCATTTCTAGCTTATTTGCTTATCCACTTATCATTAGCTCAGCCTCTACTTTTGAAAATATCACTATTAATAGGCATTTAGTTTTAAGTAATATCATGTTTTAAAATTTCTGCATTTTCCCTTTTTTCTCCAAACGATTTCTTAAATTTTTCATGCTTTTCTTTGTTCAAAATAATTTTATGGAATATCGTAGAAAACTTTATAAAAAACAAAACAACATAGTTGCCACAACATGAATATAAAGCTTTAGTTACTTTACTCTGAGAGCTCTTCATTCAAAGCTACAGTTTTACTGACTACTTGTTATATCTGAATGGTCAAGAAAGATGGATTACAACAATCCATTGGTGAGAATTCCTACTGTATATTAATTACATCTCTATCAATGTTAGCTAAGAAATAAATTGGACTTGTAGCAAAAGTAAGAACCCTATTAATACCTACTTATCAAAACTCCACATTAGAGAGGTGAGGAGCAAGTTTGTTTGAAATACAGTGAATAGTCTATCATTTTCATCTTTTTTTGCAGAGGAAAATAAATGATTTCCAAAGGAGCTTAGCAAGAAAGAACAGTTCTTTCTTGTTCACTTTTAGTCTTTTTCTTTTTTTTTTCAATGACTTGTTTATTTACTTTTAGTTTACAAGATTCAGTTTCACAATTCCTTGAGTTTCAGATTTTCTCCCCTCCCTTCCCCCCTCCCCCCCGGTAGTGTGCAATCACGTATAGGATCTGCAAATACTTTCACATTGTACAACAGTCTGGTTGTATAGAAGGGTTGTAACCAATGAGTGAACAATGGGAAAAAAGAAACAAAATCAAACATGAAAAAGAGCGATAGCATGTAGATTGCTTCAGTCTCCATTTAAACTCTAGTCTTTCTAGATCTTACTCTGAATGTAGATATTTCCTTCCATCCTGAGACTTGTAGAGTTGTCTTATAGCTGCGCGTTGCTGAGAAGAGTCCAGTTTGTCAAGGTTGGCCGTCACACATCCGATGTGTCTGTCACTGTGTACAAATTTCTCCTGGTTCTGCTCTTCTCATTCTTTTTCAAGAGTATAGAGGATTATTGGGGTAATGGCCTTGTTGTTTACTTTTGATGCTAGTACCGTGACTGAGAGTCAGGAAGCAATGTGGTCCAATGGAAAATTCACAAGCTGTGGGTCACTAGACTCCTAGGTTTAAATTTTACCTCTGATGTTTGCTTACTATCTGATATACCCTGAGGAAGTCATATAATTTCCCTGGGCCTCAATTTCCTTCCCTGTAAAAAAGAAAGGATTGATCCAGGTGATTTCTGAGATTCTTTCTGGCTCTAGAGCTATGATTCCCCTCACCACTTCCTCTGTGATTCTTAATTTTAAAACACCGATCCATCCCTCTGATTGAAGGAAATATTTGACTTAAGTCCTTGCCATAAATTCCGTGACTCTTATGATTGACAGTTATGGCTTTGGAGTTTCTTTACTCATTCAAAATAGATTTGTAGAGTAGTTGGAGACCTGGAGGTTTCCACTAAATTAGTTTTCAAAATGTATCATGTCTTATTGAGAGAGAGAGGGGGGTGGTGAGAGAGAGAGTGTTCATTTATTGGTTAGCCCTGATTGAGTGAATAGGTAGAACTGGTTTGCTGTTGTTCTGCAAAACTGGGGCACACACATATGTGTTTGTTAGACTAAGAGTGAAGATCTATGTCTAGTTCTGGCCCTCCCATGAACTGCATATGTGCCCTTGGGCAGGTAACATTACTTCTGGATCTCAGTTGCCTCATATAGATTTTTTTTAAAAATGGGGGTGATGGTTTAAATGAACGAACAAATAAGAAACGCTTACTATGTAGTGCTTACCATGTAAAAAGCACTTTGCTAAGAGCGGGGGATATAACTAGAAAAGTAAGATAGTTCTTGCTTTTTGACTGATTTTTGTTTATTTGTAAAAATAAAATGTTTTATTGATTTCCCTGCCCCCCCCCCATTTTTGATATTGCTGCCATTTCCCCAATGACTTTTCCCCAGCAGAGTCCTTCCCTGTAACAGACAGAAGATTATCTTTAAAAGACTCTTGCAGCTCTAAAATTCTTTGAGTGTGTTTATGAGGGCTACGTGTAGTCAACTATCCCATAAAATATGAGACAAGAGAAGTTAACTAAGGTTCCTCTAAAATGCAGACAATTGAAACTGTGAAGTGGCTAATGGAAACTTTGCCCTTAATATATGTTTAAATACTTGTTTTAATAACTACTTATGAACCATGTGTGTTAATAAGCAGGGCTAGGACACATCACCCCTCATCATCTTTCGTTTCTGCTTGATGCTGTTAGGGAGGGGCAGTGAGAAAAGGACCAAGACCAGAAGCTTCCTGAAGCCACTTATGCCAAAACTCCTGAAGTTTGTTCTACCATTAGGATGTTCCTTCTCTAGATAGAAACTCCCATAAATAGCTTGGAACTTTCCTTCTACCCCACTCTCCTTTCTCTTCCCTTCCCTACCCTTGCCCCCTCTTCTCTTTTCTTCTCCTTCTCCTCCTCAATAAGCATTCATCAGGTATTTACTACGTACAAGGTGCTGTGCTAAGGGCTAGGAATACAGAGAAAGGCACAAACATAGTCCTTGTCCTCAAGGAGCTCCCAATCTAATGGGCGAAACAACATGCAAACAACTGTGTGTATTATGTATGTATGTGTGTATGTATGTATGTATACATACATGTGTACATATTTGATGTAAATGGGAGCTAGTCTCAGTGGGGAGATAATAGTAGTAGAGGTGGGAAGGGTGATAGGAAGGGTTTTAGGAAGCCCTCCGTGTGGGATTTGAGCTGAGTCTTGAAAGAATCTAAAAGGGAGAACATTTCAGGCATGGGGGACAGACAGTGAGTAGGCACAGTTGCGAGAGGGAGTGTTCTCTTTTCCCCTTCCTTTGATACTCTTCCCTTTCCTTTTCCCTTCTCCCCCTTCATTCCTCCTTTTCCTTGGCTTCCTTCCTATCTCCTTCCCCATTCCTCCCCTCTTCTTTCCTTTCCATTTTCCCACTTCTTTTCCATTCTTCTCTTTTCTCTTCCTTTCCTTCCTTTCTCTTTTCCCTTCCTCCCACCCGTCCTTTCACTCATACTCTCATTTTTCCTTTCCCTATTTGCCTTTTCCCCTTTCCATTGCTTCTTCCTTTAGCAACATCTATGGTGAGACTTACCAGTCTGGCTAAATCTCCTCTTTCTTTCCTCTTGTCTTCAGTTGCTGATGAGCCCTAAAATAGTTCAGAGGTGGGTGGAAAGTTGAGCAAAAGCTTCTGTAGATAACCACCTAGGGAGACTCTAACCCTGGATAATTGAGCCAGCACTCTGTCATTGTTCCAGTATTTATTAATGAAACTTGACTTAAAGGCTTCTCCTCACTCTTGGGAAGCTGACGGAATGGCCCTCTACTTGTTTTTGTTTTAACTATTAGGAATTGCTTAAAATAATTGGTTAAAATGAAAGTCATAACTTCAGTGTTTTCTTTAAATCAGATTACTGCATCTGCCTTTATCCCTGACTAACTTGAAGTTGAAGGCTTTGTGGCTGTCTGACAACCAATCCCAGCCCCTGCTTACGTTCCAGACAGATACAGACCATGAAACAGGAGAAAAGATTCTAACTTGTGTTTTACTTCCTCAACTGCCTTCTGAACCTACTTGCCAAGGTAAATATAATTTAAGCATCATTTCCACATTGTCACAGGACTGAGTAGGATGTGAGAGGTTAACAGGCTGAGCATCCTGCTTCATCCTGTAGCACTCTTCCAACATCCAGGTCTACTGGGATGTATAATCTCAGATATTCTTTTGGGATGAGTCCCACCTTCCCTGAAGTACATCCCTTACCTGTTTGCTAATGCCTGAAGTCCTTTAAATGGAGAACAAAGATTTTCTTTCTGGTAGTAGGTGTGAAGTTTAAAAAAAATGTGACTCTCCCTAGGAGATATTATCTGGTGACAAGTTAACACCAGAGCAGATTTTGGTAGGTGAAAACTTAAGAGTACTTAAGCCTAGAAGAGAATTAAGAGGGAATAAATATTTTAAAGCAAACTGGAACCTTCCAGAGCTGCCTTTAAAAAAAAAAAACATTTTTGCATAGGGCCTGCTTTACCTCTATCAACTTAGTCATATCTGCTCCTTATAAATTTAGGTGAGTTGAGAGCTATGGCACATGTCTACTCTGCTACATCTCTTCTACTGAGTGCTGAGGCTGGTGGATTGCTTGAGTTTGGCAGTTCAAAGTTGCAGTGGGCAAAGCCAGTTAGCTCCAGCTCCAATATAGTGATCCCTTGGATGTATAAAGAGGGGATAATCAGTCCAAGTCAGAAACAGGACAGATCAAACCTCATGAGCCAATAAGTGGCTGTTGTTCTTTCAGCCTGGTGATACAGGGAGACCCAGTCTCATATAATAACAGATTATAACAGATAATTCAGGTAATAATAACTTAAGGGAAAGAAATTAGATAGTATATATCCTAAAAGAAAGGCTTAATATCTGATATCTGTGTTGCTAAAGCAGCACACATTGTCCTAAGAGATTTTACTGAGTTAACACTCAACTTTGGAGTTCCTAAAAAGGATTCTATATGTAGTTAAGGTAGTTCTGTGGTGATATTAAGCACAGACTTTAGTGAACATATGAAGAATCACAGATTATTTGGTGTCCTAGACTTGGAGTCACTGTGGTGCAGTGGGTACACACCAGAGGAGTCAAAGGATTTGGTTTCAGTTTTTGACTCTGCTCCATATTACCTTTGGCAGACCACTTATTATCCATGGGCCTCAGTTTCCTCCTCTGTAAAATGAAAGCATCAGACTTGGTGATGTTGAAGGTTTCTTCTCTTTTTAAAGCCCATGGTCCTATGAATCAGTATCTTAGTATCTCATTTTCAGCTACAACATTTCATAGTCATCTGGACTTGAGCAAGTTAATTAACCTCTTAGTTTCCACCTTATTTGTAACATGAGGATAATAGGAGATAACTTGCAATACCAAAGTCCCAGTATTATTGTGAGAAAATCTTTTTTTTTTTAATTATAAAGGACTATATAAATATGTTATAATTCCCAGAGTGAGGGGACAGTCCTTGCCCACTAAATTAGTCTTAATTTCTAATGTTAACCGAACAGTCAAGGAGGTGCTTTGTCCTCCTTCCAGGAGTTATTTACCAGTTCAGAGTTAATGATTTGAGACCTGTTTTTCTTTACACTGGTTAGCCTTTTGAGTTGAGTCCAATGAGGAATGTAATGAATGTGTGGAAGGCAGTGACCGCCCGAGTTGAAAAGCTTTTGGTTTAATGTGCTTTTTTTGTCATCCCTACAGAGAACTTGCCCCGCTGTGGGGCACTGGAAAGCTTAGTCAATGAAATGTCAGACGAAACGTGGAATGAACGAGCAGTCAACAGAGTCAGTGCAATCCGATTTTTAGAAGACGAAAGAGATGAAGAGGATAATGAAATGGTATGTTGTTCAAATGAACAGTATCCCTTGGTACATGTGGAGCCTCAAAACTCAAAGCTAAGTGGCTAATAAGCTACTTCCCTTATTTTAAAACAATATCTTTCATTTTGGGGGCTTGGCAATCATTTTTAGGGAACAGTTATAGTCTGCCATTTTTTTCATGATTTTTTTTTATTTTTCTTTTCACAACACTACAGTGCTACTTTGTAAAGTGGTAAATTATTTTTAATTTCTATTTTTTGCTTATTTCACTCTTCATAGCAGTTCCTTCTACTCTTTTCTTAGAACCATTTGGGTTCTGATTTCCCCTACAGCTCCCAACAAATGATGAGCCCTTGTTATTCTTCTCCCTGTAACCTAGACCATCTTGAGAGGGTTCAGTCTTACTTCATTAATATTGCCTCTTTTTATGCCAAGTGCCTCTCCCTTCTTTCTGTGATCAATTTATATTGGCTGTAGTGTAGAGTATTCATAATTATGGTAGAATTGGCACCTTACTAACTACTCAGTAAGATGAATAAATTGCATTGAAAAGCTCTTGTTACCTGTATTTGTGCTCACCAGAATCACCATTTAAGCTTAGTTAGAAGTGTATGCAGTCTGCCCTCCTGCATGGATTGGCTTTGCCTTCATCATTGCTTCATTGCTTTTTGTTCAGTGAGGTTTGAAGGAGCAGTGTTCTGAGGGGGGGAGGGAAAGACAAGGGGGAAGGGAATAAGTATTATATAATTACACATAGCACCTACTATGTTGGGCGCTCTAGTGCTTTACAAATATTATCTCATTTGATCTTCTCAACAACCCTACAGAGTAGGTGCTGTTATTATTCCCATTTTACAGTCGAGGAAACTGCGGCTGAGAGAGGTCAAGTGACTTGCCCAAGATCACATAGCTAGCGTCTGGGGCTAAACTTGAACACAGGTCTTCCTAACTCCAGGCCTCTTGCTGTCTCTGCTGTACCACTTAGGTACCTTTGAGGACTTAGAGCCCATAGATGGCTAGTGACAGTTTTTGAGTTCTTTTTGTGAGTGCTTGGTCCTGTTCTTCATTTTAAAATGAAGATCATAAATTGAGCAAGAAACAGTGTAAGACTTGGGTTATGGATGATGAATTGAGATAACAGCCAAAAGAAAATATTTCATTCACACGTTATCTTTATCTTATCTAGGTTAGAAATTGTTTTATTAATGGTATCTTCTTTTCCAATCACCGCACTTTAGTGTTACTTGAACCCCATCTGGCTATTCAAAGGTCTTGTTCTATGGTGGATAGAAAGGTAGCCTCAAGGACAAGAGGACTTAGGTTCAAGTTCCATCTCTGACATGTACTGGCTGTGTGCATCAGGCCAAATCACTCAACCTCTCCATGACGTAGAGAGCTCTCTACGAGTTGCAAAGAAAGTGCCAACCAGTATTGATAGGAAGAATATCCTCATACAGCAATCCTTATATCAGGAAAATTACAGGTCCTCTCCCTATCTGTCTGACTGTTATTCCCAGCTTCCAGGAAATATTCTTTAAAAGTCATAGCTGCTGTTGTTATTTGAGTTAAAAAAAAGTATGTTAAAATGTCATTTCAAATACTGTTATAGAAATAATTCATTTCTCATACCCTTTTACATAATTCTTAGTTCTGTGGCCTTATTCATATAATCTTTATTGGTAGGTAGCACAGAAGATAAAATACTAGGCCTGAAGTCTGGAAGACTCATCTTCCTGAGTTCAAATCTGACTTCAGATACTTACTAGCTGCGTGACTCCGGCAAGCCACTCAACCCTATTTACCTCAGTTTCCTCATCTGTCAAATGTGCTGGAGAAGAAAATGGCAAACCACTCCAATGTCTTTGCCAAGAAAACCCCAAATGAGGTCTCAAACCATCTGACATAACTGAATAATGACTGAACAAGAATATATATAATGGTTTCATAGGTATAAACAGTTTCTCACTCTAAGTAATCCAGCATACTCTTAATTTGAGCCTGAAAAAAACTTGCAGTTAACAGTATAAAAAATGAGTTCCTCTCATTTTTCCCTATCAGTAGTTTAAGGAAGGACGAGAAGCCAAACCCTATAAAGTACCATAATTTTAAATTAGAAGTGTTTCCTCCTCTAAATAATTCTTTTCTCATTCTTCCCCCCCCCCCTTGCCCTCCATTTCAGTCAGTGATTTTACCGAGAAAACTTTTCTCTAGTTTTAAAAATTTGTTTAGCATATATATCTGAGAACCCAGTCTATTAGATACTCTAGCCCACTTGGTTTTTCTTCCCCCTCACTAGTTATTTCTTAACATCTCTTTTATTCTTTCAGCAAACTTTTCTTAACTGATTGGTCCACATTCCATTAATTGTCAGAAAGTTGATGATAAATGCAGATAGTTAGTGGTGAGTGGGGTGGGACTGCATTTTATTTCACTGTTCAGTAGTATTCTCTAGGAAGATGATATTTGGCATTTTATAAAAAGGTATTGATATCTTTTGTTTTTATATCACCTAGATTTCTTTCTGTCTCCCTTCCCACTCTTAGAGAGTCACCTATTTTAACAACTGACTAAGAAGGAAAAAAGTTCAGCAAAATTAACCAGCACTTAAAAAAATGATGGTATCTTATGTATTGTTCCATGTCCATAGACCTCCTCTTCCTCTATGAAGAAGGCTAGGAGGTGCCTTTCATACCTCTTCTTTAAGGCCAAGCTTTGCCATTATAATTTCACAATGTTCATTGTTTTGTCATTCTTTTCTTTTTTTTAAACAATATTTAAATGCAAGTGCCTCAAAAATGTGCTTTGTTGTGTTTTTTAAGAAAACGAAATAAGGACAAAAACACTCCCTCTGCTGTTTGTTTTTTAGAGAACACTCCTAAGGCGAGCCACTCCACACCCAGGAGAGTTAAAGAGCATGAAAAAGACAGTGGAGAATTTACGGAATGATCTGAATGCTGCTAAAGGACTGGATTCAAACAAAAATGAGGTCAATAACACCTTTGACAGAGTGACCACTTCTGTGTAGAGCTTCACCTCCAGGGTTTTACCTCCTGTGTCTTCCCCTGCTGTCGAAATGGTCCTGTCTTCCGAGGAGTCTCATCCAGCCCTTTGTCTTAACCAGATCCTGACCCATCATCTCCTTGTCCCGCCTGTTGGAGGGTGCTGCTGTCTCGAAGGAAGTGCCTTATACTGACTAGTTGTGGCACCAGTAATCTCCAGAGAATCTATTTTTAATGGATTTTTGGTCACTTTTAATGAGTAGAATACACTACTGTATAACTTCACTTGTCATTGTTGTCCTATGTTGGGAGAAGGAGGGATTTTGATCCTTTCCCCCACAGTGCTGGGATATTTTAGACCCAGGTATACTCGGACCTACTGATGAGAGATATAGTTTTATGTGAAAAAAAATACTTTTTTAAACATTTTTTGGCAGCTCAGATGGTGTAAATTTTAAAATTTTGTATAGGCATTTCATAAGAAAATTATGTATTTCTTTTTTGTTGTTTTTTCTGGAAAACGGTACATATTTTACTATTTGTGGGGGGAGGGGGGAAGACAGTCCTGAAGTATTCATTTGTATTTGTACCACCCAGTTGTGCCTTACTGTGTGTCCTGTTGTATGTCAAGCCAATCCTAAACAATGACATCCCTAAACAGTGAGATTAGGCTGGGGGGGGAGGGGTGTACTTTTTTAGCCATGTGTGTCTTAAATTAGCAGTCTACTTGGGTTGGTTTTTTTTTAAACCAACAAGAGGGTGGGGAGCTATCAAGAGGAACTCCTGAATTGTACATGATATCTGTTTGATCGCCTGAGAGATGAACCTGCAGGACTAAGCTTCTTCTGTATGATTACTTACACTTTAAAACTTTACATGGAGACAGTGTCTTAATTGTTCTAATGCAGTGGATTTGCTCCCACTGGTAAGGATTGTACCATTTGTGTTAAAGAGAATGGAAGAGGAAGCACAGTAGGAGACTGGTTCAGAACACATTAGGAGAACAAGTAAATGTACCGCAGAGGAAAGAATGATGCTATTGAAAATAGCTTGAGAGGTTTTATATCCAGATATAAAACCATAATAAAGCAGAAACCTTATAAATATATAAGAGCAACATTGGTGTCATTACGAGTGCAATTTAATTTGAAAATCGAGTTTGTTGGAAAAGGAACAAAATGCTGCAAAAGATGTTGAATAAAAGTCAGTTGTATTTTGAGGCAGGCAGAGGTAGGGAAGGGATGTGTGTGTATGTATATGTATGTGTGTGTTGTGTTTGTTTTTGTTTTATTCTGCAATTGGTATAAAGGTAATGAATATTTTGACCACAACCATGTGTAGAATGGCTTATCCCAAGAGGTTGTGATGTGTATCATTCACCTTGATGAAATCTTAGCCTTTTGGAAGAATTGAAGGGTGTGTATTATTTTTGCAGGGGTAATGGGTGGGGAGAGGGAAGGGTAAATAATATGGGCTAAAATTAAGGTGAAAATGAATTCTGCAAATTGCTAAAAGAAGTCAGTGGCATCAAGTCATCTCACTAATGAAGTCAACTCACTCTGGACAGTGATACCCAAGAGTTTTTTGCGTGAAGGTATCAAGGTGTGTTTTTTTAGTAGGCGGCAGTTTTCTCACAGAACACTTACTTGGTTTTGTCTTATAAAAAGCCATTTTCACTATCTAAGACAGATGTGGTTAAGAGTTAGGCACCTTTGGGAGTTGCATTATTACTCTCAGGCAATCAGGTCAGCACTCATTAATGCCTCATGTTAATGCATGGTCTCTGGGCAGTAGGGGCATGTGACTTCATCTTTCTATTGGACTAACTGACCAATGTGGATTCTAATCTTGGATTCTTTAGCAATCTTGTTCCAACTAATCTGATGAAATAATTTTCTTCTCCCATGAATTTCCTTATTATTTAATCTGACTTTATAAAGGTCTTTTAAAAAAACCAGCTAAGTACTTTTTGAATTTCATGCAGTACTCTGGCAAAGAGCTTACAGGCCATTTCTGCACCCCACTCTTGGAAAAGGTTTGGAGGTTCTGCAGTGCTGTGTACAGTGTCATGCCCTACTTGTTTCCACTTTTGCTTCCAGTGGATAAATAGAAATTATTGATCAGATACAAGTGGACAGCTTGTATTTTGGCTTGTATAGTTTAAAATTTGTAAGAATGATGTCACGAGCATGTTGTTTTTATCAGTTGATCAATTTATTTAAAAAGAAAAATCATTTTAATTCCAAAGTCATTTTCTTTGTTTTGTTTTTTAATAAAAAACCATCTATTCTTTACTACTTATTGAGTCATGGCTCCAGTAGAATGGAGAAGGATGAGATCCTTCCTGTTGTTTATATTTAAACTTTTCAGACACTTTTATGTGTACTATCTTTATCTTCTCTCCTACTGGGAGAGAAAGGCCAGATCTACAAAGGTAAATATTTAGTTGGTCTGTAGCTATGACTATCTATAGTGTGAGGAGCTGAAAGCCCTCGCAACAATTTAAAAAAATAGAATATATAGTAGTCAACCAGGCAAGATTATAAGGAAAATATTTTTCCTAAGGTGACATATAATAAATAGTCAATCTTAAGGCTATCAGGCAGGATTGAGAGCTGGTGACCTCTTTTATTGGCTTTGGCCAGAATGCCAAAGATTCCTAACGTCTTGTTAGTTCAGACTGTCAGATAGCAGTTTCAATGGCATCATTCGGTCTCTTTAGCATTTCCTACAGGAAGAGGAAGAGCAGTAACGTGTGGCTTAAAATCTTCCTGGTTTTGTGTAGGTAAAAGGTGTGAGCAACCAGAAAAGGGGCTAGCATTCCATCATCTGTTCACCCTGCTTATCTTTTTCTCCCATTTACATGGAAGGAAGTAGCACCTTCATCCCAACCAAACAAACCATCTAAGGAAGTATTACTATGCACATTAGAATGAGTGTTCTTAACCTATTTGCAGGGGAGTCATGTATCCTTTTGGCATTCCAATAAAGCCTGTAGATCTCTTCTCAGAATGATCTTAGTGCATAAAGCAAATTATTTAGGATTATAAACAAAGCCAATTTCATCCAAATATAGCTATCAAAACATTTTTTTAAAAGTTCACAGAATCTAGGGTAAGAACCCATGCATTAGATGGTAGAGTAAGTAAAGATTGTTAGTGGAAATGGTGCCAGGAAAGAAAAATGCAAACCAATGATACGTTTGCTCTAGACACATACACTCTAATTGTTTTCGTTCTGGAAAATTCAGAGGCAAGGGCTACGTAACTCTAACCTTTTCATTTTGTCGGGTTCACTGTATCAGGAGGCTTACTGTCTTCAAGGTAAAATATTCTAAGTGAAAGTTTGCCCACTAATTTTGTGCAGCAAGCCTTTTGCCATTTCTTGTGAAATCTACCACATTTAAGGGGGGAAAACAGTCCATAATGAAAGAAATGGAAAAAAAATAGCTGGAACTGACAGGAAGTTCTCTGAATGAGCAAGTCTCAGCCTTGGTCCAGAGACTGACACTCCTACTATGGGCAAAGTTAGTGACCGATATGGGGGATGGTTGTGCAACAAATTCATAATGAGGTACTGTGTATTGTGCAGATGCTTATTAGTAGAAGGAAAGAGTGTCTGTAATTTCTTCAAATTAAGAGGTGATTGTCATGAGGAATTCAAAATCTCTATTAAACCACTGGTGTTAGCCAACTTTTATGAGAGATGTTCTCAGTGAAGCCAAATTGGCAAGTTGGGTTCTTATCTTTCTTTCTTCTTTTTTTTTGATGCCAGGAAAACCCGAAGGAAGAAAAAAAATTGCCTTGCTAGAAAAGGAAATGGCCTGGATTAACCACAAAAATGAATAATCAAACACTAAGTGATTTAAAATGTAAACAGTGAACTGTAGCTTAGGATGCTTACTTGTTTTGGGAAGTATTTGATCAATTTGGAACTGATCTATCTGTCCAAGCAGGTCGACATGCTCTTTGGTTCCCTCCTCTTGTTTCCTGAACATTATACTGGCAAGGAATGCAGGTTATAGAGTAGCCTAGCCAAAACATAAACAGGAAGTTATAAAAAATGCTGTCATACATTCTAAAGATAAGGATAGGAACTGGACCTGTGATTTCAATATTATTAAATAACTTCCGGATGAGTAAATAAGCTCACTGCAAGTCAGTGAGCTTGCCACTGCCACTTCTGCCACTTCTAGTCATAGAGAGTTACCTAGAGCACTCAAGATATGTGACTTGGCCCAGGATCGTATACCTAGGATGCGTCAGAAGTGGACTTTGAACTGTTCTTCCTATGTTCTACTCAGTCAATAAACATTTATTAAGTACCTACTATTTTTCAGACACTGTGCTAAGCACTGAAGATAGAAAAAAAAAAGACAAAAAAGTCCCTGATCTAGCACTTCACAGGCTAAAAGGCAAAGACAATATATAAAGAAGCTGAAAAGGGAGAAGTGGGTGGGGAGGAGAAGGAGGATGCCCAGCCCACAGGCAAGATAAAAATCCTGGAGTCAAGAGGGAAATGAATTGACCGCTCTGGGCACTCTTCTTAAATAGGGAAATTTAGGAGGAGCTCTCTTATGTCCACCCTCTCTGGTGAGAGGAAGGAAGGGGATCTTGGGGCAAAAGGTACTGAGGAGGGTGCAAAATTCAGAACTGATGTGATCTTGGAGTGTGATGAATAGATTGTAGAACTTCACAGTTCCCAAACCCGTTATGGGCTATGTAATGTTCTGAATGACCTGTTCCCTTGAACTCTCATAACTCATAACTCATAACTGATAGTCTTTGCTACAGGTAAAAGTGGTACTTGATAGAATCAGGACAGAATTTGCTGGAGGGAAGCAATAGTAATAGGCTAGTATTTATATGTTGCTTTAAGATTTGCAAAGTCTTTTACAAGTGTTATTGTGTTAACAATACTAAGAATAGGTGCCATTATTATTATCCCCATTTTACTGATGAAGAAACTGAGGCTTGGGGAAGTTTAAGCAATTTGACCAGAGTTACAAACAGCTAGTAAGTGTTCAGGTCTTCCTGACTTTAGAGCCACTGGCCACCTTGCTGCCTAAGTAAGGAAGAGGGACTGGGTCAACCATATAGGTAATTTTCTTTTTTCCTTTTTAACTTTTGTTTATTTATTTTTAGTTCACATCATTCATTTCCATGAGATTTTGATTTACAAATTTTCTTCCCATCTTTCCCCTACCCACCACCCCAAAACAGCGATCCCACTGTATATACCCTCCCCCAATCAGCTGTCTCCTATATCCTCCTAATATGCTTTCCAGTAGGGCAAGATGGATCTCTTTACCCCAGTACCTGTATATTTCCCTCCTACCTATTCCACCCCCCACTAGTTCTATTCTCTACTTTGTCCCTGTCCCTTTACAAAAGTGTGTGCTTCTAACAATCCTACCCCCCAACCTGCCCTCCTCCATCCTCCCTCCTCTCATTGCCTTCTCCCCAACTCTCCTGTAGGCCAAGATACCTAAATGTGTATGTCATTCCCTCCCTAAGCGAAATTCAATGAGAGCGAGGTTGACCAATTCCCTTTTGCCTTCCTGTTCTTCCCCTCCATTGTAACAATTATCCCTTGCCTCTTCTATACGAGAGGATTAACCTCGTTCTATCTCTCCCTGTCTCCTCTCATACTATTCCTCTCCCACCTCTCAATTTCACCTTTTAAAATATCATCCCATCCTATTCAATTGATCCTGCACCCTCTGTCTATGTACACATATATACACACTCACATAATATTCATATGCTTATATACCCTCCTATATAGACATATGTGTATGTATGTATATATATATATAAGTCGCATTGCTGGGTTTACTTTGCTTCCTTTGCCTACACATATTGCCAGTCAATTACTTGACTTTTAGGTTCAGTAGAACTCTGCTTTCAGAGGGGAGAGCTGTGTCCCAAATCACTGGGGTTTTCGCAGCTGCCAGAGCTATTTGGAAGCCACCATTTCTGCAGCCCCCACCAGCTTTGGCTCACTGAAAACACACCTCAGGACCACCACCCAAGACCGAGATCTGATCCAGGCGGCTTAAGGCAAGAGCACTTAGCCTCTGAATGATTCCTTGGCCCCCCTGCAATCTGCAGGCTGCAAGCTCTGAAGCAGCCACGTGGAGGCATCTGCAGGGCCACAGCTTCAGACTGCTTCTAGCCCTGGGGCAGTCAGCCAGACGCTCTCCCCCAATTTATCTGAGTTGCACTGACCTTTCACTTAGTCCTTGTTTTTTATGGGTTTGTAATTCTGAAAAACACCACAGCTGCCAGTGATTCCTGCTACAGCCGCAGCTTGTTCTGGTGGCCCCAGGGCTCCAGCCACGGGTTCATGCGGTGCTGGTCTGGGCTCCCAGTGTGCTGTGATGAACCCCTTCCCGTCTGCCTGCCAGGCTGCCTTCAGTGGGAGCTTTGATACTCTGTCATTTTGTGAGTTCTGGAGCTTTAAAATTTGTTTAGAGTCATTTTATAGGTTTTTAAGGTGGTTAAGGGGAGAGTTGCAGAGCCTTGCTGCTTCTATGCTGCCATCTTGACTCCACCCCCCACATAGGTAATTTTGATTACATTTTTGAGCAACTACAATCAACTATAGAATACCCCTTCACTCTTCCTTCTCCATCTTTATTACATTGACTTCCTTCTTCCTTCCGGAGTCCAAAGCCATGTTGGAAAGAGAAGAGACAGGGAAATAAGAAGGCAGGATCATTCCCATTATATCTTCCAGACATGGCTACTTCTTCACAAGGTGAAAACTCATGAAGCAGTGTTTAAGTGAAGACTGATTTTTTTTTTTTGCTTTGACATAAAGACATCAATTATATTTTACTTTCCATCTATTTTCCATCTCATTTCTCCTCATCTCTTTGATTTTTGTGCCTTGGTATGATCACATGATGGAAAGAAAGGGAGCAGTAGATGGTCATGAGGGAAGAGAGCAGGGCTTGATCATCTTACTTTCTGCTATTTTTCTTCTGGTAATATCCTTTTCCCCTTACATAGGAATTACCAAATTGTTATACTTTTCATTTCTTTCCTATCATTTTATTTCCTATCCCTTGTCTTATTCTTTCTTTGAAAGCTTTCATTCCTTTGAGATCTGTTCCAGGAAGGACCCAAAGATACAAGAAACTGATTAATCGAGAGAAACTGGCTAAGAGCCAATTTTGTTTAGATTTTATTTAGGAGAAAAGTGTTGAGGAACAACCACTCCATCTCACGGGAATACTTTCAAAAATTCTCTTTATTTATTTATTTACAAAAAGTAGACAGCTGGCTGAAAAAGGAAACTGAATAAAACAATGTGACCCAAAAGCTTTTGTTTAGTATAGGCTACATTGAGTGCTTGGAGCTCAGCTTTGGGATCAGGCAATGGGCCAGGAGTGTCATGTAATTCTAAACTAAGAGATTGGGGCAGTGACCATGAAAGGCCTTTTGCCAAAAGCCCTTGAGTTCTGCTGGGCAAGAATCTGATTAGGCTTATGCCAGAAGCTGCTTTCTTTAGATGCCTCAGCATTTCTTTCTAAACTCATAATGATAACAGACTAACCTCTCTATACAAAGGCTGTCTTACTGATTCAGAGTCAAGAAGGCATGCATTTTGAGTTGTTTTTTCCAGTTACGGGATTTCTGTTGATCTATCCCTTACACTGTTGCGTAGTTGGTCCCCGTACCCAGCAACTCACATCTGTGAGATGGCAGGCCTAAGTTAGGGCCACGGTCTTACAGCACTAACCAAACCTTCACCCTCTCCCCGCCCCCCTCGCCCCCCTGCCCCGGTAAAGGAATATTTAATTGCTTAGTGATAAACATTCTGAGAATGTTTCTAGGTTCCCTTTGTGGCTATTCAGTCATATCCAACACTTTGTGATCCCATTCAAGGTTTTCTTGGCAAAGATACTAGAGTGGTTTGCCATTTCCTTCTCCAGCTCATTTTACAGGTGAAGTAACTGAGGTAAACTGGGTTAAGTGACTTGCCTAGGATCACACGGCTAGTAAGTGTCCAAATTCAGATTCAAACTTAGAAGATAAGTCTTCTTGACTCTAGGCCTGGCACTTTATCCACTGTGCCACCTAGCTGTCATATTAAACAGTGTGAAATTTAAGAGTTGAGAATGAAAATTATTCCTCAGTGGGCAAGAATTCATATGTATACATTTTACTATTAATTAAAATGGTAGTTTATCTGGTAAATGAGTTCCCAGGAATAGTCCCAAGATGGTTGGTAATAGTGAATAAGTTGTTGGTTAACATAAGGGGATTGAGAATGATTTCTTTTTAAATCACTCTGCCTGATACCATAGTGTAGTAGAAAGAAGGGCTGAACTCAGAACTAGAAAACCTGAATTACAAGTCCTTGCTTCACAGTTCACTAGTTGTGTGTCCTTGTGTAAACCAAATAACCTCTTTGGGCCGGTTTTCTTGTCAGAACATTGAATAGTTCTTATGCCACCTACTCCCACAGAGTTTTTATGAGGATCAAGTGAGATGATGAGGGCTAAGCATAGTGCTTGACACACCATATTGTTGTTCAGTCATGTTCAACTCTTTGGGACCCTGTGGACTATATTATACTGTCCATGGGGTTTTCTTGGTGAAGATACTGGATTGATTTGTCATTTTCTTCTCCAGTGGATTAAGGCAAACAGAGGTTGTGACTTGCCCAGGGTCACACAGCTAATGCTGGATTTAAACTCAGATCTCCTGACTTGAGACCCAGTGTTCTCTCCACTGAACCACCTAACTTCCTAGACACATCATAGTGGGTGCATAATAAATGTTTATCGATTGATTGGGCAAAGCCCTTTTGACTCAACAAAAGGAACATTTATTAAACTGGCAACTTATTAGGAGCCGAGGATACAAAGTCATAAATTGAAATAACCCCTACCCCTAAGGAGCTTATATTCTTCTTTGTAACTTTGGGCCATTAGATAAATGGAAGCATTCTGAGTTGCTGCTCCTTTTGAGAATGAATAGGCAGTAAAGAATTCTAAATTTATAAAGTTGTCACAGGTTACCCTTTGAGGGGGTTGGTGGTGGTGGAATTGTAAGAAGGGGAGAGTTTAAAAATGATCTTTTGTTTTTTTAAAAGGGAATTTTAAAGTTCCACCAGTTGCTATTATTTTAAATTTGGAGGCCATCTGGGTTAAGTGACTTGCTCAGAGTCACATAGTAAGTATCTGAGGCCAGATTTGAACTAAAGTCCTCCTGATTCCAGGGTAGATAGTCTATCCACTATGCCACTTCCCTGTCCCTATAAGTTCAAAGGACTTGGCCAATGCTACTTTTTAATTTTTAATTTTTATTTTTAGTAACTATTATTTAATCAAAGTAGGACAGTGAAAAAGTAGGACATTAGGATATGCATAGGACATACATTCAAAAACTGGCCCTGCTTCCCAGTTTCCAGGCATTTACCATGTTATTCACTATTTTCACCCACTAAGAGACTAGACTAGTTCCCTAGTAGAAATGAAGACCAATGCAACCCTTTGTCACATTATATACAAGAGTGCCCCAAATGTTGTAGGGCATTTTCAAACTATTCAAGTTTTAAGTCACTCTAAGACTTTTGGGACACCTTGTATATGTTATAATTGACTAGTCAATGGAGGATCCATCCCTTAGAGCATGAAGGTTTGGGAAGTAACAAGATGTGGCCAGCCCCTCCATTCCACATAAACAGAAACTCATTTCTCCTCTAATGCCTACGGGAGGTAGGTGGAACTCCATAGCTCAAGAGAGTAGCTTGTGTGAGCTTCATTGAAAGCCAATGGGACAGCCTTCTCGGAGCACCAGAGCCTTTTTTTTTTTTTAACTTTCTGGATGCTTGTTGTGGGTAAATGTTTGATCCTGTCTGGGTTCCCTGGGTAGGAAGTCAATATTCCACAGGCTGTAGGTGTAAGAGGTTGTTTATTTAAACTTCTCTCACACTCCTGCTTGGAAAAACAACAACAAAAACACACCTACTTGTCTGGGCTTTGAATGTTCCTCCTTGGTTTTTGTTCTTTATGCCCATCAGCCTGGAGGCTTAATGGGTGTGGCCAGTTTCGGGTTGCATTTAAGGTTTCGGGAGAAAGGGCTATGGGTTGGGTCTGTTTAGGTTTGGGTTTGTTTTGTTTTTGAGTCCTGGGGTTTTCCTTTTTATTTTTCTTTTGAGGGAGGGGGTTATAATTTTTAATTGTGAGAGGGCCAATGAACTCATCTGCGTGCTCACTGGGTGATAATTATGTGTCTACCTTGAGTCTCCTGGTTCTGTTGGCATGTAGAAAGATCTCCATCAGCTCTCTGCCTGTTCAGCTAGGTACCTGAAGCTCTGAAGTGTGGGAATAGCATAAGCTACCTTGGGACATTGGGCTAGATGCCTTAGTTTGCATTCTTCTCTTTGGTACCAAGGCTAAGCAGTAGACTGGAAACCTAGGGGCACTTAGCTGATCCTTTTGGTCTTCCTTCCTTCCTTCCTTCCTTCCTTCCTTCCTTCCTTCCTTCCTTCCTTCCTTCCTTCCTTCTTTCCTTCCTTCCTTCCTTCCTTTCTTCCTTCCTTCCTTCCTTCCTTCCTTCCTTCCTTCCTTCCTTCCTTCCTTCCTCTTTCCTTCCTTCCCCATTAAATACTAAAACTCCAGATGAATTACCCTTCTTATGTCTAAACTGCATCCTATTACACACCGCTCAGACGGACAGTAGTAATATGGACGACAACAGAAAGTATGTTGTAGGTTTTTCTGTTTCTGTGTTCTTCAGCAAAAAATTGGAGTAAGACAGTCAGTCCTGTGTATTCAGTATGCCAAGTAGTAACTTGGTACAAAGTAAGCCCTAGCTTTGGAATCAGTGTCTAGGCTTAAATCTGGTCTTTGACCCTGTGACTTTGGGTAAATCACTTTACCTCTGTAGTTAATGGTTTCAATCCTCCATCCCTACTCCATTTGTCAAATTAAGTAGATGGCCTCTGAGGTCCCATTTAGTACAAAATCTGAATCCATCTATAGACAGGTGGAGAGGTCCTGTAGACATACTTTCTATTTTGATTGTTTGGTATGAGGTTAGTGCTTTTGAGAGAAGTTCAGGACATTTAATCCCATTTCTGTTCATGAAAACATCTCAGTTTTCCTTCTTCAAGTTTTCCTGAAACTTGTGCATAAACAGACCATGTAATAATAATAATAATAATAATAACAATATGATGATAGTAATAACTAGTATTTATATAGCACATTAAGGTTTGCAAAAGCACTTTATATTTGTTACATTAGAGATGAGAAACATTCAGCTCATCACAGGAGGCCTACAACACCTCCTCCCTGGAAGGAACCACAATAAAATATGATTGGGAAATATTTAACAAAATACATAAAAATACAATAGAACATAGATAATATTAATGTGGTTTTCCAAGTCATTATGTCGCCCTCCAGGATCCTTATATGAGGTTTAGTGGCCCTCATTCCTATTGAGTTTGACACCACTGTGTTATATCATGTAATCCTTGTAGGGAGGAGCTTTTGTTATCCTCGTGCCCCAACTGGGTCTTTGAATAATACCAAGTAAGAAAATTGTTACCTCTTATGGGAGGCAACTTAATATAGTGGAAAAAGGGAATGAGGAAAGGAATAGGCACTCATATGGTGCCTGCTGTCTGCCAGGCACTGTGCTAAGTACTTTACAAACATGAATTCATTTGATCTTCACAACAGCTGTGCTAGATTTAGAGTTGTAGGACTTGGGTTCGTTTCTTATACTGTCTGTGTGTTGCTGGGCAAGGCACTTAACAACTCTGTATCTCAGTTTCCTCATCTGAAAAATGAGGGGTGTGAACTAGATTGTCTGTAAGGGACTTCTTAGCATAGTATCCATGATCCTATCTCTCATAGGATAAAATTTAAAAAAAATATTTTCCCAATTATATGTAAAATTTTTTAAGAGTTTTAACTTTCATGTTCCAAATTCTCTATCTCCCTCCCTTTCCCCCTCATTGAGAAGGCAAGCAATTTGATATAGGTTATACATGTACAATTATGCAAAACATATTTCCATAATAGCCATGTTGTAAAATAAAGCAGACTAGCCCCCCCTCCCCCAACCAAGTGGTTGGTTTTTTTAAAGTATGCTTCAATTTACATACTCCATCAGTTCTTCCTCTAGAGATGGGTAGCATTTTCCACCATGAATTCTTTGGGATTATTTTAGATCATTGTATTGCTGAGAAGAGCTAAGTCACTCACAGTTGATCGTGGTACAATACTGTTGTTACTATGTATAATGTTCACCTGATTCTGCTCATTTTATTCTTCTTCAGTTCATATAAGTTTCTTCAGGATTTTCTGAAAGCATCCTGCTCATCATTTCTTACAGCATGATAGTATTCCATCTCAATCACATACCACAACTTGTTGAGCCACTCCCCCAGTTGATGGGTATCCTGTCCTAATTCTTTGCTACCACAAAAAGAACTGGTATAAAGACTTTTGTACACATCAGTCCTTTTCCCTTTTTTTTTTTTTTTTAAATCTCTTTGGAATACAGACCTAGAAGTAGCATTGAAGGGTCAAAAGGCAAGTACAGTTTTATGGGTTTTTTTTTTTCTAGCATAGAAATGAATTGCTCTCCAGAATGGTTCAATCAGTTCATAATTCTACCAACAATGCATTATATGTCCCAATTTTTCTGCATTCCCTACAAAATTTGTCATTTTCCTTTGCTGTCATATTAGTCAATCTGACAGGTGTGAGGTACCTCAGAGTTGTTTTGATTTGCATTTTTCTAATCAATAGTGATTTAGAGCATTTTTCCCTCTAACTATTGATAGCTTTGATTTCTTCTTCTGAAAACTGTTTGTTCATATTCTTTGACCATTTATTAATTGGGAAATGGTTTTTGTTCTTATAACTTTGACCCAGTTCTCTATATAGTTGAGTAATGATGTCTTTAACAGAGATACTTGCTGAAAAAAAATTTCCTCCCCATTTTTTGCTTTCCTTCTTATCTTGTCTCCATTGGTTTTGTTTGTACAAAACCTTTTTAAGTAAATATAATCAAAATTATTCATTTTATATCCTGTAATGCTCTTTATCTCTTGTTTGATCATAAATTCTTCCCTTATTCTTAGCTCTGACAGGCAAACTATTCCATGTTCCTTTAATTTGCTTATGCTAATTTACTGCTATGTATTGTGTACCTAATCTACTCCACTGATCCTCCACTTTATTTCTTAGCCAATACCAGATTGTTTTGTTGATGATTACTTTATAATGTAGTTTCAGATCTGGTATGGCTAAGCCACGTTTCTTCACATTTTTTTCATTGATTCCCTTGATATTCTTGACATTTTGTTTTTCCAGACAAATTTTGTTATTATTTTTTTCTAGCCCTACAAAATATTTTTTGGTAGTTTGAGTGGTATAGTATTGAATATGTAAATTAGTTTAGGTAGGACTGTCATTTTTATTATATTGGCTCAGCCTACCCATGAGCAATTGACATTTTTCCAGTTGTTTAGATCTGACTTTATTTGCGTGAAAAGTGTTTTGTAATTGTATCCATATAGTTCCTGGATTTATCTTCTAAGTATTTCTTATTGTCTGTAATTATTTTAAACAGAATTTCTCTATCTCTTGCTTCTGGGCTTTTTGGGCAACATATAGGAATGCTGATGATTTATGTGAGTTTATTTTATATCTTATAATTTTGCTAATGTTATAAATTATTTCAAGTAGTTTTTTAGTTGATTCTCTAGAATTTTCTAAGTATGCCATCATATCATCTGCAAAGAGTAATAGTTTTGTTTCTTCCTTGCCTACTCTAATTCCTTCATTTTCTTTGTCTTCTCTTTTTGCTATAGTTAGCATTTCTTGTATTTCTTGTACAATTTTGAATCATTGCGGTGATAATGGGTACGTAGGATAAAACTTCTAATGCAACCAACATACAAATTTTTCCCCAACGTGGTACAGTGAAAAGAATACTGGGTAGGGATTCAGAATTCCTGGGTTCAAACCTTAGCTCTGCCACTTAATACCTCTACAATCATTGATAAGCCAGTTGACATCTCTGAGCTTCAAATTTCCTTTTCTGTAAATTGAAGGGATTGGACTAGATATCATCCAAGGCCCTTCCAAATAAAAATGCCTCTTTTGCTGCCATATCTGAAACTATTTCATTGTCAGAGGATTGCTTCCTTAACATTTCTTCTATTTCTAATTATATGTTTGAATTTCTTCTTCAGAACTCACTTTTCTTAGGATCATCAGTTTAGAGCTAGAAGGAACCTCTGAGGCTATCTAGTCCATCTATTCATTTTATAGATGAGCAACCGAGGCCCAGAAGAATTGTGACTTAAGGTCACGAACATTAGAGATAACATTTGAAACCAGGGCCCTTGACTCCAGAGTCAGTGCTCTTTCCATTGTATCATGTCACCTTCCTTTATTAGTCTGTATTGCATTAGAGGGAGTAGAGAGAAGAAACGAGCCTTTATTAAGCATGTACAACATATCAGGAATCGTGCTAAGTGCTTTACAAATAGTACCTCATGTTTTATGCTCATAACACCCCTGCAAATTAAGTGCTATTATTATCTTTATTGTATTTAAGGAAACTGAGATGAACAAAGGTTAAATGACTTGCCCAGAGTCACACAGTGTCCAAATCAGAATTGGAACTCAAGTCTTCCTGACTCCATGTTCAGCACTATATCCACTGTGCCACCTGTGATGCTTTATACTGTCATATGTGTCTTCAAATCCTTAAAAATCTAACTTTTCCCTCTTTATACAGGCCGCAAGATGTCTCATTCTTAGCCTTTTCTTTCTAAGTAGCCTCTCTTTCACTTTCTCCGAGTTCATAGCACAGTTATATTCCCACACGGAACATTATTTTCTCTCACTTTGTTATTTGTTTAACCTTGAGTCGCCATTATGGAATATTTGTGTTTATGGTTTTCAGAATTCCATGATCTTAGAATCGTTGAGCTAATGTTTTGCTGATAAGTCTAGGAAGTTGAATCGACTTCACTGATCGGATTGGAGGTCGGTCCTTGTATTTCTGATAGCCCATTACTATTATTCTCAAAAATAAGAAGTTGCTCTGGGAATGTGGCACTGTGCTGGTGACTTCAAGGGAAATAAAGACTAAGCCTCCTCCTTCTTATCTCCGTACTTTGATCTTTAATAAATGCTGTTTTGTAAACATTTGGCTTATTTTGCTCTCAGTGCTGTTGGCCTTTGTGCCATTTCCTTTTAGATTTAAACAGAGTTTTGTGTTCTTTGCCACAGTGAATTGAGAGTGAGAAGATAGGAGAGCATGGGTTCAAATCCTATTTTTGATACTTTTGATTTGGATGGCCTTAGGCAAGTCACAAAACTTTCTGGGCTTTACTTTCATCACCTATAAAATGAATGGTTTGGTAGGTCCTCTCTAGCATCTAAGATCCTTAATCTATGATCCTTGACTGGGAAAGGGATGTAAGGAGAAGAAAGGTAGAAAAAAATTGATTGGAGTAAAGAATAGAAGCAGAGAAATGATGGAAAGGAAACAAGGGGAGTTTAGAGAAGAAAGATAGCAACAGAGGAGGGGAAAGACTTTGGCAACTTCATACTCCCAACATCACAATTTTTATTTTGACATCTTGTTTAATTCAAATTCTAGGACTCCATGAGTCTTCCACGTGTTCTTAAAATGATTAGATAGTCCTAGCTATCATAAGGAGAATACTATTTTCTTGGATGTGTTAGGGAGGGAGGCTACCTTTTATAACTCTATCCTTTTTCTTCCTCTTTTCTAGCTGGTTAGTGCCCTTCCTTCCACTTCAGTTACTACAAGTGATTTGAAGCTTGCATCCTCTTGATCTAAGTATCATTGCCATCTTATCTTGGTTGCTTTGACTTGGTGATTTCCTTCCTTCTATTGTGTACTTGCTTCCCCT
The DNA here is from genome assembly GCA_028646515.1 of Pseudochirops corinnae. Classification (NCBI taxonomy): domain Eukaryota; kingdom Metazoa; phylum Chordata; class Mammalia; order Diprotodontia; family Pseudocheiridae; genus Pseudochirops; species Pseudochirops corinnae. The sequence continues at coordinate 156,942,902 of CM053586.1, read as the reverse complement.
CACATCTTTTAAAAAAAAAAAACACATTTATTTTCCCTACCTGCTGGGTCACAAATCCCCTAATCTATGTCTTTTGAAAAGAATTTAACTAATTTAGTATTCCTAATGATTTTGCTGAACATGAGAAGAAAGCTGTCTGAAGGGGAAAATTGTCAGTTTAGTCTGGACCCAGAATATGACATATGTCCTAAATGGGGGTGTGTAACTCAAGTGGGAAATTCTTAACAAAGGGTGGTTTGTTAAATTTGTTCTGTTGTTTTAAGAGCATTTAATAAAGAAGTTTCTCAGACATCTGATAGGTTTCTGGGATAATACTATCAGTATTGATATATCCATTTCATATTCTTTTTCTATTTCCCCATGTGGGAAGAAAGCAGGCATAGGGATCTGTATTTTGTTTAGCTGGTTGAGGCATACAGATGTAGTGAGAATGGACTCATGAACATAAAATAATTCCCAGAAGAAGGGTCTCAATTTATATTGCATGTACTTCATAGCAGAATGCCATGATTTTGTGGTATTTTCTGAACATAAAACAGCACAAGATGAAATGTCATCAAAAGAGAATCCTAGGTTATGAAGAATGGATATGCAGAAAGAGTACAGGCAATTCATTTTGTATTTTTAAAGTACTCTCTAATTGCCCTGGCCTATAAATATTGACTATATCCCAGCATTCGTTTTCTTGTACATACAACCCAACACAATAACCTCTCATTCTCTGAAAAATGGAACAAATAAACTTTTTTTTTTGGTGCTATTGAATCAGAATGGAGAAAAGTTTCAAAAGATACAAAATTCAGAAACTGAAGATCTGTACTTAAAGAGTAGGGAACTCAGCACTGGACCAGAGGCACTTTTAGATCAATGATACCCACCCTTTCATTTTACAGATGAGGAAATTGAGGCCTGGAGAGATTAAGTGACAGTAAGTGGCAGGGTCTGGATTTGAACTCAGGCTCTTGGACTTCAACTCCAGTTCCCTTTCCATTGTAGCATGCTGCCTCCCACTGGATATGATATTTATTACTAAATAAATACAGGATAACTCTCAATACTCTGGCCCTTTTTCCTTAACCTTTTCAGCTCAGAAGAATTCCACCCATATTGATTGGTCCAATTGACCCATGGTAATATTTCCTTTCACATTTATTTGAACTGAGGGAAATTCAAGGTAAGGTGGTATGTTCAGTCGATAATATTGATATAAAGCAATCCCAAACCAAATCCATGACTGTGTTCTCCTTCTGAGTGCAAGGATTCTTAACCTAGGGTCTATGTATGACCTTGAAAAATATATTTGGTTTCCTTTAACTTTAAAAAATTATTCTGAAAAGAGCTCCATAGCCTTCACCAGACTGCAAAAGGGGTCCAGGACACATAAAAAAGTTAAGAACCTCTATTTTAGTATATTTATCTGACTTGGGCAACTCCATAGGAATTTGGGGGAAAAAAAAGAGTGTCATTTTTCATTATGATTATGCGGGAAATGGACAACATGGTGAAAAAATGAGGGAAGGAAGTACTAATTACAAAACTCAGTAGTGATGGAGGAATATGTACTGCTTCTGCTCAGAATAGACAGTTTACAAATATTATTTACCCTCTGCCCGAGTGTCACTAGGGTATCAATTTAGAGCCATCTATATGGCAAATTGGATAGAGTATTGAGCCTGGAATCAGGAAGACCTGAGTTCAAATCCAACCCTTAGATGTAATATCTGGGCAAGTCACTTAACTTCTGTCTGCCTCAGTTTTGTCAACTGTAAAATGGAGATAATAATCACATCTACCTCCCAAGGGTATTGTAAGGATCAAATGAGATATTTGTAAAATGCTTAGCCCAATACCTCACATCTAGTAGGTGCTTAATAAAAGCTTGTTTTCTTCCCTTCCCTCCTTCCTTCCTTCCTTCCCAGGGGATATTTAGCCTTTTCACTTTTCATTTCCTCTTGGATGATTGCCCTTTGCTGATATGTCCATTAAAAACAACATAGTCCCTCACCTCAACGGATGGTCAGCCTAACAAGTTCAATAGAAGGTGACCTGACTAAAGGGGGAAAAAACTGGTCAAAAGCCAAAACTTTGGAGGTAGAATGCGAACTCCTCGAAAGTAGGAACTGTCTTTTGACTTTCTCTGTATCCTCAACATTTAGCCCCTCAACATTTTAGCCTGGTACCTAGTAGGTACTTACTAAATGCTTGATTACTGACATTGAAAAGACCTTTAACATTTTGCCTAAAGTTAGGTTTGGCTAGTTTTAATGGATTTGCTCTAGTTCAGTTAATCTAGTTTTCTTGCCTTTCTTGGCAAAAAAGTTTTCTGCTCTTATGTTATCAAATCTCTACCCTCTGGTGATGAACGTAAAATATGATGCTGATTAGCAGCAAGGCAAGAAAAGAGTTAACTCAAAGCAGTGACTCCAAACTGGGGAAGTTAGAAGAAAGCCAAGGAGAAAACACAAGAAGGGGAACCATGTGGGTGAATTCAGTTTTTAGATCCACATTGTTTGCTTGTTTAAGCATTTATTAAGTGCCTGCTGTATATGCCAGGCACTATCTAATTGTTTTACAAATACTATTTTATTTGATCTTCACAACAACCCTGGGAAGTAGGTGCTAATTTCTATCCCTATTTTACAGATAAGGAAACTGAGGCAGGCAGAAGTTAAATGACTTGCTCAGGGTCACACAACTGATCTGTGACTTAAATGTGTCTGAGATCAGATTTGAACTCAGGTCTTCCTGACTTGCGTTCTATTTACTGTACCATCTATTTGCTCCAAATAGATTGTGACTGAAACAAGCTGTCAAATGGAGATTAGGTCACACTTTTTGGTTTTCATTTTTTAGTACAACAGTGTCAAACTCAGAAAGAAACAGGAGCCAATAATTCACATAAAAGGATACCCAACAGCTTCATATTGACCTAATTTTTAAATGTAGTGTTATCTGTGTTTTCTCATAGCTTTATTTTATCAAATATTTCTTAATCTCTTTTTAATTTGTTTCAGATTGCTCTAGAGAATATTGTTGCCCACTTTTGACACCACTGTAGTGTATGACCATTTCACTGTGTATCTATGTATGTATCTGTGGTAGTCCTACTAGAGCAAGTCATGAAATAACTAGCATGAATGCTGCCTCACTCTGAGTCTTTTTTGAAAACACCTCTCTGACTGCCTTTATCATTGTTTTTATTTGGGACTCGGAGGATAATAAGACAATAAATTTTAATCTGGAAGAGACCTTAGAAGCCATCTAGTTCAACCCACTCATTTCACAGATGAGGACACCAAGAATGAGAGGGGTGATCGGAGTTGCCCATGGACACAAAGTTTCAGAGGCAGGACTTGAACCCAGATTTTCCTACTCCCTATCCATCAAGCTTCCCATAGGATCAAGCTGCTTTTATATTTAACACAGTTCAATACAAATGCTCTATAAACGTGGGAAACCCTAGCTACAACCAGACTCTATTAAAGTTTAATAATTTGTTAATTATTAGGGACAGATTTGCTGTGTGCAAGCTTAAACTCATTTTAATAGAACTTTGTGCTCCCCTTTGTGAGGTGGGAATTACGGTTGTTACTTTAAATGAACATTTAATGAGGTTTTGATATTACCCAACTGTAATGACAGCGTTGTGGAAGACTATATACCTGTGTGACCAGCGGACCAAGAGAACCTTGGGTAGGGGAGAGCCTTGGTAATGGGAGGTGTGGGTGGTGGAGAAAGCTTGATTGGGCTCAAGGCACAGTTAGTCATTTTAGTTCTGTAAGGTAGACAGCCCTTAGAGTTGACAAACATAGTGGGTGCCTCAGAAGGAAGATCAGCCTGTGGAACGGACAAGGTTGTAAACTTTAAGAGCTGGAAGGAACCTTAGAAACCATCCCCTTCATTTTATAGCTGAGGAAACAGGCCCCAACAGGCAAAGTGACTTACTCAAGGTCACTCAGGTAGCAAGTAACAGAGTGGGATTTGATTCCAGGTCTTCTGACTTCAGTCCACTTTCCACTCTACCACACTGACTTTCAAGAAATGTCTGCTTCTCACTGGGGAGGAAGCTGATAGAAAGGGTGCTGTCTTATTGGTTCTTGGCCACTGTAGAGATCAACTTTCCTTGTCAGTTAAGAATAGTGATAGGTGAAAAAACTGAACTCCAGTGAAGGGGAGCCACAACTGACCCAAAAATGATATCAGATAAGCCTTTCCCATAGAGAGATGTACTAAGATAATAATAATTTTCAACTCAATTTAATAAGCATTTATTAAGTGCCTACTGTGTACCAGACACTGTGCTAAGTGGAGATACGAAAAGAGGCAAAAGACAGTCCTTGATCTCAAGGAGCTTACAAACTAGTAGGGGAGACAACATACAAACAAATATATATAAAGTAAGCCATATACAAGATGAATAGGAAATTATCAACAGATGGAAGGTACTGGAGTTGAAAGAGGTCAGGGAACCCTTCCTGTAGGAGATGGGATTTTATTTGGAACTTACAGGAATAATAAT
>CM053586.1:156903609-156938283 GCA_028646515.1 Pseudochirops corinnae | reverse complement strand
CCTAATCTAAAATCTTTATCTCATCCTCATTTCCCCTTCCTAGCTACTATTTCCTTGATCTCTTATATTTGGCCTTTGGATTTCTTAAAAAGAATAGACTATGAATACTGCATGCACATTCTCACCAATCCTTCCTCCTTAATCCTTTCCTATGTAGCTCCAAATTCTCTTATTTTATTCAACTGCTCTGAGTACCAGTGACTTCTACATGATTAGATCTCTTGGCCATATCTCATTTTTCCATCCTTTGTGCTGTCTCTGAAGCACTGGACATTGCTGAAGATATGTCCTCTCCTTTCTTGATCCTCCCCACCTCCATTAGCTTCTCTGAAACTGTTCTTTTCTGGTGGTTCTTCCTTCTTTAACTAATCCTTATCTGGGTCTTTAAATAAAGACATTTATTTCTTGAAGGTCTAATGATACCTCTATTTTTTTTCTTCTTTCTTCTCTATACCTTCTTACCTGGTGATCTCAATCTGAGTTTCAACCTTTACCTCTATGCAAATGATGCCCCAATCTATATCTCTAGCTCTCAAGCTCTAGGCCTGTGTTTCCAATGACATACTGCACAGCTCCACCCAGATGGGCCATCTAACTCAAAACACGACATGTCTGAAATTGAATTCATTATCTCCACCTTCTCACACCCCTGGACCTGGCTCTTCTTCCTGACTTCCCAACTCTTGATGACAACACAAGTCTTCTCATCACTGACACTTGAAACCTGAAGATCATCTCCCTGACACACATTGTAAATCAAATCAAGTGCCAAGATCTGCCTGTTCAACCTCTGCACATTCATTCCTTCTTTTCATTTCAATGCCAACAATCTAGTGCAAGACCTCATGACCTCTGCATTGTTACATTAGCCTCCCATTGGTCTTTCTACAACCAGGTTCGATTTGGTCCACTTCAACCTATGTGCTGCTATGAGATCATTCTTCCTAATTCAGAGCTTTGAGGGTGCCAGTTCCCTGCTAAAAACACAAACAACAACAAAAACCTTCAGTGGCTCGCCATTTCCTAATGAATAATCTTATCTTGGCATTCAAGGCCCTCCACAACCTACACCCAATTAATCTTTCCAACCTTATTTCCCATTGTTAAGTTGTTTTTCAGTCCTGAACCATTTCCTTCTCTATTTCTTTTTTACAGATGAGGCCACTGAGGCAAATAGTGCTAAATGACTTGCCCAGGATCACACAGCTAGTTAGTGTATGAGGCAAGATTTGAACTCAGAAAAAAGGGTATTCCTAATCCCAGGTCTAGCATTCTACCCACTGCACCACCTACCTGCCCCACTTCATATTATTCTCCTAGAAAATTTCTCACACATTCCTCTTTCTATATTTTTGCCATACATTGGAATATGTTTGGAATAGCCTACCTCTTCACCCTTCACCACTTATTCATTTCAGTTCAATTCACAAAACATTTAAATGTCTGCTATATGCAAGGTCGGATTGGAAAAACTGGAAAACTGATGAATTTAAGAAATTTCCAAGTAAATAGGGAGATGAGACTATATATTAGTAATTAAATGGTAGTTAGTATGTTTCATTGCCATATTCCAGTACTGAATTACTACCAATCTTAAAGTCCAATTTAAGTTATTATTAAAATTAACATTAATAATAATATTAACAATAACATCAATAATAATAATAATAGCTAGTATTCCTCGCTCCAGGCTCCACCTCTGACTCTTTGGATTTTCTCTACCATTCACAGAAGCCTCCTCACTCTGGCAGTTTAGTCCACCCCTGTATCTCACAATGAAAAGTACACTCTATCCCAATGTCCCCTTCTTCTGATTGACTGGTTCCTCCCCAGACCATTTTAAAGCACCCACCCTAGCCAGTCATGTCTTCATTCTTCTCCAGACTTCATTCTACTCTCTGGACTTTTTCTATCATGCCCTGGGTATATTCTTTCTTGCCCTCCTCACTTTCCCATTTTCAGCTTCTTTTAAGTATTGTTTTTCCCTATTGTTTTTTTTTTTACTTTATTTTTAAAAATTTATTTATTTATTTTTAGTTTCCAACATTTATTTCCACAAGATTTTGAGTTACAATTTTTTTCTCCCTGTCTTTCCCCTACCCCCACCCCAAAATAGCAAGCCTACTGAATACCCCTTCCCCCAATCTGTTCTCTCTTATATCCTTTCCCTATTGTTTTTCTCTATCCTTAAGGATAGAGATGGTCTTTCTGTCTTTCTTTGTATTCCCAGTGCTTAGCAAAATGCCTAGTACATAGTAAATATTTAATAAAGGATGGCTGACTTGACTTAACATGACTATCCCTTGCAGATATCATCTCATTATCCTCACAACCACCCTGAGAGGTGGGTCTTATTTGTTTTTAGCCCTAGTTAAAGATGAGAAAACTGAGGCAGACAAAGGTTAGTGACTTGCCCAGGGTCACACAGTTATGCATCTGAAGCAAATGGGTTGAAATGAGTAAATCAGAGTTTTGAGTACTTATTGTATGCCAAGCATTGTGCTAAGCCCTAGGAATACAAAGAAAGTTATTTTTAAAGGAGGAGAAGTAGAGAATTTGGAGTCCTAGGATTTGAATTCAAATTCTGACTCTACCATTTACTACCTGTGTGACCTTGAGCTAGTCATTTATATTCACTGAGCCTTAGTTTCCTTATTTGTAAAATTAGTAGACAAACTCTTAGATACCTTCTAGCTCTAAATTTATGATTCAGAAAGCTTCCACTTCCACAAGTGACCTTGGTCACTTTCTTTTGATACTATCTATAGCATTTTGTTTTGTCTTTCTCTGATGCATTTATTGTATATAATTATGTATTAATTAAATTATTTAATGCCTACTACATGCAAGGCACCATGCTTGCCACTAAGAACACAAAATCCAAGCACACATTTCCTACTGTTAAGTTTTTTGTGGTGATCAAATGTGATTTTATTGGACTATGGAGCTCCTTGGATGAGGAAACGCCTTAACGCCTTCTCAGCAACATATGGCCTTAGGGAACTGTCCAGGGTACTGAGAGATCATGACTTTCCCAGGGTCACACAGCAAGTATGTTTGGGAGCTGGGACTTCAACCCAGGTCTTCTGGTTCTGAAACCATCTCTCTATTCAGTACCTCAATGACTGAACAACAACAACAAAAAGATCCTAGAATAAGAATGGAACTTCTAGGGGCTTTGATCTGTGAAAAATATAATGAATAAGGACAATATCAAGAGAGATGAAATAAAAAGGAAGAATCTTTTTTGGGTACATAGAGAAATGACTTTTTTATCCAAGACCCTAGGGTTGAGAGTCAATTATCCAGAAAGGCTAAGTCAATGGCAGAATGCAATGCAGCCAGGGACCAGAGGAGGCAATCTGGAGGGCTGTATCTGGGAAAAATGATGAAGAAGCACATTTAAAGGAGACCAGAAGCCTGAGGACCCTCTTTTAATTGCTCAGCACCCAAACCAGTGCAGAAACCTGACCTTGGAGAAGTTTCCCCTTACTTGTAACTCTAGCTATCTCATGCTGTATTTTTGTTGGGGTGATCCTCATTTCTTAGTAAAACAATAGCCCTTTAAACCTCTAAGATACTTGTGCATTTGGAATGAAGAAGGAACCGTGAAGTTGTAGAGAATTTGATTTGGATTCAAGGGTTAAGTCTGGAGAACCTGTGTTCAAATCCAAATCTGCTACTGTGAGATGATATTGGACAAGGAAGCTCAATGTCTCATGAAATGGTTGTAACAGATGATGGCTAAGATCCCTTCTGGCTCTAATTTCTATGAAACATAACTACATGTTTCTTTCACCTGGGGAAACGTTATATCTCTACTGCCCAAATATAATGTTTAAATCTAATAGACCAGCTCTAGACCTCTGAGCAACCTGGGATCATGAATATGGGAGGGGGAGAGGGACCTCAGAAGCCATCAAATCTAACTCTCTCATTTTTGCAGATGAGGAAATTGAGGACTAGATTTAATGACTCGCTCCAGGTCACAAAGCAATGTTCAAAGTATTATTTCAACCCAGATCCCCTGACACCAGAGCCAGAGCTCTTTCTATTGTATCAATCTATCTGCTGTTTGGGTTCAAATCCAAGCTTTGTCATTTTAAGGTTAAAGGCAGAGATTCTTAACCATCTTTGTGTCATGACAGTGGCAGTCTGGGGAAGCCTATGGACCCCTTCTCAGGATAATATTTTCAAATACATTAAACGAAGTACATATGATTACAAAGGAAACTAAACATATTGAAATTCAGTTATCTAAGTATTAAAAAACAAAACAAGCAAAAAACCCCCAAATTCATGGAACCCAGGTGAAGAACCTCTAAAGTCACCTTTGTAGTTTCAGGCAAGACAATTAACTTCTGGATCTTAGTTTCCTTATGTATAAAATAACAGGAAGGAAGGAAGGAATTAAACGAAGAAGAGGAAGGAGAAAAGGAAATAAGGAGGGAGAAAAGAAAAGAAAGAAGAAAGGAGAGAAGGTAATAAGCATTAATTAAGCACCTACTATATGCCAAACACTATGCTAAGCACTTTATAGATATTATCTTATTTGATCCTTACAAGAAGTCTGAGAGGTAAGAGTTATTTTGCAGTTGAAGAAACTGAGGCAAGCAGAGGTCAAGTGACTTGCCCAGGGTCAGATAGGTAGCAAATATCTGAGGTCAGATTTGAACTCAGGTCTTTCTGACTCCAGGAGTGTGAACTAGATGATCTTTCAGGTGCCTTCCTGTTCTAAGTGTATGATCCATGATAGAATGAGAAGCCAAGGAGAGAAGGAATTGAGTCCATTTTTGGACATTGATCTCTATCCCTGCTTTGGTGATCTCCAAACACCTCCCATCTATGTATCAATCTCTTCTGGTGGTTCTGAGCCAAGAAATTTTCTGACTTTGTTTCTCTCTCCTTGGAACTTGTGGAAAATCATTTTTAAAAAATAGAGGTGGGAAAGAAGAGAAAATGTTGCTTAGACCAATCCCCATTCATTTCCTCACTTAGACAAAAAAAGGAACATCTACATATGCACATTAGTGGTCAGTGGAAGCTTGGTTGCCTAGTTCTGCAGCAGAATAGCCATGAAAGTTAATGTTTAAAAACCAAGAAAAGAATGACCCTCTTCTGTTTCACATCTGTCCACCCCTGGTAACCTGTAAGATGGAACAAATCCACCTTCTGTTCTACCTTCTTCTTCAAGCATCAAACTTCATCTCCACCTTGCCCTGAAAGGGTGAACTGGTGCCCCAGAAGACCTACAGTCAGTAAAAGCTGAGTTCAAATCCAGCCTCAGACACTTATAATCTGGGTGACCTTGGCAAGTCATTTAACTTCTCTTTGTCTAGTTTCCTCAACAATAAAATAAGTTAATAATAGCACCTATCTCTCAGGGTTGTTGTGAGGAACAATTGAGATGATATTTGTAAAAAGTGCTTATCACAGTGCTTGGCACACAGTAGGCGTTCTCTAAATATCTCTTGCCTTTCCCCTATAATGTCTGCAGTTTTGATATTTCTTTCTTTGATTTGTTTTGTGTGTTATCCATATTGTACCAGAAAAATGATTTTCCCTAGATCAGGGATTGGCAAACTATGGCCCAAAGGCTAAACTCAGTCCCTGACCTGTTTTTGTAGGGACCGCAGAATCATTCTTAGCTCTTAGTCGACCTCTGTCCTAGATGATTAAAAAAAAATCATGATTTCTCAAGTATTATTTTATTACATTTTTGGTCCCAACACTTTCAGTTTTATAATAGAAGTCAGTGGTGATTATAGGATTTGATCTTCAGAAATTTGCCTTCAAGAACTCAGAGAAACTGGTAAAATGATTTGGCCAATTATAAAGATAGTATGTATAGCAGAGCCATATTTTCAACTCAGATGTTTCTATTATATCATTTTTCAGCTCTAAAGATTCTACCTCCTCCCCACTCCCACCTCATCCTTTTTGTCCTGTGTGAGTGTAAGAAAATGACTTTTTTTCTTTTAAGGTTGACAGGGCATAATATAGTGTAGTGAGGCAGCATGATGGACTAGAAGTCAGGAGGATCTGGATTCAAATCCTACCTCAGATGCATGTTAGCTGTATGACCCTGTACAAGTCACTTGACCTTTCTTACCTCAGTTACCTTATCTGTAAAATGAAGAGACTGGACTCCATGACCTTGAAGTTCCTTCCTAGCTCTAAATCTATGAGCCTAATGTAACATCACTATGGCATTGGATACAATTCTCTATGGATGGGGGCTTTTAACCTGAGACCCAAGTTCTTGTTTGTTTTCTGATAATTGTATGTCAATATAATTACTTTCCTTTGTAATTCTATTTTATTTTATGTGTTAAAAACATTATTCTGCAAAGGGGTCTATAGGCTTCACCAGATTGCCAAAGGGATCCATGACATTAAAACAAAATTAAGAACACCTAATTAATGCGTAATTTCCCTATTTGTGAAGTGAAAGTTGTTTAATGAGATTGTCTTTAACATACCTCCCAGCAGCTTTGATTATCTCACAAGGATAAAGAGAGCCTTTCTTATTTTGAGGATAATAGATGGTAGTGTTATTTGTCAGGGGTTATGGGGATAGTTCCTTCATTTTGATACTGGATCTATACTTGTTTCCAAAATTTTGAAAAGAGTATATTATATTCCCTGTGACTGCCATTTCAATTGCTTTTCACTATTTCCACACCCCTTTCCTGGGCTCAGTATCCATCTTGTGTCCTCATTCCATTTGGAAGCAGGCAAAAAGATATTCCTAAGCTATTTTGTTGATTTCTTCCACATCAGCACTTGGGACACTTAAGTTATCCTGGGGTCATGAAAACAGAAAGTCATAATGTAGAGTAATGTGAGGCAAGACACTGTCATTTTGAGAATTGCTATAATTCTTTTTCTTATATTATTCAAAAACTCAGTCCAAAAATCTTTGATATTCTTTTCTGATCTTCAATAAACAAATTGCTCCCTCAATCTATGATACTACAAGGGTCAGATTCTTTAAGAGAGATGGAAAGAATTGTACTGGACATGAGCATTAAAGTAATCATGCCTCTCCCGTTTATCCTCAGGATGACTTTGATCAATGGCAGTGATCTGAATTAACATGATATCTGTCTGGCCTTTGGGAAGTTGGGGATAAAACAATTTCTGTGCCCTTTCACTGACTCTGGCGTTCTCCTTTACAATACTCCTATTTTCCCTTCCTAGAAGGAGAATGAGCACAATTGGCTATGTATATGTGGTCACACCTATAGGAAGAACAGGGAGAAAGTCCACAGGATATGCTCATGTAACACATAGTTTAGATCTACTATCCCAGCATCCACTTGCCCTGACCAACTGAGTTCTCAGAGGGTGGCTATTTCATCCTTTCATGGATCTAGAGGTACCCTTGATGGGTTAGGGATTTTCTTTTTAATTCTGTAGCTCATGAGCCCTCATTAGTGTGCTTTGGGGTTTTAAAAATTTTATTTATTTTTGGTCGGGACTATCAATAGATTATCAATTAATCACCCAGCCCTAATTAACTTTTTAGAAAAGGGCATTTGCTAAAGGAATATAGTAAGAACAACTGGCACAAAATTTCTCCCAAAGACTGTGATATACCTTCCCATCAGTGCATATAAAGTCTAGGGGAAAGTGGATTTAGGCTTAGAGAGTATGTCGCAATTGAGTAATTCATAGCTCCTAGAAAGCCCTTTTGCTGGAATCTTCAAGATGTTCCCCTTAGGTGTGGAGCAAGAAAGGGTTGGCATTGTGGGCACCAAACCCATAGATTACAAGAAGAATCTGAGCCTTTACCTTCAAGAGGCTGAGTCACATCAAGTCCCATAGAGCCTGAGAGGAGTCTAGTTTGTTATATGGCTAATGCCTCAGTGTGCCTTTGGTTTTGCTAGGACATTCTGAAGTTGGGGTGAATGTTTGCTGAATTAACAGTGGTGTCAAACTCAAATAGAAATGGGGCCAGTAAATCCACACATTGATTTAGAAAACTACACAATAGCATTATCTATTTTCTATTATATTTTTAGTTATTTTACTGGATATTTCTCATTTTATTTTAATCTAATTCAGGCCATACTGGGAAGTGGTGAGATAACAATCCACAGGCAAGTACTGGAAGCCTGTACTCTACGGTGTGTACTCTGGTACTTAATACTGAATAGGATCAGTCACTGGCCCTGCACTCTGGTGTTGAACTTTTAAGAAAAATCTTATCTCTATCTCATGAAATTTTAACATCCAACTCCAAATATACCCCTTTGGCTGTAAGCATTTACGTTTAACAAGCATTAAGCACCTACTGTATACAGAGTACCTTCTTAGGCGCTGAAACACAGGTTAGGCAAAACACAGGTTGTCATGGAGATCAGAGCTTAACAAAGTGATTAGAGATAAGCACATATAACTCTAATGCATAATATCAAATTTTAGCAATAGTAGAAAGTCAAGACACAAGTTAATTGCCAAATGGGTTGTATGGACAATGAAATCTCTGTGTTCAGAGGAAGGCTATGGTGGTTTGGAATAGCTTTGGGGGGAAGATAGGGGATATTTAACCTAAGTCCTGATGAATTCATAAGATCTGGACAGGTAGAGGAAAGAGGGAAGGCTTTCTTTGTACAGGGTTTGGCATGTGCAAGCCATCCGTAATCAGGGTACTGGTGAACAAACCAATTTAGCTGGTGGGAGGTTCATTTAGGATGAGATAAAGTCAGAAAGGTTGGCTGGGGTCAGCCTTTTTTTTTTGTGGAAAGCCTTGAATGCCAGGGTAAAGTAGATAATACTAAAGGTTTCCCCATGTCCTGGGACCCTATGTTGTAAATTGGTGATTCTGCCTTTATTTTAATGAAGTTACTTTTTCAGAAACATCCCTAGACCTGCTTACTAAGGTCATTGTGTTTTCATTTAGACCTGTGAAAAATAGTGTCTATCATTTTGTCTTCTCTTTCCTCCCAGGACACACTTAAGTGGCTTCCAGAGTCTCCCAGGTACTGTGTTGGACCTGAATGGAACCTGCAGGATTCCCACTGGAGCTCATTAAAGGGAAAGGAAAATCTTCACCAAGGTTTTCTGTACAAACTTAGACCGGCCAAAGAAAGCTGGAAGGAAGGAAGAGTCAGTCCAGAGCAAGAAGCAGAGGAGTTAGAGGATCTATATGAAAATGTAGGAAGATTCACTTGTTACCTGTGTGACTTGGGCCAAATCATTTCACCTCTCTGGGCCTCATTTTCTTCTCCTGTTAAATGAGGGGGTTTGCCCATATGGCCTTCAAGTTCCATTCAGTTCTAAATTTGTCACCCTTTGCTACTAATATCTTTATAATCAGAAAATAATAATGCTAATTATTAGTAATGACTAGTATTTATGTTACATAGTGCTTTAAGGCTTACAAAGTGCTATATGAATATTATTTCATTTGATTATTAGTGTAAAAAATATCCCCCCCATAAAAAAACCCTATTCTGTCTGCAGCTGAACCAAGTTAGTTTATTAATGGTATACTAATACTTACTATCATAGAATTTACATCTAGAAGAGACTTTAGCAAATATCTGGTTCAGTCCTTTCATTAGAAGAAACTCAAATGAAAAGAGATGGAGTTCTATTTACATTTCTCCCCTTCTTTCCTTCTCCTGGCCCCTCCCACCCCTGGATATTGAAGTCATCTTGCTCCCTAATAATGGTGATGAATTTGGCTGATCTGCTCACATTCTCTGACCTGGTCCTCTTTGTTACAAAACATGTATCATCATCATTATCCCTAGCACTTACATAGCAATGTGAGGTTTGCAAAGTACCTTGCATGTAGTTTTTCATTTTATCCCCACAGCAATCCTGTAAGGTAGATGCTCTTATAAGTGGCTTGCCCAGATTCATACAGCTAATGAATCTCTAAGGCTGGATTTGAACTCTAGGCTTCCTCACTTCAGGCCCAGGGCTATCCACCAAACCATACAGCTATTTACTACAATTGAACTCTATCCTACCTTTCCAAGCTTCTTCACATTCTTTTCCTTTGCGCACAGGGAGAAGCAAGGTGTTGCAATGCCTCTAGAGTCCAAGGATCTGGGTTCAAATCTCACTTCTGATGTTCATGCTGTGTCCCCTAGGGGCAAGTCACTTAACTTTCCTGGGCCTCATTTTCCTCCTCAAAAAGATGAGAGGGTTGGACTACATGGACTACATGGCCTCTGAGGATTATTTCAGATTTAGATTTATGATCATCTACTGCCAACTCTGACATTCCTCTCCCTCTGGAGTTGCTAGTTGCCCACCAGACTTTGCCTTATATCTGCTTTGCCCATATTTTATATTTAATTTTCTGTTGTCTCCTCTGCTCCCCAAACAGAAGCCCCTTGAAGCTACATATATGTGCACATATACATATGCACATATGTACATGTATACATGATAAAATATCCAAGCACCCAGTGCCTAGTGGAAGATGGTTAAATGAATGAATCTCCACAGAATAGTCAAGATATTGCTTTCTCCAGTGTGACTTATTGGGAGGCTGTTTCATTTTTGGTATCACAAGTAGGAGAGAGAGAAAAATTAATTGTTTTTAAGAAATTTCATATTTAAACAAAAGGTGAATGAAAAAGAATGAAAAATCTTAAATGTTAAAATGGAGAACTAGAAATATATTTTCTTGAACTCAACAAACTTTGATTAAGTACTACTGTGTGCCAAATACTGTGCTAGAAGAAAATTATAGACCAATCTCCCTCATGAATATAGATGAAAGATTTTGAATAAAATATTAGCAAAAAATCTCCAGAGCCAGATGGATTTACTAGTGAATTCTATCAAACATTTAAAGAACAATTGATCCCAATACTCTACAAACTCTTCAGGAAAATTGGTGAGGAAGGAGTCCTACTAAATTCTTTTTATGACATAAATATGGTACTGATACCTAAATCAGGAAGAGACAAAATGGAGAAAGAAAATTATAGACCAAGCACTGTGCTAGACCTTGGCAATAGAATGGAAATTAAAAAAAAAAAATTCCTACCCTCGAGGAGCTTCTATTCTACATGGATAAGTAAACACAAGTAATTCCAAGAGGTAAAAAGCACTAACAATTCAGGGAGATGGGGGAGACTAAGGAAGGCTTTGTGTAAGAGGTGGCACTTGTCTTGAAAGAAACTAGGGCTTTTATTTTATTTTATTTTTTTACCTGTCAGTTCCTGCTAGGTGTGATACTGACCTGTAATGCCTGCTGCTGGGGTAGGCTGAGACTTGTAGATCACTGGAGCTTCAAAGCTACTAAGGAGCTCTCAGCTTCAGTGGGCTAAGCTAATAAGGTGTCCAAACTAAGTGTGGCACTAATATAGTGAGTTCCAAAGAGTTTGAGCCACCCTCCTGCTGAAAGGAGAACCAGCCCTGTTCAGAAATGGAGCAGGTCAAAGCTTCCTTGATTGGTCCAGTCAGGGGCCATGATATTTCCAGCCTGGGTGAGATAGGGAAATCCAGTTGCAAAGCAAACTAAAACAAGCAAACAACAAAAAGAAAATTAGAAAATCAATTCTTTCTATTTATTTTTAATTTTTATAGACATATTTTGCTTTTCACATTTTGAGTTATCTCCCTGCCTTTCTCAGAGTTATTCCTTATAATTAGAGCTGTTGTACAAGCCTGCAACACTCCCAAGGGCTCCCCCCCCCATTAGATTAAAATGTAATTGGGAACTATTAAACAAAATAAACAAAAATATAAAATAGAATACATATAATGGTAATGTATGGTTTTCTAATTTACTATGTGGCATCAGGGATCCTTTTGTATGGTTTAGTGACTGCTCATAACAAAGAATGAAAAAGAAAAAAATAGATTAATAAAACTAATTACCTTAGCAAAATAAAATGTTATATGCAGTATTTCATACCCTTTGTCCTCTACCTACAAAAATGAGAGAAAAGTACATTCTAATAATTCTTCTTTGCAAACCTTAAATTGCTATATAAATGCTATGTATTCTTTAAGTCCAAGGAAGGAGACTAGGGTTTTCAAAGGACAGAAATGAGGAGTTAGTGTCTTCTTGGCATGGCTAAAGATACAGAGATGAGAAATGGTATTTGCATGTACTGATATTTTATGCTCAGCCCTCTTTAAATTTCTTTTGTACTTTCTATCCTTGGTGTCCCAGCTCTGGTCTCACATTAGTATTTGCCTGAGAGAATTTAGCCAGAACTTCTCCCTCCCACTGGTGGGATTTGAGCAATTGACTGGGCATTCCTTGTGACTTAACTCGTCTGTTTGGTCCAGCTTTTCCAAGAGAAAGTCCTTTTCAAAGAACTCTAGGATCTTTGGGGATGAAAGGTGCCATTTTAAAAAAGATTGCTTAGGGTTTCCTTTTTTGTATTGTGATCATTTATGGCTATGAATCTCATTCTCCCATGAGCACTGGGGCAGTTTCTTCATTGAATTGTATCCTAGTTGGTTTTGATTCCAAAAACATGGTGATTGGGTTGATCAGGCTTGACCATTCTGTTCATTGTCAACTTCCTTACAGGTTTTACTACATCCTTTCTGGGTGTCTTTGTAAAATATTTACATTTTTATACTGTTCAGATTATTTTGTGGAGAACCTATAGAAATAAGTGATCTGTAAATGTAAAAGCCAAAATGTTCAGACATGGCAGTGCCCTCAGAGGCATGATGCAAGCATGAGGGGTACAGGTGCAAAGGATATAGTTCCAACTTTGGGAAATTTGATGAAAGCATTAATTAAGTATTCCAATGATATCAAAATACAGTTATTGAAATATATGTATTTAAAGTTTATAAGCCCCATCTTAAAAGTGTCTTAATATGATTTTTTTTCCTCTTCACTATACAACTTAAAACAGGAACCGGCATCCAAGATATCTGGCAGTCACTTTGATCCTGGTGAGACCAACAGGGACCCAAGAACCACCTGGATACGTTCTCGTGGAAGGCACAAAGCAGCAGTAACAGGAGGGCTGCTTGCTGAGGCTAAAGGGAAGGGACAGATTTCTCTCATTCCTTCAACTGATCATTTTTACACCAGGAACAACAGGGTCCCTGAAGAAGCCCCAGGTCACATTCCAGGAACTAGAGAGTTGATGCACCAACCTTTGAAGGTAAAACATTCTGATCCTAAAAAAATGTAGTCAATCCCTATCTTCTCCTTATATGCTTGCTTGTTCAGTGTGATCACCTCAGTGTATTCCCTTTCCCCCCTAGTAAATTAGGAAAGTAAAGCAAGATTTTTGTGAAATATTTTTTTGTAGCTGCAACTCAGGAATTATAGTGTAAAGTACTGTGTGATAACATATGTGGAAAGAACGTTTGATTTGATGAATGAAGGAAGGAAACAACAGGTTTTAGGTACCAAGTGTCATACATAGGAAGACAGGCTCAAATTTACCTCTGACACATACAGGCTGTGTGACCCTAAGAAAGTCACTTAACTTCTAAGTGATTTAGACCAACTCTAGATCAAAAGTTCTTAGGGGTCTGTGAACTTGGATAGAAAAAAAAAAACACCTTTTGTTTTTCATTAGCTTTTGGTTTCTCTTATAAAATTCTGTATTTTAATTTTGTTTATTCAAAAACATTATCCTGAGAAAGGATGCTTAGGCTTCCCCAGACTACTAAAAGAGTCCATGACACAAATAAGCATAAGAACCAGTACTGTAGACGATAGCTTATAGAGAAGGTGGTACCTTCCACTAGTATGGTAGGAGAAATTTTTCGCTGGGAATTCCCTTCACCAAAACATTCACAGGTATAGTTCCTATCTCTATTCCTATGTGCTAAGCAATGGGAATACAAATTCAGAAGTGAGACTGTCCCCTACCCTCAAGGAGCTTACATTCTAATAAAGGAAGGGACTTATCGAGTTGGGTGCTCAAGGAAGGATATTTTGGCTGGGAACAAGGAAGATAGGGAGAGCCACAGGGCAAAGTCATTTTTAGGCCCTTTCTAGAATTATTATTATTTAATATTATTATTATTATTATTATTATTTTATTATTACCTACTAGTTGTGTGTCTTTGAGCTAATCATTTAGTCTTTCTACACTTCCATTTCCTTATTAGCAAAATGATAGTTTGGAACTAGATAATTCAAGGTCCCTTCCAGTTCTAAAAAATACATTTTTAAAGTTTAAAGTTTGTAAAGCACTTTGACCTACATGTGTCATCTCAGCTGATCGTCATGACAACTCTGTGAAGTAGGTACTACAGGGTTCTATTACTATCTCAATTTCATAAATAAAAAATGAAGACCTAGAGAAGTTATATGATTTGACCAGGGTCACTAAGAAACTAAATGTCAGAGATAGATTTTGAAACCAGGTTGTCCTGGCTCAAAGTCCAGAACTCTTTCTACTATATGATGCTATCTTGCCTATGACTTCTTGTTTTGTAAACCAGGCACTATGATTTAAGGGTTAGCTATTATTATTAATCTATTGTTGAATACTGAAAACCCCAAATGACATAACTCAGAACTAAAAATGATCAGACATTAGTGGACCATCATTGCAGAGCTTACTGCATCTTCTACAATGCAAAAAATTAAGGTTTTTCAAACCAGGGAAGGAAAATACTGTCAGTCCTCTAGGAATTTACAGTTTTAGCTTAGACAAGGAGTTTGGAAATATACCAGTTGGGATTGTGGTTGAATCTCAGGTGTATAGGTCCTCCTTCATTTCCATTTCCAGTCATTCGCTTGGGAATGAGATGGGTACAGAATGGAAATATTAACTCAGAAATTCCACTTACTTTTTCTATGTGCCTTAGGGTATTCATTTTTTTGAGTATTATTATGTGTGGTTTCTCTAAAGGAGAGGTGTAGGATGAGATGGGAAATGCAATGTGTTAGATTTAAGTACTTTTGAAAAGTAAGACAACCTAGGGTTGTGAGTCAGAAAGAAGGGTGTCAATAGCAAGCATCATCTGAGGAGTCAAATGAGAGAATATTTGTTTAAAAAAAAGTGCTTAGCATGGTACCTGACAAATAGCAGGTGGGATAGAAATTCCTGTTCCTTTCCCTTCCCATCCTGTTCCATGCTCCCTGTGAGAATTGTAAGAGATCTTTTATACCTATGAGAAATGGAAATTAGTGGCCTCTCTCTACTTTTCTTTCTTTGAATGATTTTGCATTATACTAACCTGGTACTACAGTATGCCATCTTTATCTGGGAAATTTGTTTTTGAGTCATTTTTTCAGTCATGTCTGACTCTTCATGACCCCATTTGTGGTTTTCTTGGCAAAGATACTTGAGTGATTTGCCATTCCCTTCTCCAGCTCATTTTAAAGATGAGGAAACTGAAGCAAACAGGGCTAAGTGACTTGCCCAGGGTCACCCAGATAGTAAGTGTCTGGAACCAGATTTGAACTCATGAAGATGAATCTTTCTGATTCCAAGCCCACTACTCTAATCACTGTGCTGTCTAGCTGCCCTTGGTGCATGGAAAATTAGCACTATCTTAAAGTAGAATGGAAATGAGTTCTCCCTCACTCATTGGAGTGTCTTCATTCAAAAATTTAATGCTCACTCATTGAACATGGTGTAGAAACAATTCTTGGCCAGAACTAGATGGCCTCTAAGTTCCCTTTTAATTCTGTAGATTAAAGGACAGAGCCTGCAGAAAGTTTAGGGCCCAGAATGGCAACAAACCTCTTTTTTTTTTTCTTTTTTAGAGGGGGGAAGGTAGGACAGTTGGGGTTAAGTGACTTGCCCAAAGTCACATGGCTAAGTGTTAAGTGTCTGAGGCTGGATTTGAATTCGGGTCCTCCTGACTCCAGGGCAGGTGGTCTACTCACTGTGCCACCTAGCCACCCCAGCAATGAACCTCTCAACGATTAAAGCCACAAACACTGGAAAAAATCTCTGACAGGCTATTAGATTTTCTTCCTGTGGAGACTTTAAAAAACAAAATTTTAAAACTGATTTAACTTTGCTACAGGAAAATAGACAGAAAGATATGTTCCATATTTTGAAAAGGGGGAAAAATGTTTTTTTGCAAAGTATGGGCCAGTAAGTTTGACTTTGATTCCTGGAAAAAAATTAGAATGTATTGTCAAAGAAGGGGTTAGTTAACATCTAGAAAATAAAAGAGTTAATAAATAAAGACTTGACATGGCTTTATAAAAAATGACTTGTGGCACCCTAGCCTGTTTTTTCTTTTTGACAGAGTGTCTAAACTGGTAGATCAGGGAAAAGAAGCAGAGATACTTGATGTAGGTCTAACTATGCTATAGATATAACAGACCTAGATTTTTAACAAAGTATCTCATGCTCTTCTTGGGAAAAAGGTGGACAAATGTGGAGGAAGGGAACAAATATTTATTAAGTACCTACTATGTTTTAGGAGCAGCTAGGTGATGCAGTAGATAGATTGATGGGCTTGGAATCAGGAAGATTCATCTTCATGAACACAAATCTGGTCTCAGACACTTACTAGCTGTGTGACCCCAGGCAAGTCACTTAACCCTGTTTGTCTCAGTTTCCTCATCAGTGAAATGAGCTGAAGAAGGAAACGGCAAACCACTCTGGTATCTTTGCCAAGAAAAGACCAAATGGGGTCACAAAGAATCAGACATGATTGAAAAATTACTAAACAACAATCTTAAGTGCTTTTACAAATATTATCTCATTCAATATTCACAAAAAACTTAGCAAGTAGGTACTATTATGATCTCCATTTTACAGTTGAGAAAACTGAAGCCTACAAAAGTTGTCATTTTCCCAGGATTACACAACTAGTTAAATGTTTAAGGCTGGATTTGAACTCAGGTTTTCTTAATGCCAGACCTAGCACTCTATCCACTGTGCCAGTATATTAAGATGGATTCAGAACTGATTGAATGGTCAGGATCAAAGGGTCATGAATCATTAATGGTTCGGTGCTAGCTTGGAAGGAGCTGTTCAGTGTGCTACCTAATGGATTGACTTGGCCCTATGTTGCTTACCAAGTCTATCAGTGACTTAAAAGGATATGGTTTGTTTTTTTAAATTGAATTTACAGATGATACAAAGCTGGGAGGAATGGCTAACAATGAGTGACTGAGCCAGGAGCTAAAAATTCTAGAATGTTGTGCTGAATTGAGTAAGATGGAATTTAATAGGATAAACATAAAGTCTTACACTTGTGTTCCAGAAATCAATTTCACAAGTACAAAATTCATCTAATTTCCTCTGTCTTATAATTTTGTTATCCATCTTTCCTACCTAATTTGTTTACCTCTATTAATTCACTTATTATTAATTCATTTATATATTTATTTATTTAAAAGCATTCACACTTTTTTAGATATCTTGATACTACTTTTTTCATTTTAATATTTCCCCTGTTGATTTATCTGATTTTGCTTTGGATTTTAATGGAATTTTCTTCATCTTGAGATCGTTCATATTCTTAGTCTTTTCCTCTTTTTATATTTTAAAAATATTTATTTGTTTTAATCAGACAAAATCTGCCTTTACCCTCCCACTCCCACCTCTCCCCTATTCCCAACGGAGAACACAAGAAAAACAAAAACCTATTAAAAAGGTATAGTTAATCAAAACAAATTTTAATATTGACCACAGCCAAAAGTAATTTGCTTCATTCTCTATGCTGAATCCTTTAACTCTCTCTATTTGGAGGTGGGTAGTTTCATCATTTGTTTTCTGGAATCACAGTTGGTCATTCAGCACAGTATTCTGTAGTATTGATGTACCATAACTTGTTTATTATCCATTCTCCAATTTATTGGCATCTTCTCACATTCCCATTCTTAGTTGCCTCAATAACTATAAATATTTTTATACATCCTTAGAGTTTGTTTTGTTTAATTCCAGTCTCTTCCTTAATCTGCCCTCCCTATAATTCCCCCTCTGACGATTCTACTTTTCCTCTTATATTTTTTAATTGTGAAATGTATTTCTGTACCAAAATCTCTGTTTCTCTCTGTCTCTGTCTCTCTTTTCTTCCCTCTTTTGACCAGTTCCAATGAGAGTCAAGTTTGAGTGTCAGTTATTTACTTCCTCACCCCTTCCTCTTTGTTCCTATAGAAATCTACTTTTGCACCTTCATTATGTGAGATAATTTTCCTAACCTTCATTTCTTCCCCTCTCCACTCCTACCCCAAGTTTTCCTCATCTCCTCTCTTTCCATTCCTTTCTTAAGGTCATCAAGACATAACAGAACCATTCCCAGGCCTTGTCTAATTGGACTCCCTCTAAGAAACTTGATGATGATAGAGATCAGAAAGGACAAATATATCATCTCCCCGTATTTGAATGTAAGCAGCTTATCCTTATTTAGTCGTTTTTTCACTGAAGATCCAATCCTCCCCCTCTCCCCACCCTCCCTTAGTAATATACTCTTACTAGGTAAGTTACTCTTGGCCATAAGCTCTGAGCTTGGGATCTGAGTTAAACCATTGCCATTGCTGGCTTCTGAACTTCCTCCTTTCTCCATATACTGCCTAGGGCTCCCCTACCTGAGAAAGATAACTACTTCAGTGGCTTTTGCACAGCTCCCTTTCTCACTACTGGATGTGAGACCCTGAATTGGGAAATGGGTGGCAAAGCTGCCAGTAGGCACCTGTTCTTGTTTCTGTGGCCCACTATTGTGTCCAGCTGATATTATTGCGTGAATGAGCTATTTATTCAATAAACACTGTGAACACCAAGAAAATATGAAAGGAGAGATAAAGACCAGGTGATGATTTTCACTAATTTAAAAATATTAATAGCTGTTTGTATTAGAATGAGTTGACAATGTCTACTAATTGGTCATGATACTAGGATAATTAAGCCCTATTCTTATTAATTATAAATTCTGGTAAAATACCATTTTCTGTGTGCAGTCAAATGGAGAATCTTGTATTAGTAATCCTTCTGGAACAGGATTTTATTTCTATTTTTAGAAAAAGATGAGGTCCTTCATGATCTTAGATAACTGAAGGGAGGTACGAGTATAGGAGAGAGATTTTGTTCGACGTTTGCCTCATTCATGTATTTCTATGGAAGCATTTGTCTCTTGGGCTCAAAGGAAAAATGAGAAAATCATCTGTAGTTATCTTCAGAGACAGAGACTTATATCTGTCCAAGGGCCTCAACCTTGGGGCTTTTTGAGGAAGGATATGCATAGGAAGAGTTCTTGGTAACCACCTGAACCACTTAAGGGTCAACGGATCATTAAAGAGGCACTTGTGATTTGTTTTACTCAGTCTACTTTTGAAGACTTGTCCCTTCTCTTATTAGATTTTCCCCACTATAGCTAGGAATAGAAAGACAGAATTTCTTCTTTTATCTTCTCTTTGGGGTTAGAGGACATGAAGGACATGACCTTGTTCCTGTGGAACTTGGATCTACAATGGTCAGTTCATAAATAGAGCTCCTTTCTGTTTAAGTATTAATTGATCTATCTTTGAAAAGTCTTCTTTCTGGGTCTTAACTAGTGCCTTCCCTTCCATTGTTATTGTCAATTTGCTTTGTGTCTTGTATATGGCTATACACACTCTATGTATGTATGCATGCATGCATGTAAGTATGTATTTATACATGCATGTATCCATCCATCCATCTATCTATCTATCTATCTATCTATCTATCTATCTATCTATTTATCTCTTTGTTGTGTCAGTGAGAAGGTACAGGGATAGAGTGCCTGACCTGGAGTCAGGAAGACTTGAGTTCAAATCCAGCCTCAGACATTTCTTATCTATGTGACCCCAGGCAAGTCACATAACCTCTGTTTGCCTCCATTTCTTCATCACTAAAATGGGTATAACAACAGCACCTACCTCCCAGGATTAAATGATACAGTAATTGTAAAGTACTTGCTGTGCCTGATGCAAGGTAAATTCTCTATAAATGTTAACTATTTATTATTCCATTAGAATAATGAACTCCCTGCAGGCAGGGACTTTGCAACTAGAGTACTTAGCACAGTGTCTGACAGCTGTAGGCACTCTATAATAAATGCTTATGGATTTGCTTGTTTCCCCTTTGTTTATTTCCCTTACCTGCTGTCTGCCTTGGTTTCCTCAACTGTTCAATAGGGTTAATAATAGTGCCTACCTCCCAGGGTAACTGTGAGGATGAAATGTGATATTTATTAAGAGCTTAGTGTAGTGCCTGGCTTATTGGTAGGCACCATATAAATGCTAGGTCTCATTATTATTATTGCTGTTGTTGTAATATATTTCCAAATTTCTTTGTGATTGTCATACTGTCCATTTTGAAGACATTATAGTATTCGGTCACGTTTTTCTTGTTGTTCGGTCATTTTGTTGTATCTGACTCTTCATGACCCCATTAGGGGTTTTCTTGGCAAAGATGCTGGAGTGGTTTGCTGTTTCCTTCTCCAGCTCATTTTACAGATAAGGAAACTGAGGCAAATGGGGTTAAGTGACTTACCCAGGGTTACATAGCTAGTATGTGTCTGAGACTAGATTTTAACTTGGGAAGATGGCTTCCTGGCTCTAGGCCTGGTACTCTATTCACTGTGCCACCTAGTTGCCCTCTGTCATATCAGTGTTCCACAGTTAATTGAATCATTTCTGTATTGTTGGTCACATAGGTTGCTTTTTTAAAAAAATTACATATAATGCTGCTGTGAAAATAGTTTCAAAGTTTTTTTTTCTTTTCATAGCACTTTCTGGGTATATTTCCAATAATGGAATTATTGTGTCATAGAGTCTGTCTTTTATGCCTTTTGAAATTTTAAATATGTGTCTTATTTTCCTAAATAGATTATAAATTCCTAAAGAGCAGGAACTACCTTACATTCTTCTACCCCACCAATTCATAGCGCCTAGTATGGTGTCATATACATAGAAAGTACTCAGTTTTTGTTTACTTGAATTGATTTTCTTTTCAATTAAAAAGAAATTTTATTTTATTTCTGAAAATACTATATGGAAGACTATTCTATTTTTTGTTTACTTGAATTGATTTTCTTTTCAATTAAAAAGAAATTTTATTTTATTTCTGAAAATACTATATGGAAGACTATTCTATTAAAGACTATACCTCTACTATCCTTGAAACTGAAAAGAGTTCCTTATTCAAAGCTTAAGATCTTTTTCTATCTTTTGTCAGTTTTTTGTCTTCCTTCCAGCTTTATCTTTAAATGTCCCTGAGACGAACTTTCTTATCTAGTTGACCTAAAAAGCTTTCTTTTAAATTGTTTTTTATCTTCTATATGTTCTCTTTGTTTTGTGAAATGATATTGCTCCTTATTTTCTACCATTCTCTTTCATAAGTTTTATTTTTTCAAATAAATTTGTTGCTTCTTTTAAACATTCTTTTTTTTAAATTTTAAGTTACACATTTTTTCCTTCTCTCTCCCCTGGCCCCACCCCCCCCCCCCAGCCCTGCCACTGGTAAGGCAAGCAAAATAATCTTAATTATGCATGTGAAATCATGCAAAACATATTTTCATATTAACCATGTTGTTAAGAAAAAGGCAAAAATAAAAAGAAGAATTTTACTTCAGTTTGCTCTCAGAATTCATCAGTTCTCTCTCTAGAGGTAGATAGCATTTTTTCTTCATGACTCCTTTGGAATTGTGTTGGATCGTGCTTGCTTTGGCAGCACATACACTAAAATTGAAACGATACAGAGAAGATTAGCATGGCCCCCATGCAAGGATGACAGGCAAATTCATGAAACGTTACATATCCAAAAAAAAAGGAGTTGTCTTGGATCATTGTATTGATCAGAGTAGCCAAGTCTTTCCCAATTAATCATCATCACAATGTTGTAGTTCTTCTCACTTCACTTCATATCAGTTCATAAAGGTCTTGCCATGTATGTTGTGAAACCATCCCTTACAACACAATAATACTCCATCACAATTATATCCTATAGCTTGTTCAGTTATTCCCCAATGCATTTATAATTTTTCTAAAGTTTAAAAAATATTTATATATACATACAATATATATATCATAAGTTAAATATATATTCATATAATATATGTGTATACATATATA
Source organism: Pseudochirops corinnae (assembly GCA_028646515.1). NCBI lineage: Eukaryota > Metazoa > Chordata > Mammalia > Diprotodontia > Pseudocheiridae > Pseudochirops > Pseudochirops corinnae. The sequence goes on along the minus strand of CM053586.1, from coordinate 156,916,313 downwards.
TTTGTTTTATGAGATTACCTCTTTATTTTAACTATCAGTAGGACACTGATTAAATCAGATTGGGTCAAATAATGAAGAAATCACCTTAACTTCTCTGTACCCCAGTTTCCTCATGGGGGTATTGGACTGGTTGGATTTTGAGGTCACTTCTTGCTCTAGGTTTGTGATTTTATGACCTTAGATTAGAAGTAAAAAAAAAAATAAGAATGTCATTGTTTGGCTCATTTCTTGGGGGGGGGGTGAGTATGGGTTATTTCTGTATCATTTATCAAAATATGATGTGTCCTCTTCTGTGAAACATAATAAAAGTGTCTTATGCTGTTCCTTTACCTGGCTGTCTATTTTTACTTTGAAAGTGAATGTTTGGGAGACCTATAAAATGAATATAGGAAAATTAACTAGCCTTAGCTTTGGGAATAGAATACACATCTTTGAAAAACCCAATTGTTCTTTCTTATGTTTCTTCATCAGAAAGTCAGACATGTGGGATTGCATTTAATAAATTGTCTGTGTTCTCAGGGAATTGTTGCTGCCCAACTGTCCAGAGAAAACTCGGTAGAAATGACTGAAATACTAGCAAGAAACAAAGAGCCAAAGGTATGGCAGATAAAGAGATATCTTTTTAACATAATATGATTTTATTTACATAAAACTGCCATGAATTAAAGCTTTTTATTCTTTCCAGAATTAAGCATTTGGATATTTTCCACATCACTTTGTGTTTTCATCTTCTTATTTGTAGACAATTTAAAATGAATGAAATTTGTTTCCTTAAAAAAGTCACATACTTAAAAAAAAGTTATTAGTCTTAGATCTGGTACAAATGGAGAGCTTAAAAAGCCTGTTCTAATTAATTTTCAAGCACATCATTAGATGAAAAGAACCACTTGAATTGTAGACTGTAAAAGCAATGTTATTCTGTGAGCACTTTTCAACCTGAATATATATGATTGAGTCTAATGCCGTTGGATAGTTGCTAGAAAATGGAAGGGATGAAAAAAGCATCTCCTGTGTATGTGAGGTATTGTGCCTGTTACAAAGAGTTACATAAGGAGACATGAACTTTCCCCATCAGAAATGTACAGTTGACTTGGTGAGAAAAGGTATACAAAGAAGCACGGTGCCCACTCCTGTAGTGAATTGGTTCCACAAAACAGGGGGTATAAAGACCAGCTTTATAAAATGATAATCAGAGGCAGCTAGATGACACAGTGGAGAGAGAAAGAGCCTGGAAGTCAGAAAGACCTGAGTTCAAGTCTGGCCTCAAATACTTTTACTAGCTGGGGGACCCTGGGCAAGTCACTTAACCCCAATTGCCTGTAAAAGGAAAGAAAAAATAAAGTCACAGTCACATTATCATTAATAAAGTTTTCATAACATGACTGTTTTTTTAAAATTGAACTTGTGATCTTATTGGCATACAAGAAAACTGATAAGTAAACTCCCTCTACCAGAGTGGATCAGTACCTGCTCAGTAATTTATAGTTTTGGAAAGTTAGCTAGGGGTACTGAGAGATGAAGTGATTGGTCATGGGACCAGTAGTGACGTAGGTAGGGTCTGAATTCATCTTCCTTGCTCCATGGCTAGCCTGCTAAATGATGCCCCACCCCATCTATGGTATATTGTACAATTGCAATACAACATCAGGGAATCTTGTGTGATATGTGTCTGTACATGGAATATGGCAATAATATAAGGCATGCCACCAGGTTGAGTTGTATTTGATTGCTAAATAATTACATTAATGTTTTTAGAGTGCCTACTATGTGCCAGGCACTGTGCTTCACAATTTTTAAAAAAATTTCTTTATTTTTAGTTTACAGCATTGAGTTCTACAAGCTTTTGTAGAAATTTCCTCCCCTTTACTTCTCCCTGCCCCATTCTAGACAGCATGCAATCTGATATAGGCTCTATATATACATTCATATTAAACATATTTTCACATTAGTCATGTTGCAAAGAATAATAACTGATGGAATGAACCATGAGAAATAAGAAACAAAACAAAACAAAACAAAAAAGAGAGAGAGCAAATAGTATGCTTTGATCTGCATTCAGGCTCTGTAATTCTTTCTTTGGATGTGGATAGCATTTTCCATCATGAGCCTTTTGGAGTTGTCTTAGAATCTTAAAGAGCCAAGTCTATCAACGTTAGTCATTGCACAATGTGGCTGTTACTGTATACAATGTTCTCCTGGTTCTGCTGTCCTTACTCAGCATCAGTTCATTAAATCTTTCCAGGTTTTTCTGAAGTCTGCCTGCTCATTATTTCTTATAGCACAACAGCCATTATATTCATATACCACAACTTGTTCAGGCATTCCTCAATTGATAGGCATCCCTTTAATTTCCAGTTCTTGGCTACCACAAAAAGAACTGCTATAAGTATTTTTGTACATGTGGGTCCCTTTCCCACTTCTATGACCTCTTTGTGATACAGTCCTAGAAGTGGTATTGCTGGGTCAAAGGGTATGCACATTTTTATAGCCTTTGGGGCTGTGCTTTACAATTATTATTATCTCATTTGATCTTCACAATAACCCTGGGAAGGAAGTACTATTATTATCCCATTTTTACTGATGATGAAACTGAAGCAAACTGGGTTAAAAAGATACTGGAGTGGTTTGCCATTTCCTTCTCAGGTCATTTTACAGATGAGGAAACTGAAGCAGACAAGGTTAACTGACTTACCCAAAGTCATACAGATAGGAAATGTCTGAGGTCAAATTTGAACTCAAGTCTTCCTGACTCAAGGTTAAGGGCTCAATGCATTGTGCCGCCTAGCAGCCATAAGAAAGAATTAGTTTCACTTCAACTGTAGCTGCATCTACAGAAGATTCCTTGGTCTGACTCAGGAAGGCACGAGTTTTTCATTCTACCCTTTCCATTTATTTCCTGTGTTCCTCTCTAGAAGAGGGGTAGCCAGGTAGTACAGTGGATAGAGCACTAGACCTGGAGTCTTCTTCCTGAGTTCAAATTCAACCCCAGATACTTACTAGCTGGGCAAGTCACTTCAGCATTTCCCTTAGTTCCTCATCTGTAAAATAAGCTGGAGAAGGATTAGACAAACCACTCCAGTATCTTTGCCAAGAAAATCCCAAATGGGGTCACAAAGAGTCAGAAATGACTAAAAGACACATGCGCGCGCACACACACACACACACATGAGTGATACAGTAAGAACATCTTCATCACTCTTCTTTGCCTCCCTCCTCCAGTGCTATAATATTCTTTCACAAGAACTTTTAGAATCTAGGGGGAAAGTGGTCTTTTAGGCATAGTATAGCTTTCTGCTGAGCTCTTTGCAGAATCTTGAATCTTTCCTTATTATGTTTTTAATTTGTCCTTAGCTCCTAATGTGGACACTGCCATATTGTTATTTAGTCATATCAGTCATGGGAGACTCTTCGTGACCTCATTTGGGGTTTTCTTGGCAAAGGTGCTACTCAAGTTGTTTGCCATTTCCTTCTCCAGCTCATTTTACAGATGAGGAAACTAAGGCAGACGGGGTTAAGTGACTTGCTCAGAGGCACACAGCTAGGAAGTGTCTGGGGCCAGATCTGAACTCAGGAAGATGAGTCTTGGTCACTACTATCTATCTTCCTTAGTCACTACTATAAAACTCTATTATCCCAGGGATGCTTCTGGGATGCCAATGAGAAGTCTAAATCTTCTGACTCTCTGAAATTCACAAGGATGTGTTCTTATCAAAGAGAGGTGTGTAGAAAAGGCTCTGCTCCTGCCCCCAGCTAACAATTTACTCTTAGGCTTGGGTGAAGCTGTACTGTCTTTTATTCTTTAAGACACTAAAATTTTGAGTTTCAAACTAGCTTGCTATTTAATCAAAAAGCCCCAGGGCATGTCATAGTATACATTAGATTAATGCTTTTGATTAGCTGATTGTTTCAATAGAGGGGTTATCATCTGACAAACTACCCAGGCTTAGTGAATTATGTTAGTTACTCTAAGTGGGGTGGGGTCACTGGTTGCCTCATTATGGCTCCTCTCTTACATAAGTAAATCTCTATAGCACCCAGGACTTTGCCTTCCCTATATAAGGTATTTAATAATGTTTTTGAAATAAAAAAAAGAAACTGGATTCTGTGTAATTATAATGACTGATCTTGGCCCTGAGAACTGAGAAAATATATACTCCCTCTTCCTGGGGCAGGGGAGTATGGGTGAGGAATATTGAATGTACTGTCAGATATGGTTGATATGTTGGTTGATTCTACTGAACTGCTTTTTTTCCTCTTTCCTTTTTAAATTCTTTCTTACAAGGCATGACTTAGTAGGTAGGTAAGGGAAAAGGATATATATTTGGATATAAAAGCAATGTGAAAAAATTTTTTTTGAATGAAGTAATGAGAGGTAGAAGCTGAATTTATGTTGACACATACTCCTAAATTCTTCTTATTAGAATTAGAAGTCTGGTAATGTTCCAAATAATAGGATTCTTCATAATAATACTATTATGAATAAGAGAAGAGTTGACTATCCCATTATTTTTTTAATAGTCAACTGAAATATTTTTGAGGGAAGTCTGCCTATGAATGCAGTTATTTGAAAAAAATTACAAATAAGGTCATTTCTCATATAATCTCTTGTCCTTATTAGTTTCCTTCTAGGATAGATTTATTTATCTTTATTTTTATACAAAATACATAATAACATATTTGTAAAGGAGAATCCCGTTTGTGTGTTCTGAACTCAACAAATGGTTGAGCCAGAGAATCTCTAAGGCTACTTCCACCTATGAAAGTCTAATTAAATAGGTTTACAAGCTTGAAGGAAAAAACAAATAAACTGAACCAAATTTATTAAGCATAGAATAGGTTCAAGGCATTGTTTAGGTGTTTGGAGTGAATGACTAAAAAAAGAAATTATCTTCTAGATTTTCATATTGAGTATTTTTAAATGAAGGAATCTCAGCACTAATATTTCAAGTAATATAGACTGAGATATTAATCACTGGCTAGCTAACTCCCCAGTACATTTTTCTTCTGCAATGGGTATAAGAGTGATGGTCCTAGCTGGGATGATCCTAGCTGGGATGATCCTAGCTGGGATGATCCTAGCTTAGACATATAAATACTTGTAATTTTTTGGCATACCACCAGATGGCAGTGTGATATAGGATTCAAACAGAATCCAGCTATATTGTGTTCAATGTGCTAGGATTCAAAAAAGTGTCTATTTCAGTTTATTTCATCATGTATATCTATCTGTACAAGCACAGAAGCCCCTTTAAAAGAGCAAACACACATACACGACATTTACTTATGAAATAGGCTTCTCAGTAGCTTTTCTATACTTTAAGTGCATTGAGACAAAGAAAAAAATGACAGTTTTGAAAGGCAATAATGAGAAGTGAATTCTGGAATATTGCTTTACCATAGATTTGGAATTACATCCCACCTCGTGTATTTTGAGTATTTTCCAGTGCCCATGGACTGAACGTAAAGACAAGGTTGTTATTCAGTCGTTTTCAGTCATGTCTGACTCTTTGTGACCCCATTTCAGGTTTTCTTGGCAAAGATACTGGAGTACTTTGCCATTTCCTTATCCTGCACATTTTTACAGATGAGGAAATCAACGCAAACAGGCTTAGCTACTAAGTGTCCGAGGCCAGATTTGAACTACAAAGATGAGTCTTCCTAACTACAGGGCTGGAACCCTAAACACTGTACTGCCTAACTGCCCAAAAGACAAGATGGAGATGAAAATATTTGTAAGAATTTATTTCAGGTGAACAGTGACTCAATTTTAAAATATTCTCAGCTTTTGAGGTGGGTGGAGGTTAAATACTAGAAAACCATTTGGAGTATGAGCTCGAGAATGCCTCTTTGTAGGTTTTGTAATAAGAGGCAACTACTGTCAGACATCTTTTACTGCATCTATATGTACAGATGTTTTGCATGATTTTAGGTACAACAAGGTTATAGAAGGAATTTAGTACCATAGGACTATGGTCAAAAGTGATAGACGTATTACTGAGGGAGAGAAATGGGTGGGCAGGTGTGTCTGAGTTAAGCCACTGAAGTGAGCTTGGGCACTGGGATGCCTGAGTTGAGAGAAGTATAGCTGGGGCAGAGTTTTATGGGTGGCAAAAGGCACTGAAGAAGGGCATGATGGTCTGAGTGGATTTTTGCTATGTCAGAGATGGAACCACTCTGATTTTGAGACTCATAGGAAGGTAGGTGTGGGCTATGGTACCTATGGCATTACTGGTAGTGAGTGTGAAAGGGCATGGAGTGGGAAGGGAAATAAGTGAAACAGTGCCCCAAAAATCTTTTTCCTCATTTCCTTAATTTACAGTGAAATTTCTTATTCAGAACCTAGAATAAAGGAGGAGGAATTTTTTTGTTGTTCAGTTGTTTCAGTCATGTCTGACTTTCCATAACCGTATTTTGGGATTTTCTTGGCAAAGGTACTGGAGTGGTTTGTCGTTTCCTTCTCTAACTCATTTCACAAATGAGGAAATTGAGTCAAATGGGGTTAAATGACTTCCCTAAGGTAACATAGCTAGTAAACGTCAGAGGCTGATTTAACTCATGAAGATGAGTCTTTCTGATTGCCATCCCCTAGAGTGGGCAGGAAAAGCACTGGACAGGAGTATGTATCTCAGCAAGTTATTTACTTTTACCTGACTCAGCTGACCATCTGCAAAATGGGGATAATAATAGTATCTACGTTTTAGGGCTGTTTTGAAGGTAAGATTAGATAATATTTGTAAATTGCTTTGCAGACTTTATACCATTATGTAAATGCTAGATGATGATATTAATAATAATAATAAATTTCCTCTTTTCCGCATGAGACAAAGAAGCCTCCAGGTCTAGGACTTTCTTTCACAGTGGGAAAAATGTTCCTCCTCCAGGAATTCACAGACAACTTACTTATTAAAGTTTTTGGAGGATTATTCTTTTCTTTTTCAGTAGACAAAGTGTAAAATTTTTGCAGTGCCCCAGGGATTCTGCCCAAGTTGGAAAACCAACCAATTCAAACTCTATCCCTCAGCATCTAAAGTAACCTTTAGCTGCTCTGGAGCAAACATCTCAATCTGGGAGGTTATGGAGGACAGTAACAATGAATTATTGTTTTAAAATATGCTATGATTTCTTGCCTTGGAATAAAATTAGTTTCATCAAAGCACCTTGGAAGTTGCATCTGGAACGTTTGTTTTGGGCCTCCTCCATAGGGGCTAAGGAGAAAGGATGCGGATTTATTGCCCTCCCAGGCAGTGCTTCGGTAGGAAAGATCACCAGCAAAGCAAATGAGGGTCTGCTCTTTCTACTCTCAGACTCACTGAATTAGGAGCAAGTCAGAACATTGTTTCTTCTGTCCCTCTCCGTCATTGCATTGCCAATAGGTGCTTAGTAATTGTCGAATGAATCACTGGATCTTGTCACCTATGGGGTTTGTGTTCTGATTTAATAAGGTGAGTGGAGGATCATTGGATGTCCTTGATTTATTGAAAATTCAGAATGAGGTAATATATAATGGTCATAAAATAAGTGACCTGCTAAAATAATTGTCTGTCTTTCTTACTCCTTCTCTTCCCCTCCTCTTCCAGGAAACCATTGTCTCAGCGTTGAACTCCCTGGATTCCAATGATAGCTTTATCTCCAGTCCATTCCAGACCATGAATCATGTCATGACAGTAAGTGATGTTCACAGCTTATTTCTGGGTGGCAGACAGGATTTAGGTAACTATTTTGCAAAAGACATGCCCAGATCTTCCTTTGCCTCATTTCCTCAAGTTGGTCTGATTCTATATAGCAGCTATTATCGTATCCTTCCAAGCAAAGCTGACTAAATGATTTCAGTCATTTTGGCATTGAATATTTTATCTTTAAGGGCCAAGGTTTTCCCCTCCCTCCCCCAACCAACTTTGGATTAAAGAAAAACCCTCTTGCTGGAGACTCTTGCATGGAAACAATATTCAGACTGGACTGAACTGAAAAATCTCAACAATGATGCCAAGTGAATTTAACAAATGATATTCATTTTTGTATTAGATATATGCATCTGTGCCCAGAAATGTGGTGTTTTTCAGCCATGCAGATGGTGCAGTTGACCCACTCTTCATAGAACATCCCTTTTGAGTTCTTTTTCCCATCAGCAATTGAGTGGCCAGTCCCACAGCCAAGAACAATGTCCCAGATTTGAATGGGAGGAGGATCTCCAGCTGGATTCCATTTGGGAAAGTGGGCAGCACTCTCAATCATCCTAAGCTGTTCATTGCCACAAAAGCCCATATTATTATTATTATTATTTTTTTACCACCAACATTCTCCCAGGAATGCTATATGGCTGGGAATCATGGAATGTCACCACTTCAGATGAATCAAAATTGCAGGTAATACAAAAGGGCTACAGACAGATGCATGGTGGGGATAAGTAGGCCACAGCAGAATACTAACAATGATTTTCTTGGAAGAGGCATAAAACCATCATTGGGGACATTTAGGAACAGAGAGGTAGGTAATTATGCAACAAAATGAAGGATAACAGATGGACAGCTTGAGCATTAAAATGGTATTGAAAATATAGTAAAAGAACCAGAGGAAGAAATCTAGGGTATTGAGTAGATTCCATATGGAAGATGTGCAGAAAGACTTGGATGGGCACCCCATGGATTGGGGAAACAGGATTTAGGTAACTATTTTGCAAAAGACAGACTTAGAGCTTCCTTTATCTTATATTTTTTCAAGTTGGTCTGATCCCATAGAGTAACTGTTGTACCTTCTGAGTAAACTGGCAATGATTTTAGACACTTTTATATTGGACACTTTATTTGTAAGGGCCATGGTGCTCCCCTCACCCCTGCCCATACCTCCACCACACCCCCAACTCTGAGCTAAATAAAAATACAAGGGAATCCAATGTGGAAACAATATTGAAATGAGGATTATACTGAATAATTTCAACAATGATGTCATCTGAATAAATTTAGCGAAAAGTATGTATTTTTGTATCTGATGCCTGTTTTAGTGGAGCTAATAGTCACACCAGTGAAATCCTAGAAGCTTTGAAATATTAAAAGATTATTTAATTTAGTTGAACAAGCATTTATTAAGTGCCTATTGTGTGAATGGCACTGTGGTAGGCACTGTAGTAACTGCAGTAGCAGGTGAGTGGAGAGAAGAGAATGGATGTGAGATATTTGTGGGGTTAGAATTGACTAGCGTTATCAAATGATTCAAAGATATAAATGAAAAGCAGTTTTTGATCTGTAGAAGTTTACATTCTGCTGGGAGATTTAAAAAAATAAAGTGATAGGTGCGTGCGCGCGCGCGCGTGTGTGTGTGTGTGTGTGTGTGTGTGTGTGTGTGTGTATAAGATAATTTGAGGAGTAAGTAAAGACTAACCATTAGGGGGATAAAGAAAGGCTTCCTGCCAGGGTGAGGCATAGACTGAGACTTGAAGGAATCTAGAGATTCTCCAAGTTAAAATGAGCAAGAAGTATATTCCAGATGTGAAGAGAGCCTGTGCAAAGGAGAAATAGAACCCTTCATCTGAGAAAGAAGAAGTAGGCTAGTTTGGCTAAAACATGTGAAATAACTAGAGAGGCTGGTCACAGTTACATTGTGAAGGGCTTGAAATGCTAAACTGAGGTCTTTGTATTTTACTCTAAAGGGAAGAGGGACCCATTGAAAATTCTTTTTTTATTAGTTAATTTATTTATCTTTAATTTTCAACATTCACTTCCACAAGTTTTAAATTTTCTCTCCCTCCCCAAGATGGCATGTAATCTGACATAGGCTCTACACATCCATTCCTATTAAACACATTTTTACATTAGTCATGTTGCATAGAAGAATGGCATTGAAAATTATTAAGCAGGGGAGGGACATATTCAGATGTGTGCGTTTTGGCAGATGTTTGGAGGATTGTTTGGAGAGGAAAGAGACTGGAAGCTGCGAATCCAATTAGGATGTTTTTGAAATGGTACAGTTGAGAGCTGATGAAGACCTGAACTGCAGTAGCAGGTGAGTGGAGAGAAGAGAATGGACGTGAGATATTTGTGGGTTAGAATTGACTAGTGTTATCAATTGATTAGACAAGGGGGATAAGGGAAAGTGAAGAATTGAGGATAACTCTAAGATTTTATACTTAGGTGACTAGAAGAGTAGTGAGGCCTTTAAACAAAAACGAAGAATTGGAGGAGTAAGAAGTTTGATAAGGGTGAGATAATGAATTCTATTTTGTACTTGCATTTGAGATACCTATATAGTATTTTGGTGGAGCAATAAGACAGTAACAAATGTGGAACAATATGATAGAGACATCAAATGATAAGTAAGGGAAAGTGACCTCATACACATATTTAAGACTAGCTCCATCTAAGGGAATCTAAAAGTAGTGTATTTTTGTGGTTGGGCTCCCCAGAGAATGGGAGGTTTATTGCCATATATAGATGATAAAGGCATGGTCTTTCCCTTGTGAGGGGCAGCCAGGGAGTGCGGTGGATAGAACATCAGACCTGGAATCAGGAAGACCTGAGTTCAAATCTGGCCTGAGACACTTACTAGCGGTGTGACCCTGGGCAAGTCACTTACTCCTGTTTGCCTCAATTTCTTCATTTGTAAAATGAGCTGGAGAAGGAAATGGCAAACCACTTCAGTATCCTTGTCAAGAAAACCCCAAATGGGGTTATGAAAAGTCAGATATGACTGAAATGTCTCAATAGCAACAACAACAACAGGACTAGACTGATTTTTCTAAGGAGTTTACTTATGACATAGGTATGTTAGTGAATGGCAGAGATTTTGAAAGGTTTTTAAAAGATTTTGAAAGAATGGGGGAGAATGGAGCATATTTGGTAGGCAGTAGGGAAGGAGCTAACAGATAGGAGAGAGAGAATGAGAGAACAAGAGAGACAGAGGAAGGGAAAGAGAGAAAAGGAGGGTGTGTGTGTATGTGTGTGTGTGTGTGTGTGTGTGTGTGTGTGTGTGTGTGTGTGTGTATGTGAGAGAGAGAGAAAGTGAGAGAGAAGTAGTAAGTACTCAGAGTAGGTGAGCGGGGAGGGAATCTAGGAAAAGTAGCAGAACAGTTGGCTTTAGCAAGGACAAAAGCCAGCTTTTTGTCAGAGACTGTAGCCAAAGAGGAGAAGATAGGATGATGTGGAGGTTATAGAAGTGGGGAGAAGAGAAAATGGCCTCTGTTGTCTCAGGAAACTAGAAGGCAAAGTCCTTTGCTGAAAGAGGGAAGGAGAAACAGTTTTGAGAGGTTTGAGGAGCAAAGAGACAATTTGGAAATAGAGAGTCAATCAGGGAAGAATAAAATCATTGTGATACAAATGAGGACACAACTGAAATTAGATAATATATATTTGTAGTGTATGTATTCAGTTGGCTTTGCCATTTCTCCATAATGGTACTATAATGATCTGTATTCATTCTTCAGTTCCTAGGGCATTTATAAGAGTTAGTATACTTTGTTACAACAGAACAAAGGAAAATAAGCAACAACCAACCTAATGAGTAAAAACTGTATTAAATTCTACAAACATTTATTATGTGCTTTTTATGTGTAGTGTCCTGGGCACCTGGGAAACAAAGGAAAACCAACATAATCCCTGTCTACAAAGAGTTTGTGATCTATAAGACATGAATATAAATCAGTTTAATTATTCAGGATGGAGTGTGATAAGTTTATCAGAGGTTAAAAAAAAGAGAGGTAAGAAATTAAGGAGGGGAGATTACTTTCTAGGTGAAAGGATTAGACAAGATTATATGGAGGTTTTACCTGAGCTGGGTCTTGAAGGAAGAGAAATATTTCAACAGGTAGAGAATTGGAGGAAATCCATTCCAGGCATGGGAGATAAAAGGAGATGGGAAAGGTTAGGAAGAAATTAGGGAAAGTTAAGTAGTCTCAGTTTATGTGAATATAGATGATTGATTCAAAGGAGAATAGTGTAAAATATAGCTGGAAAAGCAGTCAGTCAGCAAACATTTATTAAGCTCTTAGTATGTGCCAAAGTAGTGGCCATAGATGGCACTACAGTGCTATCACTGTGCTGGGGAGAGGGGAAAATGGTAGAGGAAGTCTAGAGTGTAACTTGGAGAGGCATGAGACATGGCTGGCCTTGGCATGGTCCTTAAATGGAAATTCTGGGAAGAACCATCCAATCAGAGAGAGGAGTTGCAGGGGCAGAGAGGACTTCAATACACAAAGCAGATTGGAACCACCTTATCTAGGTCCTTGAATTGATCTACCAACAGGCATTTATTGAATGAAGGAATGAAAAACCATTTGTCAATCGATGTCTCAGTTTTCACTAGTTGTAACTGCAACACTCAAAGAAGCAGCTGCTTGTCTGAATTTCCTGAGTGTTGCGTTCCAGGATGATGGCTTAGTCTGAGGGCTGTTGTTGGGAACAGGACCAGGGGATGCTGATATTCTCAGGACTCATGGGCTTACCCACCTATCAGTGGCACTTGGTCAGACCTTTGAGTTGGTGGTGGCAGGTGAGCTCCCCCACCACAATGATTGCTTCCCTCAATGATTGACTATAGGATCTGTGCTGAAAAGAGGGTCAACGGCCTAGAGCAGGGCATCTTAAACTTTGGGTTGTGTCCCCATATGGGGTTGCCAAAAAATTTGGCAGAAGTAAAAGGTTTCTGAATGCATAATGGCCAAAAACTAATTAAAAAATAAATGCGTAATGAATCCAAGGTGTTTCTGGCTGTGGTTG
>CM053586.1:156863590-156897524 GCA_028646515.1 Pseudochirops corinnae | reverse complement strand
TTTTTTTTACATCCCCTGCATTTCCCAAATGTATCCTTTTTTTCTTTCCTTCCCAATGAATCATCCTTTATAACAAAAAAATAAAAAGGAAACAAATACAGATCAAGAAAATTGACCAATGTATCCCCATCCTCCTCACCCCATCCCTCCCCCATTAAAACAAAACAAACCCCTTGTGACAAATAAGAATCATTATGCTAAACAAATTCCCACATTGTCCATGTCTAAAAATGTACTGCTAAAGTCCCAATTAATGTGAATAATGAATCCTCTAAAGTGGTCTCATTATTTGAACTTATATTGTATATTGTATATCTCATTCTGCATCACCATTCTTTCAGGAGGTGGCTAACATGATTCATCATTATTCCTTGCCATATTGATTGGTCTTTGCATTGATCAGAAATCTTAAGTCTTTCACAATTGTCTGTCTTTACTCCTTTCTTGTATAAATTGTTCTCTTGGTTCTTCTTACTTTACTCTGTATCAGTTTATACAAGTTTTTCCAGGTTTCACTGAAGCCATTCTCTGCATCATTTTTTTATGGCATAGTAGTATTCCATACATTAAAATATCATAATTTGTTCATCTATTTTTCAATTGTTGAGTATCCCCTTAATTTCTAGTTCTTTGCTACTACATCCTTGTTGGGGAAGGAGAAAGATAACAATGCTAATAACTAACAATTATTTAGCATTTGCAATGTGCTAAGTGCTTTACAATTATTATCTTATTTGATCCTTACAACAACCCTGGGAGTCAGGTGCTATTCTTATTCTTCTTCTCATTTTTCAAATGAGGAAACTGAGTCAAACAGAGGTTAAGTGATTTGTTCGGAATCATACAGCTAGTAAATATCTAATGCTGGACTTGAACTCAGATGTTCCTGACTTCCAGACTAAGTGCTCTAACCCCTGTACCACTTGACTGCTCTTTTGCTTCAAGAACAAAGTGATCAGCCTCCTTCAGAGGTAGAAGAGAGTTTATCTTTGCTTTTTCCCTGTTGCCATACTGGACTTTCTATTTCACTGACAGAAAAAAAGACCACCCGCTGGCTACTGCTTAGCCAACAAAATCTCATATCCTCTGATTCCATATTCATAATTCTTTCCACTGTACCATAAAAAAACTATAACATAGTGATTTGAATGATACCATAGCATAGACAGGTTGCTTGATTTGGAGTTCAGATTTGCCTTAGCTTTGCAAACCTGAATATATTATCAATCTATCAATCAAAAAACAATCAATGAACATTTATTAAGTGTCTATGATGTGTCAGGCACTGTGCTAAGCACTAGAAACAAGAGGCCAAAGATGGTTGCTGCCCTCAAGGAACTTATACTCTAATGGTAATTTCTCTGTGCCTAAGTTTCTTAGTCTGCAAAATGGCGATTGGGGATGGAGTTGATGACTTCTAAGGTCTTTCCAGATCTATGATTCTATGACTTGCCTATGGTTGCATAGCTAAGAAAGTGTCGGAGGCAGAATTAAAAGCAGATCTTTTCAATTCTAAATTCAGTGATCTAAGTACACTGCAGTCCTCCCTTTCTCAGTTCTTTCTCTGTCTTTCTTTGGTTCTGCCTCTATCTCTGTCTTTTTCAGTCTCCCAGATTATTTCTGCCTCCCTCGAGCCCTCTTCTGTTCATGTGCACATAATGATGCTTTAAATCTGCTGCTGTTAGCTGTTAATAATGAGCAAATTTGAAAACTGTACTTTGAGACCTTTTCAAGCATTATTTCTCCATAGAGAAATATAGTTGAAGTTTGGGTGAGTGTATACATGGTGAGGATGCTCTAGTAACAGCTAAAATAATTATTCCTAAGTTAATATCTGCAGACATTGTGCTTTATCTCATTTGTAATATAGCTCTTTTAAATGTACCATATACTTATGCCTTTGTAAATTGCCATGTGGTGTGGGATTGGTTATGTTTCCATATGGGTAAGGAAGAAATCAGTTTACGACATTGAAATGAGTGTTAAGATATTTTTCAAAGGTTTGGGAGCAAAGAAAGAAAGAGCCAGTAGGTGTCAGCATTACCCAAATGGTGGGAGTGACAGTGACACCCCCCCCCTCCCCCATCCTCCCTCTACATCAGGAAGAAAGGTATTATTGTTATTATTACTGAACGAGCTCTTGAAGAATCATGGTTTTTAGCAGATCCAGGACTGCTTTAAAATGCATGACATCTTGCTTTTCTGTTCCTCATCCCACTCCCATCTCCAACTCTATTGTATTTAAAACGTAACTACTACAGTTGGTTAGAATCTCTAATTCTTTGGGCATGTATGCATAATTTAGAAAGCGACCTAAATTTGGATTTTTTTTTCCCAAGGTGATCGGACTACAAGGAACATATTATTTTAATGTTAACTTTCTCTGGGGTGGTTTCCTAGCAAGTCTTATACATCTCATTCCTAGAATCATGGATTAGGAGGGTGAGAAGGACTCTTAGTTATAATGTAGTCTAATCCCTTAAGTTTATAAATAAGGAAAATAAAGCCAGAGTCATGAAGTCATAGAGAGAGATAGGAGAACTGGGACTAGAACTCAGGTTTCCTGATTTCCTGTACAGTGCTGTTATTTTTTTTTTTCCCTACCAATCTTTTTTTTTTTGAAGGTTTTTTTCTTCTAATTTTTCCTTTCTCTAGAGTCCCAAAGAGTTTAGGTTCTTGGCAAGCTTGAATGTTAATTCCCTAATCCAGTTGGGGAATCTGGAGTTGTTGGTGACTGTCTTGATTTGAGGGACTGTCAGCTGTAGCCATTTCCTTACCCTCTGGGATTTGCTGGATCTAAAGATGGAGGCTGCAGACGGAGTCTAGCAGTTGGTTAAGCCCTGGAAGTATTTTTGAGTGATTTATCTTCAGGAAAATCCCCATAGCAACCTAGGAGAGTGCCTACCCTTAGTAGGATGATCAAGATGATTATGTTAGAGAGGGAAAGAAAAATCACAGGGAACAGCTGGATTGAACAAGGGTGATTATGCACATTGGCTACTCAAGTTGTTTCTCATTAGACAATGCAGACATTGTGCAGCTGGCTGTTTCCCAATCTTGGTATAGTAGAAGGAGCACAGAAATGGGATTCTTTAGATAAGGGTCTAGCCTCAGCTCTCCTACTGGTTTTCTTGCTGTTCTTTATCCATGACACTCTATCTTCCATCCTCCCTTTTGCATGGGATATTCCCTATGTCTGAATACTGTACACTCTTTCCTTCTTATTTTTGGCAAAAATACTGGAGTAGTTTGCCATTTCCTTCTCTAGCTTATTTTACAAATGAGGAAACCAAGACAAATAGGGTTAAGTGATTGATCCAGGTCATGGAGCTAGTAAGTGTCTGAGATTGGATTTGAACTCATGAAGATGAGTCCTCCTGATTCCAGGCCTGGGACTCTATCCACTGTGCCACCTAGATGCCTTTCCTTGAAAACTTAAATCAGTCAACCAACATTTACTAAGTGCCTATGTGCAGCCCCTCCTGCATCATATCTTTCCTAAAACCCCCAACCACAAGTGTACCCCTTTCCAAGGAAATGATCACAATTACTTTATTTGTTCTCGTTGCTTTGTTTTACAGATTTTTGTGTATACTAGCTTTAGTAGTGGCAAGGGCAGTGGTATCAAACTCAAATAGAGATGGGGGACACTAAACTGCACACAAGGATCCCTGGGGGGGGGTTATATATTTACTTAGAAAATTATATATTCACATTATCTATATTTTACTGTATTCTTCTTGCACTTGGGAATGTTGTGGGCTATACGAAGCCTGCTGGTGGCTATGTGTTTTGAAGCTTTTGGTCTAGACCTCTGCATTTGGTGTCAGGGAGACCTCAGTTCAAATCTTGACTCTTACTATGTGACCTTAGACAAGTCACAGCCTCTTTCAGTCTCAGCTTCCTTACCTGTAAAATGGGGATAATAGCATGTGCCTCATAGTGTTGTTTGGAGGATTGAGATAATATATGTAAATTGCACTACAAAACTTAAAAGTTTTGATTATCCTGAGTTATTTTGTATATAGTTTTATCTGCAGGGGCGTGAAGCCTGTGGCCTCGAGGCCCCAAATGGCCCTCTCAGTCCTCAAGTGCTACCCTTTGACTGAATCCAAATTCACAGAACAAATCCCCTTAATGAAAGGATTTGTTCTGTAAAACTTGGATTCAGTCAAAAGGCCTCACCCAAGGACCTAGAAGGCCCCAGGTTTCCTACCCCGTTATTGTCGATTCCCCCTATAGCATTGAGAGCACTTGAGAGCAGAGACTTTTTCAACTTATGTTTTTGTATCCCCAGAGCCTAACAGTGCCTGACACATAGTAGAGGCTTAATAAGTGCTTTTTGACAGATTGTATGACCTTGGACAAGTCACTTAACTCTTTTGATCCTCAGTTTCTTCATCTGTAAATTGAAGTGGTTGAGTCAGGTGATGTCTGCTATACCTTCTATCTCTGGCATTCTATGAAAGTAGAAAACATTTGCTAAATACTTAAATGCCAAGTTTGCCTGAGACTGTTGAACTGAATACCAAGAAAGAATCCTAGTTCTCATTTGTCTTCCTCCTACTTAAATGTATGGAAAATAAAAGACATTCTTCTAGCCTTTCCTTCATTGTCTGTGAGATTATACTGAAGAGTCTTTGCATGACAGTATGTCCTAGACTTTAGGATGCTGAATAGAGGCTGATATCTGTTTTCAAGGCACTGAGTACCCCAAACTTCATAGATGAAACTATTATCTGCAAACACATGGGCAAATTCAAATATAGTCACTTTATTTTTATTTTTATTTTCCTTTTTTTGGAGGACAGTTGGGGTTGTGACTTACCCAAAATCACACGGCTAGTAAGTGTGTCAAGTGTCTGAGGCTGGATTTGAACTCACGTCCTCCTGACTCCAGGGCTGGTCCTCTATTCATTGCATCACCTAGCCGCCCCTATATATTTAGTTTAATGAACACTTTTCCTAGGACTCACAGTTCAGTAGAAAGAGCATTGAATTGAAACTCCAAGGTTCTGTGTTCAAATTCTTACTCTGTTAATTTTCTACCTGTGTGACCTTGGGCGACAATCAACACAACACAACAAAATAGAATGTAATAAATACAGTACAGCATACATTTATTAAGCACTATATGCAGGAACTATGCAAAGATCTGGAGATACAAATAAGAAAAAAAAAAAGATGATCTCTTCCTTCAAGGAGCTTACAATGTAATGGGGGGGGGGAACAAAACACAAAACGAAGCTGAAAAATGGGTAGGTGGGTGAGGAGAAAGTACTCCACAGTAAGGCATGATGGTGATTGTAAGAAATGAAGAGTTGGCTGGGCTCTGATCCCTATTTAAATGAAGTCTTTGAAAGGAGCTTTTTCTTCCCTGCTTCAGTCCTACAGTCAAAGAACAAAGGTTATGGAGGATATTGATGACGGATGAATACCAAAGCTGATGCAATGACATGATGAGCTTTTTCTCAACTTTACCTTTCTGTGCTTAGTTTCTTTATTAGGGGGTTGGACTAGATGACCTCAGAGATCCCTCCCAACTCTAAATCCCTTGATACTCCTATAATTAGAGTAGAGATTTTCACAAAATAAATAGGAAAAATTCATTTGATTTGGGGGATCATTGGGCAGTTTCATAGTCCAGGAGGTCAATTTTGTCTTTTCCTACTTCTCAGAACATTGGAGGTTGGGGGGAAAGCTGTTTATAGGGATTTCAAATCACATGTGGGAACGCCTTCTCTGGTTCCTTCCCCCTTTGCCTCCCCCTCCGCCCCACCATGAGCTGGTCTTTACCACTTAAATACCAATTTCCATTGGAAAGTCTAAGTGCCTTATTTCCTTTTGGGTAGTATAATTGCTCACAATTGTCCCATGAGAAAGATTATTTCTTCAGGTCTTTACATTCGCACCACAGAAAACGAAATAAAAACATGCCTAGTATAAGGAGAGAAGGTTGATCAGGGAGCTTTTGTCTGGGACATTTGAAAACTACCTCCTCTATATCTTAGGACAGGTCATTTGGAATCTTGTTAAGAGAATAAAGGCAACTTCTGATTATGTTTCAAGAGCCCACCCCTTCTGAGCAGAGGTCAGAGGCTTGAGAACTTAGAATAAGCTTCCCTTATCCAAGAGATGGCAGCAACATCTCAACAGTGGTGGCATATCAAGAATTTCTGCATCAGCTTATGCATGCCAGAAACACATACACACACACACACACACACTCACACACTCACATACTCACATACACACACACACACACACACACATACATATATATGCTTACCCATAGAGCCTAGGAGGAGAGTGCATGGATAATGTCCCTGTGGAAAAGATGGATTCCCCAAGCAGCATGAACTTAGACTTTCCTGGCATTAAAGGGGGATTTCTTGGCAGTGACAACTTTAGGGGTTCCCTCAAAAGTAGGTCCCTTTCTCCTTCATTTCTCACTTGTGTGCACTTCTCTATTATGTCCCCAGAACTTCATCCTGGAAGATCACTTGAGTCCTGGAACTCATGCTGGGAAGTACACTCTACCCTTGGGGCCCCTCCCTCTGATTAGAATGAGAGCTCCTCCGAGACCCTCCTTTTATGCCGGTACCCAGGTCTACATCTCTTTATTTCCCAGGAACAGCACTCCTTTGGATTTCTCCATCATGCCCCATCCATGCTGGGTATCTCATTTCAGCTTCCTTTGTGTGTAGTCTGCCACTATTAGAATGTAAGCTCCTTGAGAGGAGGGACTGTCTTTTGCCTTTCTTCGTTTCTTCAGGCTAAGAATGATGCCTGGTACTTAGCAGGTGATTAATAAATGCTTATTGACTGACTAGCATTATAAAATGTGTCATTTATAGGCTGATAAGAGGCTCTTGGGCAATGTAATGATATAAAAAGAACACTACACTCTGGGTCATGAAGAGTAGGGTTCTTGCCCTAACTTCATCTTTAACAATATGACCTTGGTCAAAGCTTCTCTATATCTCCTTTCCCTCACTTTAAAAAAAAATGGGAGGCGGGAAGGTGAAGGTGGAGTAGACGACTTCTAAGGTCCCTTCAAGCCTAAATACTGTGACTTAGACCACTTTGTATTTGTCTGCTATGGAAACCCCTCTCCCCCCCCCCCCCATCTAAACCACTTGTATGCTGAATCGATCAATCCTCAAGTTTTTATCAAGGGCTTACTGTGTGTCATACAATAAATGAAACAATCCCCTCCCTCATAAGGACCACGTGTACAGTCTAACTATTCTAACTGGAGGCAATGAGCACCTATGTCAACATAAACACAATAGATCCAAAGGAATTAGAGAAGGAGAACACTAACAATTGAGGGGACCAAGAAAGGTTTTGTGTAGGAGGAGACTGATTTGAAGGAAGAGAGTCATTCTATGAGGCAGAGGTGAGGAGAAAGTACATTGTAGAAACCGGCCCCAGTTATCCTGGGTAGGTAGCTAGGCAGTGCAGTGACTAGAGTTCCAGGTCTGGAGTCAGGAAGACCTGGGTTCAAAACTGACTTCAGACACTTACTAGCTGTGTGACCCTGGGTAAGTCACTTAATCTTACTTGCCTCAATTTCCTTATCTGTAAAATAAATTGAAGGAAATGACAAACCATTCCAGTATCTTTGCCAAGAAAAGCCCAGATGGGGTCATAAAGAGTTGGACAAGACTGAAAACAAGTCAACAACATTATGTTGTTGGGGCCAATGCAAAAAGTATGAAAAATAGAACTAGGAAATGCAGCTCTTTTATTTGAGGAAAAGAGAGAAGGTCAGTTTGACCGTACCTCAGAAGAGTAGAAATAACGTCTAATGAGTTTGGAAGAATAGTTTGGGACTAGTTAATGAGGCAAGTTAATATTATGCTGTATTACTTAATAATCAACATTACTCTGTACATTTTGTCAAATCCCATTTCTCATTCTAGCTTACAAGACAGTCTCCCAGTCCAAATTAAAGGCATGGTTGAACAATGTCATCACTCCTAGTCTGTGGAGCATTTGAGAACTAACTAGTTTAAAATGGGATCCTGATTTTATTTATAGGTAAACAAAGAACCAATTTGGGCTTGGCCCTTCTCAGGGCATAACTCTCCTGTCTTTGCTTTTCCTCCTCAAAGTTAGAGGTCACTCAGTCTCCAAGGGGAAGGCTAAAGTGTGAGAATGGAAGATGGGAGGGGATCCTGATTGGAATGATTCTGTTTTTGAACCCAAGATTACTAGAGGTAACTGAGTCTCATAAAGTAATAGTCTCGTAAAGCAATTAGCATGCCTTAATTGTCAGAGAGGGACACGATCAGCCATACCTGAAGACCAGCCCACTTTCTCCAGCTGTGGCTAAGACTTTTGCCACTACCCTGTGAGGACATCCCTCTCTTTTTTTGGGGGGGGTTTTCAATAAATATGGTCTTTTTAGTCCTTGTTTTCAGGCACTATTAATAAACTGTTAACTTGCTCAGAAAACTTGCTTCGGTTTCATTTTTACCTGCCATACTTGTGAAGGTCTTTAAAAGCTAAACAGTCACTCAACTAGCTTATATCAGTCTCCTACTATGTGCCAGGCACTGTGTTAGTGCTAGAGATGCAAACAAACAAACAAACAAAAAACCCAATACCAACCCTCAGGGGGTAAAAAAAAAAACAAACAAAAAACCCATCCCTGTTCTTAAGGATCTCAAAGTCTAACGGAAGCTTATAATTAACCCTAGAGGCAATAGGGAGCCACAGGAATTTATTAAGTTAAGGGGTGATGTGGTCAGATCTGCACTTAAGAAAAATCACTTTGGCAGCTGTGTGAAGGATAGGTTGTAGTGGGGAGAGAGTTAAGGTCAACAAAGATCAATTAGGAGACGATTGAAATAGTCTAGTTGAGGGTGGTCATATCCTGAACTAAGGTAATGGTTGTGTGAGCAGGGAGAGGGGTCAGAAGGGAGATATATTTTTGTGGTAGAAACTACACAATTTGATGAATGACAGTATCCATGCGGTAAAGGAGAGGGAGAAGTCAAGGATAATGCTGTAGTTATCATGGGGTGCTTGGACCCCAATTCCAAGATCACATTTCTTTCTAGCTTCAAAACACTATCCCTGACAATTTTCTTCCCAGCTCAAGGACACTGTACCTAGCAATAACTCATTAGTGGGCCCCAGCAAGACAAACTACCTTTCCCCACAATTACTTATGAGTGGGCCCCAGTAAAACAAACTATCTTTCCTGATCACAAGAACAAGCTGACCTCTGAAGAAATTCTCTTGTAAAAACAGGACTATCTTGTAAACCACAGAATTATCATTGTATTGATTCCCAAAGTCATCGTATACAATCCAGAGGTCAAGCTACAGTCATTCAACTCTCAAAGCTATCTTGCTACAGACATAACAGACCAAAAATACACCCCTGAGAAACCCCTTCCCCTGTTTCCAGTAATGAATGAGGCCTGTGACCAAGGTTGTAAATTATTACCTAACCATTTTCCTATATAAGCTTTAGTGTCATTCTTGTTAAGTGGCAAGCTCCTTAAGGAGTTCTGCCCACCATATTGGTGTTACAATGAGCCTTTGCCACCTTGACTTAAAGAATGGTAGAGTCCATGAATTAGTTCCAGATGATCCTCTCCTGTACTTCAGTACAGGGGAGGGGAGGCAGTCCATGAATCCCTTAAACGGCATCAGTTACAAACTTGGAGTAGAGCCCTCCACAGAAATAGGGAATTTAGGAAGGGGGATGAGTGTTTTCACTGGATGATTAAAATGCATTTTTGACCAATAAATGTAAATAATATACTATTATACATACACACATGTGTATATATACATGTGTACATATGAAATGTCTATATCTCTTCATCTATTGATCGATCTTTCTGCATAGACACAGTTCTGCTCTGTGACCACAATAGTCATCCTACTCACTTAGTACTGAAGAGTGACAGGCACATCTTCTGTTATTCTGGGGACGTTGCTGCTGTATGAACATGTTCTGTCGTGTTAGGCCATGACTGGGATTTTCCAGCAGACATTTCAGTCACTTAACATCTTGAGAGGGTGTAGTTCGTAAGTAGTTGGGAAGAAGTGAGCCAGCTTAAGGGACAGGAAAACAACAACAAAAAAGGGGAAATTTGCAGGATTCAGGAGTAGTTTCTGGCCTTAATAATTAAAATGTTATTATACATGTAGTAACATTTACTGATGGTTTTTATTGTTTACATTTCCCAATGCAAATGATCACTTCCCAATACAACCCCACTCCCATCCAAGCCACTCTTGTAACAGCCAAAACAATAAAAACGATTAAGCAAAATTGAATGAATAAATGAAAAAGCATTTGTAGGGGCAGCTAGGGGGAAAAATGAATAGAGCACTGGCCCTGGAGTCAGGAGGACCTGAATTCAAATCCAACCTCAGACACTTAACATAAAACTAACTGTGTGACCTTGGGAAAGTCATTTAACCCCAATTGCCCTACCTTCCCCCTCCAAAAAAGATAAAAATAAAAATCTTTAAAAAAAAGAAAAAGCGTTTGTAGAATCCTAAGAGTTGGGTCTGGGAATAGAAAAGAGAGGCTGTCTCTGCTCTCAAGAAGTCTACATTTTAACTGAAGGAGAATACAAATAGTAGGACCAGAAAAGAACTAATACTGACAGTGTGTTATACATTATCTCCATATTCTCCCATCTGTCCTTCATACAGAGGGAAATGTGTTTCATCATTTGTTCTCCAGTCCTGAGACTGGTCACAGCAACTAATCTGAGTTTGGCTGCCAACTTTATACTTTGAAGACCCCAGTGATACAGTACAAAGCATGTTTCCATTCATTTCAATACAGTACTTAGGTAGCACAGGCGGTGAGAGAGAGAGAGACAGAGAGAGACAGAGAGACAGAGAGAGACAAAGAGAAAGAGAGAAAGAGAGAGAGAGGCAGAGAGAGAGAGAGACAGACAGACAGAGAGACAGAGACAGAGAGAGAGTCAGAGAGAGAGTTAAACAGAGTATGAGAGAAATAAGGAGAATTAAAGACAGCAAGAGAAGGGGGGTGAGAAAGGGTGTGTATATGAGAGAGATAAAGAGAGACAGAGACAGAAAGAGGCAGGGAGACATGGAGTTCTGGAGAGTGTCTTGCTCTTAATCAGATTTCTTCCTAAAGGAATCTTTCAGAGAAGAAAGCAGATCATATTTTAAAATAAAGAAATATATATTTAAGTATGTTGCCAAATTATAGAAAAGCATGAGTATGAGTCTTGGAAATTTTAATGAGAGCAATTGCCTTTAAGAAAATTGATTATCAGTGGGAGTTAATTGTTTCTGAGACTGGGAAATAATGTAGCAGTATTACTGTAATTAAGGTTACAATATACTCCAGTGGTTTTCAAACTTTTTTTTCCCTCACAGAACAATTTTTTTCCCCGTCTGGGAGAAATCACAGCATACTGGATTTTTAAATTGGAGACAAAGAAGGCCTCCTGGGCAGGAGCCTGGACTCATGCCCTGGGCCTTGGCATTCCTCTGCTTCTCTTCTTCCTTTTTCACTCTTGTTTTACTTCTCCAGAACTCACAGAGGGGGATGTGTTTCCATAGTCGGAAGGGCTATTATAACTTTGGGAAGAACTGCGTAGCAAACTGCATCTGGGAGAGGGGACTGAAGATTTCATGGAACTCCTAGAGAAATTCACCCTCTTATCCAGTACAACTCATGTCCTGTAAATCCTCTGGAGGGGGTCCATTCAATGTGCTGAGGACCTTCCTTTAAGTCTCTTGAAATTGTGTGGCTGTCAAGGAATCCTCAGGGTGTCTATCAGATATCCTTTGCTCTAGCCATGCACCTGATCCACCTTTTTTTTTTTTTCCCAATTAAACATCTTTCTGATGATATCTTTTATACCGCTCTTGCTCAATTGCTTGTTGGTAATGTGTTACAATTTACTTATGCCAATTATGTACATCTCGATTTCCTCTTGGGTGACCTCCAAATTTAATTCTTCAGAGTCTATGGTACTCCATGGTCCTCAACTAGAAAGCATAACTAGAAGGACCTATGTACCATAGTAGTGGATCCCATTTTAGCTTCAGAACAACTTTGGGAGGTAGATAAGTAGAAGGAGGAGAGGAGGCAAGTTTGTGTCTTTGTGTTCAGTAGAATTTTACATGTCACCCCTGTCCCAAGGCCCATTGGTATGAGATTATCTTCTTACTGGTGGTAATGAATATTCTGCCCTGTGTGAGAGGTAACAGCTCTACCCTTCCCTTCATGCAAGACAAGGCATTTATCTCCACCAGTAAGGAGAGAGTCCCATGCTAAGAAACTTTGGGCTAGGGATTGTATACAAATAAAGAAACTGAGGATCAGAGGCAGGAAGTAACTTACCCAAGTTTCCACAGCTAAGAAATTTTAGAACCAAGGCACATATCCAGTTCTTTTGACTTCAAATTCAATCTTCTTTCCACAACACCAAACTACCTTTCCAGTGATTTTTGTTTTTGGATCTTATTATTTTGTCTGTAAATAGAACTCCCAGTGAGGAAACTCCCTCTACCAATGAAGACTGGTACCTGCTTTGCAAGTTAGAGTCTTAGAGAGTTGCTTGGGGATACTGAGAGATCAGAATCACAGAGCCAGAAGGTATCAGAAGCAACACTTGAATACAGGTCTTTCTTACTCAGAGGCCAACTCTCCATCACTGCCACTAAACCTTTTCCTATAATTTGACAAATAAGAATTCTTTTCAAGTTACAAGAATCTTGAGTTCCAATCTGTTTTATAGAGGCTAAAAATATGTAATGGATTGAAGACAGACAGACAGATAGAGAAGAGGGAGAGAGACACATGCACAGAGAAGGAGAAGGAGGGAGTGGGGGGAGAGAGAGAGAAAGAGAGAGAGACAGAGAGAGACAGACAGAGAGAGATATAGAGAGACAGACAAAGACAGAGAGACAGAGACAGACAGACAGAGACAGAGTCAGAAGAGAAAGAGAGAGACAGAGACAGAGAGACAGAGAGAAAGAGACAGAGAGAGAGACAGAGAGACAGAAGAGACAGAGAGAGAAAGGAAGGGAGAAGGATGGAGACAGATTTGGCAGAGGGAGAGAGAGATAGACAGATATAGAGACACAGAAAGAAAGAGAGAAACACACACAAACAGAGAAACAGATAAAGAGGAAGAGAGAGGTCTCCTTAGGTGCCTTCGAATTGCTTGTATGCACATTTCCCTTTGTTGGGCATTAGGTTTTCCTCCAACATCTCATAAACTGAATTTATTGTATTAGTATTTGAATGAGGGATTTTACCAGAGTGCCTTGGCGTGGTGCTCCTTTGGTTTGTCTACATTGTAAATTCAGAGGACATCCCATTATAGCTGGCACTGACTGTAGCAAATTCCACACTTTTTTCCTTTCTTTTGCATCTCTCCCTTGACCCTTATGAGGGCCTGATTTCTCTCTCCACCATTTTTCTGCTGCTGTTAGGTGACACTATGGATAGAATGATGGTCTTGGAGTCAGGAAAAAATGAGTTTGAATCCTGTCTCAGACACTTAACTAACTTTGTAAAGTCTGGGCAAGTCATTTAACTTCTGTCTGCCTCAGTTTCCTCATCTGTATAATGAGGATGATAATAATGGTGACTACTTCCTAAGGTTCCTGTGGGGATCAAATGAGGTAATATTTATAAAGTGCTTTTGCAAACCTTAAAGTTCCATGTAAGCACAAGCTATTATAGCAATTATTATTAATAGTTTCAGTTCTCTGTTCTTTCCATTTGTCCATCCATTAATTTTTCTGCCTGCCTTTAGTCCCTGTATCCTTTGGAAGAGCTTTTAAAATAATTTTCTTTATTCACTCACGGCCCTCTAATAGTTTTTGGGCAGATCCCTTACCCTTACTCTGCTTCCCCCTTTCTCCTCCCCAGCCTAGTACTTCAGTTATGTTCTATTTAATTCTATACTACATTTCAACTACCCTTTTTTAAAAAACTTAGTTCATGCATTAGTGTTCATTTTCTCTTCCTCACAGGGTAGTGAATTAAAAAGAGAAACTTTTTTTTATCTGTTCCCTCAAATACAGGCTAATGGTCCTTCTAAACAACATGGGGATAATCAGGACAATGTGTAGAAGGGTTTCAACTTGTTCTCATATACTTATTTCCATCCTGAGTGTTGCTGCTTAGGATTTTGAAAGGCCCATTGAGAATGTTCTCATTTTGAGATAAAGCTTCAATTAGGTCTCCGTCTTTTTCACAAGATGTCTTACCCAGATGTTCTGAGTCTTTATTAAGAAACTGCAAAGGAGCCCCAATTCTTTTCTATGCTGGAGATGTTCTTCAGAAAATATTTTTTTCAGGTGTTTATGGTTCTTTCTCTGGCAGCTAAGTATTGAAAATATGTACAGGATGTCATATGTGACCAAAAAGCAGTAATAACCTTTAAAAAATGACTAAAAGAAGGAAACACTCATTTATTATGTACCAGACAGTTTAGCAAACATTATCTTATTTGATCCTCATAATCACCTGGGAGGTAGGTACCATTATTTATCACCATTTTAAAGTTGAGGAAACTGAGTCAGACAGGTTAAATGACCTGCTTGACATCACACATGTAGTTAAGAGCCTGAACTCGGCTCTTCCTGACCCTAGGATCAGCACCCTATCCACCGTACCACCTTCTTGTTGTTCAGTCCTTTCCGTCATCTCTGATTCTTTATAACCCCATCTGGAGTTTTCTTGGCAAAGATACTGGAATAGTTTTCCATGTCCTTCTCCAGCTCATTTTACACATGTGCCACCTAGCTGTTCTTTACTGATGTACTTTTTTTTTTTACATCCTACTTTCCAAGCTTTCCACCCACCTCTCCTCAATAGAATCCTCCCTTTCCTTGTAATAGGCATAAGTCAAGTACAACAAATTTACACTTTGATCATCCCTGAATATGCATATATTATTCTGTCCCATTTATGTAGTACTTCTCTTAAGAAGTTAAGAGATGGGAAGCAAAATAGTAACATTCTCAGAAAAATTTTCAACTCCTGGAAACCTTAGCATAAAGGTGGCATAGTGGATAGGGCTTGGAGCCAGAAAGAGCAAGGTCCAAACCTCCTATCATCTCATGATTACTTGCTTAGTGGCCTTGGGTAAATCAGTTAATCCCTCTGAGCCTTTTATAATGCTATTAGATTTCTTTACTAAGTCACTGATGAGCTGAGATTTGTACTGGTTGAGGGAGTTCCCATACTGAAGAAATCATAAATCCTCCATAATCTGTGATTTGAGACTTAAAGGAAGAAATGAAAATAATTCTTTGGAAATGGTTATCTTTTATTGGATAACTCAAAAACCTCTTCTTGATTTTCAGTGGAATCCAAATGCTTAAAAAGCCGTGATCATACTTTTCTTTTTCTTTCTCTAGGTTGGTGAGATAACTTGTTTCATTAACCTTTTGTTTGACCAATTCTGCTTGTCAAATTTTTATTTCCCAAAGGAATATATAAGGTTTTAAAGAAATGATTTATTTGGGCGGCTAGGCGGTACAGTGAATAGAGCACTGGCCCTGGAGTCAGGAGGACCTGAGTTCAAATCCATCCTCAGACAATTAACACTTACTAGCCATGTGATCTTGGGCAAGTCACTTAACCCCAATTGCCCTGCCTTACCCCTTCCAAAAAGAAAAAGAAATTATTTATTCTATATGTGTACACAAACTTAGAGGAAATATTAAAAGGCAATCACATTTTCGAGATTGTACCATGTGTAGGTAGGTGAAGTAGATAGAGCATTGGACTTGGAGCAAGAAGATTGTAATGGGAATGGGAATTTGAAGATCTTCCCTGTCCCTTGATAGACCTAGGGGGGAGTTTGAAGCTTCCCTGCTGTGAAGATAATCCCTGCCCCCATAGGCTGAATGTAGTCACATACAGGAGTTTGCTGAGGAGAAGCAGAGCCCATAGAAGAGAAGCTGGTAGAGAGCAAGTCAGAGAGTTTGAGACAGTTGGGGACAGAGGAGCTTAGGCAAGGAGATAGAGAGTTTTGTGAGTAAATATTGATCTTGTATTGGTTTGTGGGAAGGCTAAAGGATGGCATGGCTTGCATCATTATTATGACTTCTGAATATCTTTGGTACTATGATGGAATCAGCTTACTGGTTTTGGGATTCGGTTTTCTGGTGTCTAAATCAATGTTTCAGTTCTATCCTGTATCTGGAGATTTTGGTATATTTTGCGATCAAATGTCATGTGATACTTATAGTCGCAGTCTTTATCGTGATTGTGAGTGCTGTAAATATTGCATTGGTGCTACAAAGACCTATCTTCGTGAGTTCATACCTGACCTCAGACACTTATTAGCTGTGTGACCCTGTGTAAGTCTTATGCCTGTTTGCCTTAATTTCCTAATCTGTAAAACGAGCTGGAGAAGGAAATGGCAATCACTGCAATATCTTGCCAAGAAAACTCCAGAATGGGGTTTCAGAGAGTCAGACACACCTGAAATGATTGAACAATAACAACAACAAAATTGTGTAAGATTCTGTATACATAATAGCGAAAATGGGCCTTTTTAAAGTTTGGAGTGGGGTATATTCATAGGATTATATAGGAAAAGAGGTGGAAGGGATCTTAGAGGTCACTTAATTGGTTCAACTCTCATTTTATAGATGTTGAAGTTGAAGCCCATGCCCAGAGTGGTTAAATTATTGTCATAAGGCAGTAAGAGGGAGATTTAAGATTTGAACCTGAGCCTTCTGACTCTAAATCCAGCTTCCTTTCCACTGTGCCATTCTGCCTCTGTCTTTTGTTCCATAATTAGAAATAAAAGCCCTGGAAACACAAATACTTGGGAGAATCACCAGTAGTTTGAACAAATTTTAATAAAATTATGTGTGATTATAGCTACTAGGGGATACCACTGACCAGTGTCTGACTCTATTTATACTAAGAACTGGTGAGGTTAGTTAAATGTTCACTTGCCATCTTCTATGGAAACCATAATATTAAAGGTCAGTCTGAAGCAATTGCCAAACTCTCTCTGGCTATCAGAGAGCTGGCTGCTTTTCTTGTTTTTACTTAGTTGCTTTACTGGTGACAATGCTTATCTTATTAGTCTATTTTTTTTTTCTTCCAATGTTTATATTTAGCCAATCATATCTTGGCTCTAGTTTCCATTCAACCAGGAGAACTCTTCCCCTTTATTTCTTTCTTAAATGTGTTTATTAATTACTTTAGCCTACATGCATATTGGAGGCAGCTAGTTTGAGTTCCAGTAGATAGAGTTCAATTCCTGAAATCAGGAAGACTCATCTTCATGAGTTCACACCTGCCCTCAGACGCTTACTAGTTGTGTGACCCTGAGCAAGTCACTTAATCCTTTTTGCTTTAGTTTCCTTATCTGTAAAATGAGCTGGAGAAGTAACTGGCAAACTGCTTCAATATATCTTTGCCAAGAAACCCCAAATGGGGTCATGAAGAGTTAGATACAGCTAAAAGGACTGAACAATAACACATGCATGCTTAGATGAATATTGGCCAAAGTAATACAAACATCCCAAAACAGGATTATCAGTAAGGGTTAGTCAGTCTCTCATATCCCTGCTCATGTGGCCACATTGTTATCTTCCAGAGTCGGGTCACTTTGTTCTCTGTCCAACCCCAAGAATGAAAAAGGAATCTGGAGTGAGAGATACAAATGGGTTCAGAAGATACAGAATGCACAGGGAAGCAATCTTTTTCAGTTCTTGCTCAGTCAACCAGTTACTTGATCAGGCAAAAAGTATTGTTGAGAGCTTCCTCTGTGCTAAGCACTAGACACTGTGCTAAGCTCCAGACCTGTCCAAAATTGTTCCTATTTCCTAATCTGAAACTCCGTTGAGCTTCAGTGTATCCTCATAATGTCTCAAGTGGAAATAAGTGTGCTTTCAGCTTCTCTGATAGAGCTCCAGCTGGACCGTCATAAGTCTAACATTCACTGTGTAAGAGAATCTTTCTGTGCTTGGTCACTGAAATTATGTTCTTTACTCCATCATCTTCAAAACCATATGTCTGAAGCCATGGGCATAGTCCCTCTTTAAATCTTAACAGTTAAGCTTGTCAGTGCTGGTCAGGGCCATCTGTTACATGATTCAATCAAATCCTTCCCTGCTTTTATAATGTGAGAGTGATAGAAAAGAGGACTATATGGCAATCCTAAAGGGTCATGGAAAGGGGTGTCACTGAGGGAGGTAAGGAAGCAGAAAAAGAAGACTGGTGGGCATCATGGTGTAATGGAAAGAACACTGGATTTGAAATCAGAGGACGTAGCTTAAAATCCTGACTCTGCCACTTATTGTGTATGTAATCTTAGGCAAATCACTTGACTCCTCTGAGTCTCAGTTTCTCCATTTGTAAAATGAAATGGTGGAGTTTGAACTAAATGGCTAAGATCTCTTTTAGCTCCAAATGTGATCCATACCTGACAAACTTCAAAGACTTCCCATTTTACCTAAGTTAGCCTTATTTATCTTCATCTGTTTGCAAATGCAGATGAATAAAAAGAAAACCATATTCTTCAGCTGCCCAGGAGACATTAAATAATGTAAGGACCAGAGGCAGAGTAAGGCTTGACTTCAACAACCTAGGTAAGCAGTCATGGCAGCAGGGGGTCAAGAAACTTTTATGATTATTTCAACTTTATTCCTCAAAAAGTAGAGGAAATGAACTGAGAAACTATTCTAGAACTGGTTATAACCAACAAGGGAAACTAGTTGACAAAGAAACAATAGAAACTTTGTGACCAAGTGACCCATCAAAGTTGGGTTTTTTTTAATGATTATTTATTTATTTTAAACATTCTTTTCTTTTAATATTTGAGTTACAAGTTCTCTCTCACTCGAACCACTCTGCTATCTATTGAGAAGGCAAGCAAAATGATGTCAATTATACATGCGAAATCCTGCAAAACATATTTCCATATTAGTCATATTGCAAAGAAAAAGACAAAAAAATAAAGAAAGCAAGAAAATTATACTTCAATTTGCACTCAGAATTCATCATTTCTCTCTCTGGAGATGAATAGCATTTTTTTTTCATCATGAGTCCTTTGGAATTATCTTGGATTATTGTATTAATCAGAGTAGCCTGATACAGTTGA
This sequence comes from Pseudochirops corinnae, assembly GCA_028646515.1. NCBI lineage: Eukaryota > Metazoa > Chordata > Mammalia > Diprotodontia > Pseudocheiridae > Pseudochirops > Pseudochirops corinnae. The sequence continues at coordinate 156,878,418 of CM053586.1, read as the reverse complement.
TCATCATTATAACATTGCTGTTACTGTGCACAATGATTTCCTGGTTCTTTTCACTTCTTATGGAAAGACTTTATAGAGGTTTTGGCATTTTTTCCCATAATTTCTCATAGCATAATAGTACTACATCACAATCATATACTACAGATTGTTCAGTCATTTTTCAATTAATGAGTATCCCCCTTGTTTTCTAATTCTTGGCCACCACAAAAAAGTTGCTATAGATATTTTTGTATGTATAGGTCCTTTTCCTTTTTCCTTTGATCTTTTTGCTATGTCAGAATGTGCACAATTTTATTTGGCCAAATTGTTCTCCAAAATGGTTAGATCAGTTCACAACTCTGCCAATAGTTCATTAGTGTAGCTCTTTTCCCTTATCCCCTCCAGCATTTGTCACTTGTAATGGGGGCCATTGTTCCTCTCTGAGAATGAAGGGCAAACAGCAATGTCATTTCTGATAGGTGTGAGGTGGTCCATCAGAGTTGGTTTATTTGCCTTTCTCTAATCACTAGTGATTTAGGGCATTTTTGTATGACTATAGGTAGCTTTGATTTTCTTCTTCTGAGAACTGCCTGTTCATATCCTTTGACCATTTATCAATTGGAAAATGACTTTTATTTCTATAAATTTGACTCAGTTCCCAATATATTTGAGAAATGAGGTCTTTATCAGAGAAGCTTACTGTAAAAAATTTTGATATTACTTCATTGTTTATGGGAGCCTTTATCAAAAAGCAGTTTCTCTCATTATCTCTTTTAATTAGGTCTGTTTTTGCTTTTGCTTTGTCTGAGATCATGATTGCCCTCCCTGCCTCTTTTACTTCAACTGAAGCATAATAGATTTTGCTCTACACCTTTATTTTAACTCTAAGGGTGTCTTTTCATTTCAAATGTATCCTTATAAACAACATATTGTTGGATTTTGATTTCTAATCCATTCTACTTTTGGTTTTATGGGTTAGCTAATCTCATCTACAGTCATAGTTATAATTACCGTGCACTTCCCTTCATCCTATTTTCTTCTGTTTATCTTTCTCTCTCCCTCTTTTTTATCTTGTCCCTCCCCAAAAGTCTGTTTTGCTTCTGACTATTGCCTTCCTTAATCTACCCTCCCCTTATTTCTTCTCCCACATCTCTTTTTCCCTTCCTCTCCTATTTCCTCATTAAGTTAAGTTTCTATACCCCACTGAGTAAGTACATATATTCTTCCCTCTTTGAACCAATTATGATGAGAGTGAGTTTCAAGCATTGCACACCCTCCTCCCCTCACTTCATGCTTTAACTATAAAACCTCTTGTTCATATGCCTTATTTATATGTGAATATTTTCCCTATTCTACCTCTCCCTCCCCCCTTCTCTCATTACACAGCTCTTTCCCACCACTTCATTTTATTTTATTTTTTGGAGATCATCCCAACATAATTGACTTATATCCATGCCCCCTCTCTATTTAGCCTCTTTCTAATTCCCTAATAATGATAAAGTTCTTAGGAGTCACATGTATCATCTTCCCATATAGGAATGTAAACATTTTAATTTTATTAAGTCCTTATGATTACTTTTTCTTATTTACCTTTTTATGCTTTTCTTGAGCCTTATGTTTGAATGTCAATTTTCTGTTCATTTCTGTTTTTCTTTTTGTCAGAAATATTTTAAAGTTCTCTGTTTCATTAAATATTCATTTCCCCTCTGAAGGATTATACCCAGTTTTTCTGTATATTATTCTTGGTTGTAATCCTAGCTCCTTTGCCTTCTGGAACATCATATCCCAATCCCTCTTTTCCTTTAATGAGGAAATTGCTACATCTTGTGTGATCCTAACTGTGGCTGTACAATATTTGAATTTTTTTTTTCTGACTGCTTGCTACACACACACACACACACACACACACAAACACACACACACACATGTCTAGGAGTTCTGGTATTTGACTATAAAATTCCTGGGAGTTTTCATTTTGGGATTTCTTTCAGGAGGCGACTGGTGAATTTTTTCAATTTCCTTTATTACCCTATGTCTGGATTTAAGATATCAGAGCAATTTTCCTTAATAATTTCTTAAAATATGTTGTCTTGGTTCTTTTTCTTTTCCTTAATAAATTTTTGTGCCTCTTTTTAACATTAAGCAATTCTGTTTTTTAAGGTGTTATTTTCTTCAACATTTTTTGTGCCTCTTTTCAAAGCTGTTATTTCCTTTTCATGATTTTCTTACATCACTCTAATTTCTTTTTACTTTACCACTTTTATGTCTTTCTTTAACCCTTCCAAGACTTCTTGTTGGACTTAGATCTAATTAGCATTTTTTTGAGGCTTTGTTTCTAGCTGTTTTCACATTATTGTCTTCTGAGTTTACATCTTGATCTTCTCCATCATTATAGTAGCTTTTTATGGTCAAGTTCTTTTTGTGTTGTTCGCTCACTTTTCTTGCCTATTTCTTGGCTTTAAACTTTATGTTAAAGATGGGCTTTACTCATCTAGGGTTGAGGAGGCACTGTGCCAAGCTTCAGGCTTTTTCATGCTGCTTTTAGAGTTAATTTTGGAGGATTTATAAGTTTTTGGTGCTTCCAAAGTGATGTTATCCTGGGAGGGGGTGTGGTCACTGCTCTCCTTGTCTGTGTTTTAATCCTTACTCAGGAAGGGTCCTTGTTCCCTTGAAGCTGCCAGTGTTAGTGCTCCTCTTGGCCTTAGAACTGGTACCAGGACCCCTGCTCTTGTGTGCCCAGAACATAAGCATTCCCCTATACCCTGGAACTGTGACCCAGAATTGCTTATGGGCAATAGAATTGTCAGTCAGTGCCAGTTGCATCCAGTGTGAGCAAAGAGTCCCCTGTAATCTTTTTTCTGACCAGTTGTCCAACACTCTTACCATCTCTGGGCTGAGAGCTCCTGAAGCTGCTGTCACAGCTGCCTCCAAGGCCCACTGCTGGTGCTGCAGCTGCTCTCACTCCAAGCTGGCACCTATCCCAGTATCACAGAGCTTTCCTGCCAACCTCCCAAGTTGTTTTAGGCTAGAAAAGTGTCTCACTCTGACCCATTGTTGACTCTGCTACTCCAAAAACTGATTTGAGGAGTTATTTTAAAGTTATTTGGAGGGAAATGTTGGGAGAGTTAGGCTGGATTGTTGCCTGTGCTCCACCATCTTGGCTCCCCCTCCAGAGTTCTTGATAGAGGAAAGAAAAGCAAGGCATAGTATAGCATGCACTTTAAATTTGAGGGAAATAGATTTCAGTGTGTTTAGGATTCTACGGCCTAAAATTCTCTAGAGAGATAAGTAATCTCAAGAAAGATCGAAAACTTCTTTCCATTCAAGAATGGAAGACACAGAGGAGTGATTTCAATTAGAAGAAAAAGGGCAATGGTTTAAAAAAGACTCATGTGGTTCCAGAGGGAGCTTGGTTAGATTACAAATCCTTGGATTATAGAAAGATGTGTACAGGAGATGGAAGAAAAGACAAGTGTCTGTGGATAAACAAAGAAGAGGAACATGACTCAATACAAATAAGGCCAGGAACAATTAACCCAGAATGAGCTGAAGGTGGCAATACATGCTCTGGATAGTCAAACTAGCTTGTTTAGCTATGTCTTAGGGCATGAGGGAGACCAAAGAAGGATAGAACTGCTGCCTGAGGTGGATAGGATGTTGATGATGGATGACAGAGAAGAGGCAGAATTACTTGAATCTTATTCTATTTCCATTTTCTCCTACAAGATGAATGACTCTTGGACTGGAAAGGCTAGATCAAAAGGTTATCAGAGAATTAGTCCCCGCTCCCCGCCCTCCATAACTGTGGACTTAATAAGAGAAAACCTAGCTGTCCTTAAGGATTGCAAATCACCAAATAGCAGACTATATTCTAAAATACTGAAAGAACTAGCATATATGATTGCTAGATTGTCACCAGTGATTGTTAAAAGACCATTGGGAATGGCAGAAGAACTATAGGGTTCTAAGAGACCAAATGTCTCCATTTTCCAAAAAGAGGAAGAAAGCAGAGACTGCAATCTCTGCAGTGATTTTGACTTTTCCTGGCAAAAATCTAGCAATATTATTAAAAGAACATTTTGCAAGCATTTAGAAAGGTTTCACAGTTGTCATTACCAACTCCCTCCCCAGCAGGAGTTAACTCATTAGGTCCTTGAAGCTTGTAAGGGCTATGAAGGAAAGATCCAGTAGAGCTTCATGATGAGCAGGTCAACAGAGTATGTATGCCACAATCACCTCATTACCATTTGTGAGAGAGAAGAAAAAAACTTAGGGGGCCATGGAGGTATGATCTCTGTGTTTAAGTATTTGAAAGACTGCCTTGTAGAAGAAGGATTAGGCTTATCTGGCTTCTTCTCAAAGGCAAAACAAAACAAAACAAAACAAAACTAGGAGCTATGGCCAAGTTGCAAGAGATAAATTTTAGGTTTGATGAAAGGGAAAAAGAAAAGTAACTTCCTAACAATCTGAGTTATCCCAAAGTGGAAGGCAGTGCCTCCTGAGGTACTTGGCTCTTCAGATGTTTTAAGTAGAGCTTGGATCATCACTTGTCAGGTGTGTTGTATAGGTGATTCTTGTTTGATCACTCTATCAACAAATATTTAAGCATTTGTTAAGCACCTATTATGTGCTATGTGCTGTACTAAGCCCTTAGGATACAGATACAAATAATGAAACAATTCCCACTCTTAAAGAGTTTATGTTCTAATAGTGGAGATTTGTACATACACACACACACATACTCACATATGCACATTGGTATATATGTATATGCATGTTTGTGTATGTATGTATATACTTAGAATACACATGTATTCTCATATATATACACACATCTATATGTATGTGGGAATTCATGTAGATATACTTATAAACCTATGCATATACATATGTATACTGTGTATATATGTATGTGTATACTTGATAAATATGAAGAGAATAACTATGAATATGTATAAAGCAGTTAAATACAAATCAGGAAAATCATCATCTGGAAGATGGTGTTTGAGTTGTTTTTTTTTTTTTTTTAAGAAAAAAAGGATTTTATGAGGCAGAAGTCAAGAGGGAATGTATACCAGGTATGAGGAATGGTCAGTGCAAAGGTATGGAGATGGGAGATGGAATACTGCTTACGAGGAACACAGGGAAGTCCAGTTGGCTAGATTGGAGAGGACAAGAGGGGAAGTAATGTACAATGTGACTGGAAAGATAAGTTGGGGCTGGGTTGGTGAATGTATTTAAAAGCCAAACAGGACTTTACATTTTATCCCAGGAGGCAATAGGGAGCCTTTGTGTAATGTTATTTGGGGGGATGACTTGATCAGATCTGCTGCTAAGGAGTGTCACTCTAATAGCCAGTGTGGAGGATGGTCTGGAGTGGGGAGACATGATGCCAAGAGACCAATTAGGAGACCAATTAGACCAGTTGTCCTGACTTAGGTTGGACTAGAGGAAATTGTTCCCAGCCCTGAGATTGTGACTTCTGACTGCCATTATGAAAGATTTCACTGGTGTATAGGAAAGAATACTCTATTTGAATTCATGGGATTATAGGTTCACAGTTTATATAGAGAGTTGCTAATTTCAAACCCTGCATTATGTCTTCCCTGTATGGCCTTGAGTAAGGCTCTTTACCTGTCTCTGGTCTTGAGTTTCCTTACCCATAAAAGGAAGCAGTTAGATTGAATGATTTCTAAGACCTCACCCTGCTCTGGAGTATATGATCTTTATACATAAAATCTTAGTGAATTAAATTATAAAAGTAGTAAAGTTGGTGTATGGTGGCCACTTTCTGAATGAAACCTTATGGTTTCTGTTTGTTTTTTTTTTTTCTTTCAGTTTTGAAATTTCATCAACCTGGGCTTTTAGGACAACGAATTTTTCATCTCAAGTAGAAGCTTTGGCAATATATAGTAATCAGAGTAGCTCAACTCAGACGCTTGTTGGCAGGAATTTGAAAATCTGCCCTCTGGCTTCTTTTGCTTCTCATCTGTATTTCATAACATAAAATTAAGAAGAATTTCGCATAGATGAAGTCTGCCTACTGAATGATGCTTGCAAATAACACATTCATCAATTAGCATTTGGGTATTTTGATTAAACTATTTTGCAAGTGATTTCACTTTAGCATCGGTTGAAGAGCATAGTTAGGAGGAAAAATTTGTTTTGGCAGACAGCATCCTTCTGTCCTTCTTCTATTTAACAGGCGAAAAAGTAATATCAATTTCAATGTGGCCCTTTTGCTATTCAGGTAATCTTCTTCTCCTGCAACCTTTAAGGTCATATGAAACATAAAGTAATAGGAATTGTCATAGAGAATTACTGTTCCAATTTAAAAGAAGGCCAAACAATGACTTCATCCTTTTATTGATGCTCTACCAGAGATAATTGGACAACTTTTCCTTCCCCAGTCTGCTGTTTAAATCTTTTGTCTTGATCTCAATGTTCATATTTCAGTCACACCATTTAACTGCATTAATTCTATTATTCACATGCATTATGTTTTCTCCTGTCATTCAAATAATTTTTTCTTTCTGTTTAAAATTGCACATTTTTTTTATCAACAACCTTTAATATTCTCCCCTAGATACCTCGAATCATCCTAACTCACCCTTCCACTTCAGATGAGGACACTGACCTATTGTCTCAAGACCCAGAAGACTTCAGGATGGAAGACTTCACTATTGATGGTGTCCCCCTCCAATTGGACTGTCTGAATAATACCCCTCATCCTCCCTGAAAAAGTGATCCCACTGAAAAGCTTGCTTTTCATTGTTAAACTTTTGCTAACACTGAACCACAATGCCTTATTCATAGTTTATCAATTTTCCACGAGTGTCGACTTTGAATTGGAACAAACAAAACTCATTACTGTTCATTCAAGTCGCCTTCACAGTAAGAAAGATGATTCCATTGGGATTTTGTGCACTTGGAAATGTAATGATTTGAATCAACGGACATCCATGGTTATCGTGACAGATTTCATGTGTCCACTTTTAAGTGAATTTTCCAAGCAGAAACAACATGAGGGTAGTTTTAATCTTTACATTTCACTGGGGAAAAAGGTAAAAGTAATTGTATAGATTTTTACCTTATTCTATTATGTTCCCCTGATGGGGCCTATTCTTTGTTTCATTTATAAAATCCCTTAGCTCCCAAAGGTTGGTTGTTCATATTATGTTGTTTTTTATTTGAATAAAATGTCACTTTCAGTCTAGTGAATGCCTTTTTTCCCCCTCCTTATAGCTTTGGTGTGTTTTTATAAATATCTGAGTCACTAGAATTTACAGTAACTATTCCCCAAACCCCTGTACTCCCCAGATCCTCAGCAGGAGTGTCAGACAGACACTTCGCGCACACAGTACTTTGTTTCTCACCAAAACCTGTGCCTCAACTCCCAATACGCTCCTTTATCCAGTAGCCACCGCTGCTTCTCTTCAAAGTATTTTTAGTTCTGAGTCTGCAAAGCAGAATAGAATACTGCTCTCAGAGGATCTACAACCTGAAAACTGGAAGATTTAATATTTTCTGTATGGAGTAACCTTTTGAAGTGATTCCATAAAGAACCATGAAGGTTTGTCCTTATCATGTTGTGATTTTTTATTTTTGTCTGTGTGAGTACTAAGATTATATGACCTCTTGGCAGAACAGTAATAGTAACAGTAAGTTCTTATGGGGATCAGGCTGGCTGGGTGAGCAGAGGTTAACCACCAAGCCAGGACTGGCCGTTTTGTGCTTAAGGTCTCTCTTTTTTAATAGGAACTAAAAGCTAATATTTTTATAGTGGTTACTATTTTCCAGGCACTATGCTAAATACTTTACGATTATTACCTCATTTGAACCTCTCATCGTCTCTGCGAGGTAGGTGCTATCATTATCCCCACTTTATGGATGAGCAAACCGAGGCAAACAGAGATTAAAAGATTTGCCCAGGGTCACACAGCTTGTAAATATCTGAATTCAGAGTTGAACTCAGTTTTTCTTGACTCTAGGTCAAGTGCTCCACCTAGCTTGTGTCCTTTAATGTTTGGGAGGCAATTTAAATCTCATTCCAATCCTTACCTTTCCTAAATTCTTTGATCGTGACCTGGCTTTATAATTTTAATTGTAATAAATATTTGTGAATTGCCTGCCATACAAAGGACACTGTGTCAGATGTGAGAGAGATAAAATGATTAGGCAAGATAAAGTCCCTGCCCTCATAGAACTTATAATTTAGTAAGAGAGCATTTAAACAAAATAATTCAAATTAAAAAACGATAATTAATTCTTCTCCAACCAAAGCTCCCCAGGTTCAAGGTGCTCTGTTTATTCACTCAAAAATAAAGCTTTTGGGGTCCTGTTAATTGTGGCTAATTTTGTCAATCAGCTGGAGAGCACAACTGGTTTTTGAAAAAGGTGCTTAATGATAGAGCATAACAGCACAAGTAATAATAAAACATAAAAGAAAAGAAATAATAGACATTTCCTCTCTAAGCCTGGGGCATGTTCTCCCACAAAAAATATAAAGAGGGAGAAATTAGTGACTTTCCTGCTCTGAGTGCAAAGAGTACACACATAAAGGAAATGCACATGGTGGGAGTGCTTGTATGGAGGGCTATTCACAGAGAGCACCATGGAGGAGAATATAGCTAAGATACATGCATGGAGGGGCAGTTCCCATCTCTGACTCTGAAGGACCTCAGATAATTTTTGGTGATATCACTCACCTGTTCTCACTGTCTCATGTAGTGCATAATATCCACTTGACATGTGTTTTCTGCCAGACATTTCCTTGTTCCTCTGCTTTAAATGTAGTCTTCGCTGAGTTTGATTCCTACTGTTCTCCTGTGGCTGTTGCTCAACACTGTACCACTGGGTCTACCATAATGACTGGTCTCTTCCAGCTGTGACTCTATAGGTTTAAAGCTGGAAGTGGATGCAAAAGTAATGTAGTCTGACCCCCTCATTTTACAAATTGGGAAACTCAACCTGGATGAAGCTATATAATTGATCTGAATTATAAGGGTTCAAGTGGGTAACGCCAATATTTGAAACTGGGTCTTCTCATGCCAACTCCAGTGCCCTTCCACTGTAGTATTGATGGAGCTTCTAATTCTAGCTTCTAGTTTCAGTTGTAGTCCTTAGCTGGGGTGCTCTGTCCCTCACAAGAGGAGACCTCTCTGTTTTACTGAGTCTTGGTTATAACGAGTAGTTCCTCTTCAGAAGGGAGAACTTTACCCCAGTTGTCTACCTCTTTAGAACACATAACAGGCCCAATTAGCTAGTGTACTTAGGCCCAAGGGAATTAAATATATAATATATGTATATATAAAGATAGATAGATATAGGTATATATATATATATATATATATATATATATATTTTTTTTTTTTCTGGTCACTGAGCCCTGCATCTCCAACAGAGACTGTTCTCTAAGTGCTAGGAAGTTTATGAAGCTCCTTGTTTAATTCCCAACTGGGGATCCTGTTCCCTCAAATTCATTTCAGAGAGAGCTTAGCTCCCAAAGACCCACAAAGTCATGTGAGTTTGTTCCCTTCCAATATCTATGTAGAACCAACATCCTTTGTAACTGCTACCCAAATGAAACTAAGGCAGCACAAAAACTAAACCTAGGAGTCAAGGTCATTGATTATCTCCTATCTAACCACATTCCTAACCCTTCATGTCTATGTGTACAGACAAAACCTATTTCAGACTTTGAGCTTCTCCTACAGATACATAATAGGTAAAATAAGACCATAAGCCAAGAAATTTGTGGAATGGGGCTCATGGTGCTGACTAAAGTGGGTACTGATTGAAGAGAAACATTGGTTGTTTTGTGCAAGCCTAGCCATGTTTTTCCACAATCAATGAGCTCATCATTTCTTATGGAATCATGATCATATACCACAACTTGTTCAGTCATTCCCCAATTAATGGGTATACCTAAAATTTCCAGTTACTTGCCACCACAAAAAAGATGCTATAAATATTTTAGAACACATAGGATCTTTTCCTTTTTCCCTAGTCATCTTTGGAAATAGACCTATTAGTGGTATTGCTGGGTGAAAGGGTATAGGCAGTTTAATACCTCTTTGGACAAATTTCCAGTTTGCTCTCCAAAGTGGTTGGATCAGTTCCAAGTTCCACCAGCAGTGAGTTAGTGTCCTAATTTTCCCATATCCCCTGCAACATTTGTTACTTTGCCCTTCAATCATTTTGTAATCATCGTTTTTTATTCTACTATGTAGTGAAAGTTCTTGTGTTATTTCATAAATTAAAATAAAAAAATAAAAAAAGAGGAACATTGGCATTATCATACTGCTGTAACACCAGGGATGGGAATTAGGATTGTGGCACCTGCTAAAATATATGGATGAGGCAGATTGTGTCTCTGCTACAACTAGTACACATTCAAAGAGGAAATAGCCATGAATAACTTGGACTGAAATATTTACCACTTGACAATAGTCAACAAACATTTATTAAGCACCTGCCATGAGCCAGATACCATGCTGAACGGTGTTCTATGACTAAATCACTTTCATTTTGTGGTCCTCAATTTCCTCATCTGATAAAAGGGCGACAAATATTTGTTCTACCTGCCTCAGAGGATTACTGTAAAGAAAATGCTTTGAGAGGCTTAAAAGACTATAGAAATATGAGCTCTTTATCATAAAACCTCCAAGATCTTGCATCTTGATGCTTAAGCAATCCCAGTTGAATTAGAATGAAATAAAGTGCTGAGCACATATTTACCCAGCTAGTTTCACACCCAGAATGTGTTATTTTGACATATGCCATCTTTAGGCTATAAAGGGAGATTGGATGGGGAAGAGAAATAGGGTGCTTCAGCATGGAAATTGACACTTGAATTACACTGAGCATTTGCAAAGAGGATGCTAATAAAGAAATAGCCTCAAGATCAATGAAAGGAATGTCGACCATAGGCAGAATCCACAATAACATGACCTCAGTATGAACTAAGAATGAATTGAAGCCAGTATAGGCCCTTATGACTTGATATATGCAAGGTTACAAAAACTGTGATGAACAGCAACTGAGGCAGGGCATCTGGGAGGTGAAAATGAGTGAAGTTTGGGGAGCAGTTAGGCCTTTGAGCATCACAAAGTTGGAAAAAGAGTAGGATGAGCCTTTAGATATGGGCTCCCCTGTGTTGAGATGCAGAGATTTACATCATGGATGCATAGCAGGTCTATTTCTTATACCTTCTAGATGGAACTATTTAGGCTCAATTAAGTATTTAGATAAATTCTAGTATCCTCCAAGTTATTTTGGAACCTGATAAGTTCACTACTCTGTGTGTGTGTGTGTGTGTGTGTGTGTGTTGAGGGAGAATGATGGGAACAAATTCACTCTAGGTAATCAGCACATCTTTAAAATGATGCACCTAGAATTTGAGCATAATACTCAAGATACATTTTACCAGAGAAAAGTTCAGTATAACTATCACCTTGCTCATTCTGGACAGTATGTTCCTCTTCTCTTACTCCAAGATAAGATTATTTATCTTATCATACTTGCAATCCATTAAAAATCAGAGATCTTTCTTTTTCAAAAAAAATAAATATTTTTTTTATCATACAAGATCTGCCTTCTCATATTTCCACCCCAAACTCTTGCTCAACCCAACTGAGAAACTAAGAAAAATAAAACCCTTTACAAACATGTATGGCAATGGATAGCCAATCAAAACATATTTCCACATTGATTATGTCCAAAAATATTTGTTTCATTCTATACTCTATCTTCTCTCTATTAGTAGGTGGATAACATGCATCCTCATTAGTTCTCTGAAAAGGTTGGCTGGTCATTACATTGCGAGGAGTTCAGCACAATATTTATCTATCATGTTTATATACCATGGCTTATTCAGCCATTTCCCAGTTTATGCTTCTCCTTTAGATTCACATTCTTTGCCACTTCAAAAAGAGCTATGGATATTTTTATTATTACATAAAATATAGTTTGTTTTATTGTTGACATTGTTGTTGTTCATCCTTCCTTTAGAAGAAGACAAATGATATCTTGGAGTGATGGCTTGATTTTGAAAGTGGAAGAAATTTAAGTGAGGCGGAGTTGTGCAAAGTTGTCAGCCTTAACTCTTTCTTCCAGGGTCATTGGAATCCAGTGGCAGGACAAGAGACAAGATTACTGGTGGCAGCCTGGGATGCAGTAGATGATTTGGCATCTATAATGGTAATGGTAATTTGAAGATCTTCCCTAACCCTTAATAAGTCTAAGGGGATTTGATGACCTTCCCTGCTTTGGAAATAAACTCTGCCTCTTGATAGGCTAAATGTAATCACAAGGAGCCTGTGGTGGGAGGAGTTTATTGAAGGGTGGAGTAGAGCCCTCAGGAAGCTAACTGAGAGTCAGAACAATCTAGATGGTTGGGAGGAGAGAATGCTTCCAAGGGAGACAGATAGACTTGTGAGTAAATATTGGTCTTGCATTACTTTGTGGGAAGGCTAAAAGATGCTGTGGCTCTCTCCTACATTGTGTTGCATTAACTTATATGTTGTTATAATGGATTTGGTTTTCTGGTGTCTGAATAAATGTTTTGCTTTTATCTTCTATATGGAGAGTCTGTTATATTTTGTGATCAAGCACCGTGTGTGTGTGTGTGTGTGTGTGTGTGTGTGTGTGTGTGTGTGCGTGTGTGTGTATAACCATGGGTGCTGTGAATACAGCATTGGTGCTACTACATCTCTGATGCTTGACCAAAGCACTCTACAGTGACTACTTCATCTGCCTTTATGGCCATTCAAACTAATTGTTCTCATTTGCCTACTCCTCTGGAAGAAATCTTTACAACTTTGGGGTAGACATCCCGCTAACTCACATACAGATCTGAGGCCTCTTGGTTACCCTCAATCTGTTTTAGCCTGTCTGAAGAGATGTTTTACCAGAGTGTGACCATTGCTCATACTATAGCTTCTTGGAGCCACAGGTAAGAGTTGGATGGACACTAAACGTGGATGAGCAGCCCTTGAAAAGGGTTTGGTAAGCCCTCATACTAGAGGTGCTAGTCCTCCCTAAATACCCCATACATTATACATGAAATATAGTTTATTTTGCATAGACCTAATTCCTCTGTTAACCTATCCCTCTCTTTTCTCTCTCTCCTATTTTCCTGTTGAGTGAAATGTATTTCTGTACTCATTCTGTGTGTGTATATTCTTCCTTCATTGAAATCATTCAGATCAGTGAGGTTCAAGTTTCAGCTGTTCCCGCACCTTGTTTGTGTAGATATCTACATGTGCACCCTAATTGTGTGAAATAATTTACCCCTAACTTTCCTCTTCCCCTCCCTTTCTATTTCTTTTCTTAAGCTCCTCAAGACATATCTGAACCAATTCCAAGCTTTGACTAAGTGGAGTCCCTTTGTGCATCTTGGTGATGATAAGGTTCAGAAGGGACATATATCATCTTCCTTTATTTAAATGTAAGCAGCTTATCCTTGTTTATTCCTTTATCATTGTTCATTCATGTTTACCTTTTAATTTTTCTCTTCATTATTGTGTTCGAACTTCAAAGTCTTCATCATGAATGCTTGGAAGTCCTCTATTTCATTAAAGATCCATTTTCTCCTTGTGGGGAAACTCCCACATTGCATTAGGCCATTTTACAGTTCAAGTTAATGTTGACTATAAGGTCATACCATTTGCCTTCTGGAATACTACGTTCTAAATTCTCTACTATTTTGTAGTGATGGCTGCTAAATTGTGGACAATCCCGACTATGGCTCTCAGTACTTGAATTAATGCATTTTCACTTCTTGCAATATAGGTATATGTGTGTATGTGTGTGCATATATATATATATATGTATACATGTTTGTATATTATATATTTGTGTGTATATATCAATGTATATACACATACATTATGTATGTTCTAGAGATAGGCTCACTGGCCTATACTTTGTAGATGCTTTTCTTTTCCTTTTTTGTGCAGGACATTTGCTTTCTTACAGTCCTGTAGTAGCTCTTCTATTCTCCACAGTCTTTTTAACAATCATTGACAGCAGCTCATTGATCACAACTGCCACTTCTTTTGGTCCTCTAGGTTTGTCAGAGCCTGGTATCTTGAAATCACTGAGGACAGCTAAATGCATCCCTACATTACCATCCTCTCTCACTTATTGGAGATTTTAACTATTGACCATCTTGACTCAATCTTCCTAGTCCAAAGATCATTTGCCTTGGAAGAAAAAAAGAGGAACAAAATTCTGATTTCTCTCTGTCACCTATTACCGACATTTTATCAGCCCAGAACAGCAATCCCATACTTTCTTTGTTCCTGCTCATGTGTCTTATATAGTTAAACAGGCTTGCTTTGCAATCCTTAGCATTCACTGAAAACCTTAGCTTATTCTGAGCCTTGGTACTCCTAACACTATTTTCACAAGACCATGTTCTTTCTATGTATCCCCCTCTCTTTTTCCTTCTCTCCAAAGGAAGATAAATTTTGATGGCCAGAAGCTGCCCACTTAACTTGGGGTTTACTGGCTAGATTCATTTGTTCATTCATTCGTTCCTTCCTTCCTTCTTTCCTTCCTCCCTTCCTTCCTTCTTTCCTTCCTTCTTTCCTCCCTTCCTTCTTTCCTCCCTTCCTTCTTTCCTTCCTTCCTTCTTTCCTTCCTCCCTTCCTCCCTTCCTCCCTCCCTCCCTCCCTCCCTTCCTTCCTTCCTTTCTTCCTTCCTTCCTTCCTTCCTTCCTTTCCTTCCTTCCTTCCTTCCTTCCTTCCTTCCTTCCTTCCTTCCTTCCTTCTTTCTTTCCTTTCTTCCTTCCTTCCTTCCTTCCTTCCTTCCTTCCTTCCTTCCTTCCTTCCTTCCTTCCTTCC
>CM053586.1:156810247-156863090 GCA_028646515.1 Pseudochirops corinnae | reverse complement strand
GTTTTTCCAACAAGCAACAAATTAGTAAACTATTTACAAAACCCCAGTGGTATCAACGTTAACAACCTCATAAAAAAATGAAACCAGGAACCAGAAGAAATTTACAGGTATAAAGGAGGAATGATATATAAGTTCTCTTTGAAGAGGAAGTTAAAGAAGTTGGCAGTTGTACGTTCAAAGACACTAAGAAACATGGATTCATGGGTCACTTGATCATCTCTTCTTGCTATGTTCATAATGAATGTGAGCAAAAAAGACCGTCATCAATATAACCATGTCGTATGTTTCAACAATTGTGGTAGAGAATGTCTCTGAAAATCCTGACTGGGTTCTTTAAACCAATGGTGACAAACTCAAAAAGAAACAGGATACATCAGGACCCTCGTGGGCTACATACTGACTCAGACATATTGATATTATTTATGTTTTATTGTCTTTCTCTTTTGCTAAATATTTCCCAATTACATTTGAATCTTGTTTAGGCACAGGAAGGAATGTTGTGAGCTGGGTGTGGATCATGTATTTGATGTACCTATTTCAAATTAATTCAAATTGACTTGGATATTTAGTGATTCCAATGAAAAGGCATGTATGAGGGGATGGCAGTGTTGGAATATATGGCTTAGGTTTAACATACAAAAGGTGTTGAAAGCTTGTTGATTTTTTTATAAGCTTCCTACCCATATATTGTGTATACTTTCTTCCAGAAGAGAGTTAAAGGTACTAGATATTGGAAAGGATTGTGGAAAGATGGCAGAGTAGGTCAGAAAATTCCAAGCTCTTAAGATTTCCCCCCACAAAAGAGTTAAAATAGCACCTTAGGGTGAATAAAGTATGGGTGGAGATAAATAAGAATAGGGCATAACTGGGGTCCTCCAGGGACAATTTGAGAAGATCTAGAAGAAAAATCCCAGGACCAGGTTTGGTGCCTGTGAAGAGTAAGCACCTCCAGGCTAGGTTCCCTTTTAACAACAAATGGCAAGCTCTGGGGTTAGTTGGTCTGAGAGGCTGCATGGGTTCCAGCAACAGGAACTTTTACCCCCGGGGATAGTGAGGGGGGTTGGACTCTGAGCCCAGGGAAGATAGAGGGAACCTCTGCTGACCAGGAATGCCAGACCCAGCTGTGCTTTGAAGAGCAGTGGGGGCAAGAAGGAACCAGCACACGCCTGGTGAATACAGAAAGAGTGGGGCTGAAAGCTCCTGGCTTTGGCACTTACAGGAGGCTGGAGGTTTGGCTTTGAGTTTTAGGTTAGAGGGAAGGACTGAAGATCTGGGGCAAGAGGCACCATTTCCCATACCCCAGGGCTGGAGGTGAGTACAAAAATTATTACCACAAAAAATTCACAGGCAAAGGAGAAAGAATCCAACCATAGAAAGCTATTATGGGACTAGAGATGACTGGGGTTCATCTTCAGAGGAGGATATTGAAGTAAAGAAACTCCCAAAAAGTAACATCAAATGGTCACCTGCCCAAAAAGAATTCATAGAAGATATTAAAAAAGACTTAAAAAAATCACATGACAGAGATGGAGGAAAGGTGATAGATATGGTGAATATGATCATAAGAAATGAAGTTGACTGTATCTTAACGATAAGACATAACTGCTGACTAATATGGAAGGCATATTAGAGTAAATGGCAAAATCAATATCACACTAAAAGAGGCTAAAATGAAAAGACACCATAAATAATTGCAACAACTTTTACCTGACCTATTCCAATGTAACAGGGGATATTCCATGGCCCATTGGTCTACTTTAGCTAGGCCACATTCCATGTAATGTTTAGTCTATGTCCTAGTCTAATACATGGTACATGCTTATAGTCAATTTGCTGTTAAATAGGATAACTAAAGGAAAGTTACGTGGTGCAATGGATAGAATGCTGGGCCTGTCGTCAGGAAGACTCATCTTCTTGAGTTCAAACCTGGCCTCAGGTCACTGAGGTCACTAGCTGTGTGACCTTGGGCAAGTCACTTAACCATATTTGCCTGTTTCCTCATCTATAAAATAAGCTGGAGAATGAAATGGCAAATCACTCTAATATCTCCATCAAGAAAACTTCAAATGGGGTTGCAAAGAATCAGACGTGACTGAACAACAAAATGCTAACTAGTGCAAGCAAATCACTAATTAGTCTTATATTTTTCAATGAAATTTATTAATCAATTCATACAAACAATACAAACATCAGCCCCTCTAAGGACAAAGAACCAACCAGTTGTTTAGAGGTCTGGGTAATCTTATACTGTTGCTCATGACAAAATCCTCTCCATCCAGACAGAGAGTTGTATTCAAGAGTCTCTTCAAGGAAGAATTCTGGCAGATCTGTGATAGTCGGCACTACCCTCAAGCAAACATAGGCTGCTAAAGTCTTAATTACAGGAGTCTGCTATCATCCTGGCATAGGAGCAGGCTGATGGCTAGGGCCTCCAGTAGATTTCTTATAGCAATGAGTATTCCTTATTTTTTTGACCATATAATTTGATTAATAATTCATTATATAAGCTACTGATAAAATTGTTTATAATATTTTTCCTTTGACACTTTGTCTTATGGAGGGTTCACATATGCTAATCAGCTGCTTAAGAATGCAGACATGTTATTTACTAGATCATACCACACAAAATGCTCACCTTATTATTGAAAAACATCTTAAAGGAAAACAATTTTCTCAAAACAATTCAAACACAAATAGAAGCTTAAAACAAAATAGAGTTAGTTATGTTAGACTGACAAACTTATTCCTAGTATCTTATTAAGGTAATGAAACTTACTCTCACTAAAGTAAGTTATATCTGGGGAAATGTGTGGTTCGATATTGAAAGGCTTGTCAGGGAAGGCTGTGGTAAAACTTTAAAAGACGGAATTAGGTGCTAAGCCAGGAGAAGCATCCCACTCAGTGGAGTGTTTTGGAGAGGCAATCAGGGTTAAGTGACTTGCCCAGGGTCACACAGCTAGTATCAAAGGAAGATTTGAACTCAAGTCCTCTTGATTCCAGGATCAGTACACCATCTAACTGCCCCTCTAAGGATCTTAGAGGGAATGACTTCTCTCTTTCTCTCTCTCTCTCTCTCTCTCTTCCTTTTTTCCCTTCCTGCCTCCCTCTTTCCTTCTCCCTCTCCCTCTCTTTGCTCTCTCCCTCTCTTTCCCTGTCTACCCTTCCTTTCAGAACTCTTTGAACATCTTCCTGTGAGGAGCAGGAAGGTACAATCCTTTCTATACTCTCCCTGGCCACTCTGAGCACATGGAAGTTAAAGTGAATATATTGGTTTAGGTAAACATGAAATTAGCTCAAAAAAGCCTTAGTTGTCTTGTCTGCTTTATGTTTCTTTCTTGAACTTGGAAGACTGAGCAGTGACCTTAAGATGAATATTTCTAAGCTTGGAGGTAACTGTTAAACAGGACAGGTCCTGGGTCTTCAGGTGGTTCTGACTTCCCCACAGGAGGAATCCCAGCAAGTACTTCAGAACTGCTTGGAGAGGGTAATAAAAGCTAAGGGAATGAGCCCAACCTCACCTGAAACCCTAGAAGACATGGGCCTGAAAGGATTTGTTTGGACAGCACTGAATCTAGGTGAATGTGAAATTCCAATTCAGTTGTCCGACAAAATACTTCATAGTTTGATGTTTTAAATATCAATCTCCTGAGAGAATAAAACAGCAGTATTTAAATATTTATTAATGCATGCTTGTGAGTCTCTGGTATAAAATATTTCTTTTCTGGGGAGAAAACAAATCTCCCCCCTATATCTGATTTACAATGCGTATTGTGTACTATACTTTTAAAGAAGACCATAGACATCAGTGGAACAAACTTTAAGTGATTTTCCCCACATCATTCTGGGGTGAGAGTTTTAAGAGCCAAAGAGTGTGAGAAAAAGCCTTATTCTCCTTTATGGAACCAGGCTCTCCCATGTCTGAACTTCATCTATGTGCATCAGTACAGATTTGAAAGGAGAGCCTTGGTGGAGAAGGAGAAGGCAGGCATTCCAGCTCATTTGGGACCAGCTGCTGCTGCTGCTGTGTGTATATTGTATAAATAAGCTGTCCATGCCAAGAAATGAGAAAAGCATAGATATTGATCTTGATTATCATCATTCTCTGCAAAATATTAATATCTAAAAACAATTACCACAACAAGGAAGCCTAAACAGTCCATGTGAGAGATGAAAGAGTTCAGAGTCTGAATCTGAGGTCAGAAAGGGTCTTTATTTGTTCTCATGAGAAAAGACTCTGCCCCTGTCGCTCACATGGCGTCTGCCAGGGAGAGAGCAACAGGTAGAAGCCAGCCCATGGTTATATAACCTTCTAATGCAGAAACCCAACCCCCCAACAGGCCTTCACTCTTATTGGTAGGGAGGCTCCCACAACCTGAGTGGGAATCTATCTCTGAGACAGAGGACCTGAAAACATGTGGGTGTCCAATGAAAGTCAGGGTTCCTTATCTGACATATCTTGTGCTGAGGTGGCACTGGGGGGGGTCTCCATTGCTCTAAGTCCCAGATTCCTGGAAGATCAGGTGACCTCTAAACATAGGCCTAGTGAATACTGAAGCCATTCTAGATTTGATTTTTCAGAATAGGGAAACTTCACTATAAATTATCCCTCACAGTCCACAAACTGCTTTAGCAAACATTTGATCTTGTCAAGTAGAAAGACATGGCAGCTAAAGGCAAATTAGGGTTAGAATATAATAAAGCCCTGGGGAAGAGGATGGCAGAAGGTTATGAACAGTGAAAGCAACAGGTCTAAAGAAAATTTGCACTGAGTAAGTCACTAAGCCACATTATTCCAACAGCATTACTAGATAAAACTGGCAAGAGGACAATAGATATGTAGAAAATGAAAAAATTCTTCAATATTTCTATAAGATTTTTTTTTTCATCATCAGGGACAGAGAGACTACCACATCTATTCTTGAACACATTGATCCATGGTGTGGTATAAAAGAAAGTTGAAATGACACTTAAGAAGATGAAATCAGGAAAGGTAACTGAACCAGACCATATATATACTAAAGGAAATCAGGTTTGAAAAGTAAGACAATCTTGAAAGCACTGAGAACTCATTTTATATCTTATTATAGTAGCCATGCCAAAAGAATAGAAAATTTTATAGATGATGTGAATGTCCCAAAAAGACAACTGAGAAAATCAGTTACTACTAATCCCTATGGCTACTTTCTCATCTTTAAAAAAGAATCTTTATACAGATGATCTATACACATATTGAGAGTATCTTCGAGGAAAATATGAGAAGGGAATGGAACAGTGTTTGCAAACAATTCTCTACACAGCCTGCTTTTTTACATACGCATAGTTGAATGAATGGTAGAGAGAAGCTAACTTTGTGTTCATTTTTTATTGATTATAAAAAAAAACAACAACAACCCAGTGAATTTGGTAAAGTGCAACAAAGCCTTTCAAGTTCTCCTCCAACAAGGAGTCTAACATGCGCGTTAAGATCATACCAGATTCTTCCATAGATACAACTACAGAGACAATTTCGTTCAGTCATTCTTGGAGATGGTAAGTAATCTGATACAGGCATACATGTGCAGTCATGTAAAACGTATTTCAATATTAGTTATTTTATAGAATAAAATTCAAACCAAAAGAAGAAAGAGTGGAAGGAAGGAAGAAAGAAGGAAAAAGAGAAAAATAGTATGCTTTCATTTGTATTCAGATGCCATCAGTGTTTTCTTTAGAGGTGGATAATATGTTTTCATCGTGAGGCCTTTGGGGTTGTCTTGGATCATTGTATTGCTGAGAATAGCTAAGTCATTCATGATTGTTCATCATACAATATTGCTGTTACTATATATAATGTTCTCCTGGTTCTGCTCACTTTACTCTGAATCAGTTCATATAAGTTTTCCCATGGTTTTCTGAAATTATCCTATTTAACATTTCTTGTGGCACAATAACAGTATTCCATCACAATCTTATACCACAACTTGTTCAGTCATTCCCCAATTATTGGGCATCACCTCAAATTCCAATTCTTAGCTACCACACAAAAAAAGAGCTGATATAAATTTTTTTTTACAAATAGGTCCTCCCCTTCCCCCCACCTTTAAAAAAGAAATTTCTTTGGGACACAGACCTCGTAGTGATATTGCTGGATTAAAGAGTATGCACAGTTGTACAGCCCTTTGGGCATAGTTCCAAATTGCAGAACAGGAGTTCTTAATTTTTTTGTGTGTTATGGACACAAAAAGGCAGCTAGTTGTTGTAAAGGATAGAGTACTGGACCCACAGTCAGGAAGACTGGAGTTGAAATCCAGCCTCAGATAGTTACTATGTGTGACCCTGGACAAGTCACTTAACCTCTGTTTGCCTCAGTTTCCTCCACTGTAAAATAACAATGCCTTGCAGGGTTGTTGCTTTTAACACAATGCCTCTCACATAGTTGTGGTTGTTTGTCCTTCATTCTCAAAAACCATGACATCAGGAAGGTGATGTCATGACTTGCAAGATTTAAAGAACGGTCCAGGTCCTTAAGAAAGAAATCTAGCCTGTGAATCCCAAAATATCTTTTGATGTTTTAGCAATCAAAATTTACATATACATTCCTTTGGGCAGAGCACCCATTGGGGGATGGTGATGGTGGTGGTAGTTACTATACCCTATGTCAGTGGTTCTCAACCTGTGCGTTGCTACCCCTTTGGGGGTCTAACTATCCTTTCACAGGGGTCGCCTAAGACCATTGGAAAACACATATTTTCGATGGTCTTAGGAACCAAGGCACCGCTCCTCTATCCTTCTCCAGACGGGGATGCCCACATGCAGGTACACCCACATATGAGTATTAAAGGGTCAAAGCATTAGGAAGGTTGAGAACCACTGCTCTAAGTGGACAGAGGAAATGGGAAAGGAAAGAGAAGAGGAGAAGAGAAGAGAGGAGTGGAGAGGAATTGTGTTACCCAACTGGAACTGGCCAGTTGGGTCCTCAGTGGGCAGTTTGGACTACTCACAGGTTGTTGTTGTCCTTCATTAAAAGTGATACCATGACTTCCAAGTGAATTGGATTTAAGTGAAGGAGGGCTGTGCAAAGTCACCAGTCTCATTTTCTGGCACATAGTAGGTACTATATAAACGGTTATTCCCTTCTTCTGAATTCTTGGACTCTATTGGCAGTTTGCTTAAGCCTATGGAGCCCTTATCAGAATAATTTTTTAAAATGCATAAAATAAAATCTATAGGATTATCAAAGAAATCAGTTATATTGACATACAGTTTTTATTTTGATAAAAAAGGAGTCATGGCTTCAAGTTATGAGTCTTGGTTAGAGACAATAGGGATTTACCAAATGTTTTTGACATGGATAATGACATGGGTTCATGTAGCAAGATTATTTCAGCAGTTAAATTAAAAACTTAGTAAACTCAATAATTAGGTTGTAGAGGGCAAGATCTGGAAGTTGGGAAACCAATCAGGAAGCTTTTACAAAGGTCCAGGCAGGCACAAGGTAATGAGGCTCTGAACCACATAATTCCAACACCTTGAATAATTCTTTATGCATGTTAAGCACCTAACACATGTTTATTAATGAATCATATTAGAATTGGAAGGAAGCTTGCTTGGTGATCATCTAATTATGGAAGTACCATGTGGGTCTTAAAAAACAGATAATTCCACATTGTTTTTATTCAGCATTGCAATATATTATGTTCCTCAGAAATATGCCAAATACTGAGGTAAAGCAAGTCCTAGATTAAATATATCCAAGGGATTACCCACAAATTGGATAATTATTTATTTTTCAAAGTATGAAGTCGCATCTATAGGCCATGATGTGTGGGACTGAAGAATTCAACCTAAAGGTGACCCAGAGTTGGTCTTCTCCAGAGGGCAAAGGGTTTTTAACCAAAGATCCACGAGTTAACCTATACTTCCCTAAATTCAAAAGAAGTTTGAAAAGGGGAAGGGATGAGGATGTAGCAATGCATTGTCACTTCTGGATACTGTCTAAGGCCCTGATTTCCAAAATAGGAATTTCTTCTTCCTGTCTCTGAAAGTTCAACTTTACTATGAACCAGCAATTGGATAGCAGTGGCTCTCCTACCTAGGGTTAATTGGCATTTCATTTCAGCAGACTGCTTCAATTTTCTTTTAAAAACCTGCTGTATATAAGAAGAGGGAAAGCTGCATTTTCAGTTACCTTTTCCTTTTTGAATCTTTATTTCCTCAGGGAAGCTTAAAGACTTTTCACCTAAGCACTGGAAGTAGAAAATTGGGCATATTGCAAAAACTTTTCCAGATTTTGCTTCCTAACACTCACAACCGCCTAGTCGTTTTAAGAAGAAATAATTCAGGGGAAACTTTATGCGTATTTCTCTCATGAACAAGTCTCAGGGGGCATGAGCTTCATGTGAATCTCCCTCTCTTAAAATTTTTTTTTGCCTTTTATGTATGATATCTGGCCAGAGTTACAGAGTAAACACTCTTGTCTGAAGATGGACAGCATCAGCTGCAGCAGGAATGTGTACTGTGACGTCCCTAGAGGATTAGTGGCCTGCCCTCTGATTCCATGGCTGATAGAAGGCAAGAATTCTTTCTGTACAACTGCAGACTGCTTGGGACCATGTTTCAATTTTGACTGATAGCATAGAAAATGTTCCTGGACTATCAGTCCTTGGTCTTTAGGTGCACAGAGCTGTGACTTGTGGGGCAAGCTGATTTGTCTTAGTGTTTGGGGTGACAGCTGCTAAGCCATGGGGGCCAGGGAGATAGCCAGTGTGCCTGGTAGTTTTGCCTGAGTCCTAGAGAAGCTAAATCACAAAGTCCATTATTACTTTGTGAATTGTGCTGTGGGATTTGGAAATGAACATTGGAGCTAGAGTCTGCTGATGAGGAAGTCTGCTATCTTCCAGTTTCTTTTCAGAAGCTGTGTCAATTTAGCTGTTGGTATCTCTGAAATATGCCAGTGGCTACATCTTTTTAATGATTGCCAGTAAAAAAGGACTGGCAGTTATGAAGGGTATGACAGTACCCTGGTGCCATAGAATAAGTGTTTAACTGGGCAACAATTTTGACTCTTCTTCCTCAGCAAGGGTGTAACCTATGAACTTGCAGTCAGGAAGACCTCAGACACTTAACTGGCTATGTGATCCTGGGCAAGTCAATAACCTTTCTATGCCTATTCCTCATCTGTAGAATGAAGGGATTGAACTTAATGTCCTCTAAGGTCCATTCCAATGCTAAATCTGAAATTGTATAATCCTATGACCTCCTGAGGAAGCCACTGGGCATAGGAAGGAATAGATTATAGATATAGATAGATGAATAAGTAGTGATGGTTGGATAGACAGATGGATATGTGACAGAGACAGAGACAAACAGATGTATAACATAGTTGCCCTGACCCCATTCTCTCAGGGTCAGACATACTACTTTTTATCTTACTTGGGAGGTGGGCATCTTTTTTCTCTCCTCATAAACTCAAGACCCAATCAGCTGTGTTCCTTCCTGCTTTTGAGGGCCAAATGATTAACATTCAGTTCCATTTAACCATTTAATATTTATTTCAAAGATACAGCAGGAACAAATGTATAAATGTTTTCATTCAGTACCTTGGGCACATAATCTCTCTCACAACATCTCAGTCTCTTGATGTATAGGGAATTATTAAGTTTACATTTAAGTTGTCTTCCTAAATAGAAACAGACCTATCAAATTCAAGTCCAAAGCCAGAGACAGAGAGAGACAGAGAGACAGAGAGATAGAGACAAAGAAACAGAGAGACAGAGAGAGACAGAGAGAGAGAGAGACAGACAGACAGAGACAGAGAGACAGACAGAGACAGAGACAAAGAAACAGAGAGACAAAGAGACAGAGAGACACACACACACAGTCAGAGAGAGACAGAGAGAGACAGAGACAGAGAGAGAAAGAGAGAGAGAGAGAGAGAGAGAGAGTTTATTAAGTGCTTGCTATGTGTCAAGCATGTGCTAAGCATGGGATAGAGATATAAATACAAGTAAACAAGATAGTGGGCATCCAGGTGGCACAATGGATAGAGCATGGGGCCTGGAGTCAGGAAGACCTGAGTTAAAATCCAGCCTCGGACACTTACCAGCTGGGTGACCCTGGGCAAGTTACTTAACTCTGTTTGCCTCAGTTGCTCTTCTATAAAATGGGCTGGAGAAGACAGTGGCAAACTACTTCAGTATCTTTGCCAATAAAACTCCAAATAGGTCACAAAGAGTTGGACATGACTGAAATGACTGAATAACAAGCAACATAGTACCTACCTGTAGGGATCTTATATTTTCATGAGAGGAAGTCAACACATAATGGGGGACTTGAAAGGGTGAGGGAGTAGTAGCAACAATACAACTAGGGAATGAATGGAGACCTGGTTCTAGGCAAGATAAGAAGAAAGCTTGCCTGTGAGATCCTAGGGTGGTTCCTGTAGGGAGGAGGTGAAGATATTGGTCACTAATTCCAAGTGTAGAAGACAAGTCTTGGAGATGGACAGGGCGTTCTTGAAAATCATTAGTGTAAATTTTACAGCAGATCTGGAACTGTGTGATCATCATTGACCTTTCTGAGACTTTATTTACCTGTAAAATAGGGATATTAAGTCTATAGTACCTGCTTCATAGTGTTGTTCTGAGATATGAATGAGATTATATATGTAAAGGTCTTTGTAAAATTTTAAAGCACTAGATAAATGTTAGTAGTTGTTATTGTTTTTGAGTTTGGGACTTTTTTGAGGACTTGATATGATTTGTTGTCAGTAGGGAACTCATAATTAGGAAACTTCCTTCACCAATGCAAGTATATAACTTCTCTGCAACTTAGTTGCCTATAGCAAGGAGAAGTTGTTACTTGTTCAGGAGATACATAATCAGTATGTGTAGGAAGCAGAATTTTAATCCAGACCTTCCCAACTTTTTAGACCCCAGTCTCCATCTACTTTGTCATGCTGCTTGTCAGCATGACAATATTATCATCATCACCATCATCACCATCATCACCATCATCACCATCATCACCATCACCATCACCAACACCATCACCATCACCATCACCATCACCATCACCATCACCATCACCATCACCATCACCATCACCATCACCATCATCACCATCATCACCATCACCATCATCATCACCATCATCATCATCACCATCATCACCATCATCACCATCATCACCATCACCATCACCATCATCACCATCATCACCATCACCATCATCATCACCATCATCATCATCACCATCATCATCATCACCATCATCACCATCACCATCACCATCATCACCATCATCACCATCACCATCACCATCATCATCATCTTTGAAGAATGACATGCTTCAGAGTAAGGAATAATTGTGTTTAACACTTGCCACTAATATATATTGGCTTTGAGACTTTGGGAAAATGACTAAACCTCTCAGTTTACTAATCAGCTTTCTGAGATCAGAAGTTGCAGAACAGATGCTCACAGGTACTGGTCAAGAAAGCTTCCTCACCAATGTTATCATGTGCCTGGATCTTTCTTTCCTCCCCTCAAAATGATTATTTATATGTAAAGTCAGAAGTTTATGTGCTGATTTTATACACTTAAGGCAGGAGTAGAGAACATGTGTCCTTGAGGCCACACATGGCTGTTTAGGTTCTCAAGTGTGGCTCTTTGACTGAATCTGTTTGGACCCTAGAGGGTCCTCATGTGTTCTTGAGGCCACAGGTTCCCCACCCTTGACTTAGGGAAACCATTTCTCTCTTAAGGAGACAGCATGATTAAATGAAAAGGACATTGGAGTTTGGAGTCAGATGATCTAATTGAATTCTGTCTCTGCTACTTACAACCTGTGTGATCTTGGTAAATCACTTAACCTCTTTGGACCTCACTTTCCATATCTGTAAAATGAGATGGTTGGATTAGATGACCTTTAAGGTTCTTTCCAGCTCTAAATCTCTTCCCTAAACAACTTTGTGAACAAAGGCACATCATGTCTTTTATTTGGACCTCAGTTTCCATATCTGCAATATGAGAGATTTGGAGTAGATGCCTTTTAAGATCCTTCCAGCTCTAAATCTATATTGTGAGATCTTAGGCAAGCCTCTTAACTTTGCCTAGGGTTGTTTCTTCATCCATCAAAAGAGGAGATTGGATTAGATAGCCCCTGGGATCTTTTCTAGGTCTAGTATTTTGTGACTGTGTGAGTCTAAAACCTTAGGGCCCAGGTTTTTTTTTTGTTGTAAATTATGAGTTCTGCTGTGCTAGAGTTTGTTGGGAGCCTGCAGTCTACTTTCTCATAATCATTAAGATAAATGAAGCCTCTGCAAATTCTGTTCTAGAAATTATTTTTAATAAAAAGGGCTACATCTTACAAATTTTCAAGCGGGAAAAAATATATAGTTGCAAGCATTCTCAAAACTCTCCAGTGACCAAGCAGTGAAGGATTTCCTAACGTAGCAGCAAGTGGTCTCTCATAATTTTAAAAGTTAGAGAAGAAAGTGTTCCTTTTCTTGTGCTACCGAAAGCTCTTTTCTGTATTTTACCGGTTTTTCAAATAATTTTTCTTGGTGTGGCACAGTACCAAGAGGAAGAAAAAAAACAAAACAAATAAACCTGTAGGTGCAGAAGAACAAAACAGAGCACTTATCTAAAGGCAACGTTTATGTTTTAAGAAGAGCCATAGAGTAGTTACCCAAGTCCAAGTTTGTTTGGCTGTGTTTATTTATAATAGTCATCAGCTAATATTTTGAAATTCTCTTTTATATCCAGTTGACATCTTTCATTAGAAAAATTATACTTGTTACATGGAAACAAGTTAGCATTTAATGCAAATTTTCCAGACTTGTCATTGCACAATACATGGACTACATTTCTCAACATAGCAGTTTGAAGATTGATTGGCTTTGGATTGCTGAGAGAAGCAAGTCAGTATTGAATACAGTAGCTAAGGTATCATTTGAGTTGGGCAAGACAGGAGACTTCAGTTCAAGTAATTACCTCCTCCCAAACACATACACATATCAGCTGTCTGAAGGTTCTTTCTTCTTAGGAAAAGCCATTTGGAATACAGAATTAGTTTCACCTTATAAGCTTAAAAAGTTTCAAAGACTAATGAGACTTTGTTTTAATTCTTTCAAGTTAAGAAATGAGGACTTGATAAATGCAGTCACATTATTTCCCTGCTATGGTTTCCTTCTCGAAGGTAGATTTAAACTAAAATACAAGGCAGGATAATTTTTTTTGGGGGGGAGCTGCACATCACGAGTATTGATAGTATACTAGAATAGACATGTCCATTTGTATTTAGAAGGTTCACCCAAACTGGACAGACTAGAAAGACATGCCTAAATAATCAATCAATCAATCTACATTTATTAAGTGCATTAAGTGTGATAGGGCAGGTGGTGGTACAGTAGATAGAGTTCTGGGTCTGGAGATAGGAAGACCTGAGTTCAAATTCAGCCTTAGACACTTAGTGGCTGTGTGACCCTGGGCAAGTCACTTAACACTGTTTACCTCAGTTTCCTCATCTGTAAAATGAGCTGGAGAAGGACATGACAAACTACTCCAGCATCTTTGCAAAGAAAACCCCAAAAGGGATCATGAGAGGCAACAATGACTAAACAACAATGTGATAGGTTCTATTCTAGATGCTGGGAATTCAAAGTTAAAAAACAAACCCACAAGTCTGCTTTCAAGGAATTTACATTCCATCAGGAGAGATAGCATGTACAAATATATGTATTTACAAAAATATTCAAAATAAATACCAAGTAATTTTTGAGGAGTCAGCATTAGCAGCTGGGTGGGGGAGGGAAGATCAAAGGAAAGTTTCACTTAGAAGATAGAACTTGAGCTAGTTTGTGGAGGAAACCGGGCGTCCCAAGAAGTGGAGGTGAAGGGGAAATTCATTTCAGTCAAGGGAGACAGCATTTGAAGGAAAGAAGATAGTATGGCACAGTTAAAAGAATGTTGGTTCTAGCCTCAGAGGACCTGGGTTCAAATGTTGCCTCCGAAAATTGCTACCTTTATGACCTTTCGGAACTTAACCTTGTTTTCCTCTTCCCATGACAGTAACAATAGGGAGGCTCCATTTTCAAAACTGGTCTATGGCACAAAAATGCCTCCATCTGGTTCAGCACAATGATATCCATCATTACAGAAAATGAGGGGACATACCTCCAGGGATACCACACATTCCAGGTCCTGATCCTTTCCAAAAAAGTTAAAGTTTTTTGACTTTGCTTTTGAGTTTGACTCTGAAGGTCTTTGGATGGCAGTTATGATGAACTCTGTATTTTAAAAAGATGGTTTTAAAACAACATTTTTAGCTCAGCTGGCAAACAGAGTTTGAGCAGTGTTGGCTCTGTTCCTCCCCCTTCCCCAATTATTTTAAATATAGATATTAATCTGTGGACCTGCTTGAATTTCATCTGGGATTTATCACTTACCAATGTTCTAGTGATGACAGATTATAATGACAGTGAGGAAATGATAACTTGAAGAAGCTACATTGTGAGCAAAGAAAAAAAAAAACAAACTACAAAAGTACAGGATTGGACAGATCTGGTTCAAGAAAAAAAATGATCAATAGCTCCAGAAAATTTTTCATATTTTTAATAATCAGAAACGAAAATGGAAGAAAATCTGAGATTCTACTAATCCTTATCAGATGATTAAAATAAATAAAAGGCAACAAAGATACAATGCTGGAATGACTTGGTTAAAATAGACATGACTCTTTGGAGATGTGAATTAAGTTCACCCTTTGGGGAAAGCAATATGGAATTATATAATAAGTGTTTCAAAATGGGGCACCCATTCAGTAGTCTAGCCACTAGAGTTATTCCTCAGGGAAAATATTGACAGACAAAAAAAGTATCGTGATAAAAAATGTTCTTAGCAGCACTGTTTGTAATAGCAAAAAACTGGAAACCAGCTAGATGTACAATGATTGGAGATTGACTGAACGAATTATGATATATGAATATAACAAAACACTGCACCTTAAGAAGCAATGAATTTGAAAAATTCAAAGAAATACAGAAAGACTAATGTTAAGTGATGGGGATTGAAGAAAGTAGAATTAAAGGAGCTGTATACATATTAGCCATAATTGTGTAGTTAAGGACTATGGTAACACTAACATGTATGAGGCAGTTAGGTGGTACAGTGGTTAGAGTGATAGACCTGGATTAAGTAAGATGTGACTTTGAATATGGCCATAGACACTATCTGTGAGACCCTGGGCAAGTCCCTTAACCTCTTCCTGACTCAGTTTCCTTACCTGTAAAATAAGGATGATAATAGCATCCACCTCCCAGGGTTATCGTGAAGATGAAATAATATTTATAAAGCACCTTGCAAATCTTAAAGTGCTTTATAAATGCTAACTATTATTATTACAAGTTATATACACAGAAAATGTCAAAAGGACGACAAACATAAGATCAGTGAGAGTACTGCTATGTTGAAGTCAGTAGACATCTTTTGGTATTGAGGTAGTAAAGTATAAATAATGGAAGTTTGCAGATACAAAGACAATCATTTATTGTTGTTATTTTTCAGTTGAGTTCAACTCTTTGTGACCCCATTTGGGATTTTTTTTTTTTACAAAGATACTATAGAATGGTTGCTATTTCCTTGTCCAGATAATTTTACAAATGAGGAAAGTAGGCAAATAGGGAAAAGTGACTTGCCCAGGTTCACACATCTAATAAGTGTCTTAGGTCAGATCTGAACTCTTCCTGACTGCAGGCCCAGCACTCTGTCCATTGCACCACCTGGCTGTCCCCGAGTCATTCACAATCTCTTAGTTTTTTGTTTCATCTGATATGCTTATTTAAAACTTTTTTTTATTGCCTTGTAAATAGAAGTAAAAGACCTCTTCAAAGAATTGTACAGTAGGAAGAAAAGATGTGCTAGTCTTATGGCAAAAGTGAGATGTGATAGGTAGATAGACTAAGTGCTTTACTACTTCCCTAGATATGTCAGGAGAAAGCAAAGGTGATTCCTAGCATATTGGGTAGACCCCCATAGCTTTTGGGATAACATGCATGACACTTTCACAGTACAGATGGGTGAAGATGGGTTGCAATCTGCATCACCAAAGGGAACTCCCAAATCCATGAGACCACAGACATTGAAACATCTGACATGTCCTTATTTGAATACTTGTATTTGCCAGTGGAAGTTAAAATAAAACATACAAGTTAAAATCTGAGTTCTTTATGCCAAGCAGTTAGATAATTGGACTAACTCCCATTAGATGGCTTACATAGTTATCTCTGCAGTTATGGGAATGGGTTCAAATCTGGACTCTGCTACTTGTATGACCTTGGAAAAATCACTCAACAGTTTCCTCAGTTATAAAATAAAGAGACTGAACTGTGTGATCTTTAAGGTTCCTTCTAGCTCCAAACCTATGAGGGACAGATGAGTTCCTTGAATAGATCTATGAAATGGCTGCAAAACTGGAAGACAAGGGAGCAGATCTTGTGTGTACATTCTTTAGATCGTCCGAGGTTCTTTTCCCTGAGCCATACTTACAAATCCCCCACCTTTTTTTAAAAAAACGTCCCTGAAAAATATATAGGAATGAGGTTACTTACCCCATGACCACTGAGATAACTGATTGTGCTGGTGATCTCTCCTAGTCCCAGTGTACTTCCTAAGACTCCGGTAGCTTAGTCATTCCCACAAGATCACTAACCTTTGTGTTAGAATACTTCATTAGATAAAAGTGTAAAGAAAGAATTGAGTTTCCTATTCCAGCTACAACTTGATATAGAGCTGTAAATTTTCTTAGCTCTTTATTCTGGAGAATTTTTCCCAGTTCCCTAAATGTCAAATACCTGCTTTTATGCTACATATGACAGTCACATCAATGCTGGGAGTTGAGAAATCTGTAATACTAACTTCATACTTCAGCATAACTTCAGCAATGGGTGTGGTTCCTACTAAGGAATTTGGAGCCAGGCTAAAGAGAGTACTTCCTTCTGCCTCTGGATCTAATATCAGCTCCCTGTACTTATCATCGTGAAACAGACTCCTGGTTTATTTCTTCCTAACTATTTCACTTGTAAAGTCCTCAGTCCTTTCATCATGATGTGGAATGAGTATTAAATCAGAGCTGCCTGGCAACAGAGACTGAGCAAGAGTTCAAAGCACCCTCCAAAATTTTTATTTTTTAAAAAAAATTATTTTCTTCTGGACTTAAGAAATAAAACAAGCATTTCTATAACATAAAAATGACCAGAAAACTAAGCTAAGGAAATAGGCTTTAAGTGAAACCTCTAAACCAGCTATGGGTGGTAGACACTGTTAAGACCAAGTTTTATTTACTCTTTAAAATTTTTTATTCCCCTTCAGTCAGTTTCTTCCCCAAACTTTTGGTTTGTAGGAAGGCCAGGCAGGGTTAATTACTATTTGATTACTTTTTTTTTTTCTTAAAGCATATCACAAAACTTAACTAAGAACTTTGAAAATGTTAGATCCTTTCAAATAATGAGTTTCATTTCTTGGGCCCCAACCTTTTTCTCAGCAGGAGAGCCAGGGGTAATGGAGTACCATCTACATCCATTTGGTCAGCTGCCAATTCCATTCCCAATAATGAAGGAAATTGAGAAAGAAAACAAAACAGCTTTTTAAATAGTATTTGGAAAATCTTATTCGGAAAAAAAAATAGAGCCAGCTCCTTAATAGAATTAATGTTTCTAACTTCTTTCCTCTTACTTTTTATCCCTGAAATGCTAGTTTTTATTTATTGAAGTCTCAGCATTGAGAGGCAAAAGAACTCTTGACTTGGAAGTCAAGTTCTGTCTCTGATACACACTAGCTGTGTGACCATAGGCAAATCACTTAGCCTTCTGTGCCATACCCTAATCTTTAAAATGGGTTGTTGTGAGGTTGCAATAAGATAACCTCTGTAAAGTACTTTGCAAAGCCCTAAAATGCTATATAACTATCAGTCATATTCCCAACTCAACTTGGTATTGGGATGATTATGATTTGCTGTTTAGTAGTTTTCAGTAGTTTTTCAGTTGTATCTGACTCTTCTTGACCCCATTTGGGGTTTTCTTGGCAAAAATACTGCCATCTCCTTCTCCAGTTCATTTTACAGATGAGGAAACTGACGCAAACAGGACTAAGTGACTTGCCCAGGGTCACTCACCTAGTGTCTGAGGCTAGATGGGAATTCAGGTCTCCCAGAATTCTATCCACTGTGCTACCTACCTACCACATTTAGCAGTTAATATATGTCAATTACCTCTGCCCCCCTAATTTATTCATTTGTATTCTACAATCAATTCTGTTATCTCAACTCTCAACTGATTATGAACTCTTTGGTAGTCATGGTTAGCACTATAAGCAAACCTCTTTCCTTGGGTTAGGTAACTTAACCTGCTAGAAAAGTTCCTCTACTGGAGAGTTGGCTTTGATACCAAACGACATTTATTATCTAAGGCCAGCTGCATGACTTCTCTTCAGTGTACTGTTTGTGAAGTTTGTACATCTATAAATGGAAACACTAGCTAACCAGAAATTATTGCCAGGGCTTTCTGATAGTGTCCTGTCTGACAACTTGAAATGTCCTGCAACATCTACCATGTAGGCACATTAAATCATTTCTGCCTGGGTTCTGAGTCTCTCTCACTCTCTCTCTCTCTCTCTCTCTCTCTCTCTCTCTCTCTCTCTCTCTCTGTCTCTCTCTCTCTCCATGGATCTGGGCAATCACGAAAAAACAGATTCTATAAAGAAGAACTTAAAGGAGAAATTGACGGTAAGATTTCTAGAAGTTTAACTGGAAAATGACTGTAAACTCGCCAAAAGGAAGGACATGAAGGCTGTTGTTATAGCCTAAAAAAGAAAAAAAGTTTATTAGCTTGCCTCTATTTCCACATTTGATTTCTTTTCATTTTATTTTGACTAACCAGTGATGTTGAAGTTAGTGTTATTTCAGTGAGCTTTGTGGAAAGGAATTATGATGGAATTATTATTGAAGTTTTCACAAAAAAAAATGTGAGCAAAAATAGTTCTGTGAAATGTATGTCTTATGATCAAAGCCCATTAAAAAAGTACATCTTTTGTTGTGTTTGCATAGTAAACTTTAATCCAGGTCGTGGAAGTTTATTTTACATGCATACCATGATGGCATTAAACTCAAAATCTGATTTCGTAGTCAGGTATGTGGGGAAAGTTGAAAGTAATTCATGGAAAATATATGGATATGATATTCATTTTTCAAGTTAAGGAACTTCTAGGCAAGATCTAGAGCTTGCCTCTACAAAGATGATTTCTTTCTTGATGTGATGGAATAGTACTTATTTTTTTTTGTCCTGAAGGCTCAGAAATGAAATGTCAAGGACTTATGACTGTCACTTGCATTGATTCCCATCTAAAACATACTGGAATTTTGAGTTGAAGTGTGTTGCAGATTACTGATGTGTTTCTTTCAACTTGGTTTTTCTTTTTTTTTTTTTAACCTGTAAGCTCATGGAAAATCAAAGGTGGGAACTATAATATGAATATTGGGAAAACAAGTCTGAGGAAGGGGTAGATTAATAATGATAAGCATCCATATAGTAAAAATATGTTCATGGCAATCAGACTTTGGTTATTTGAAATCTTTAGAGGATGAGGTTTTTTTTCCCTCTGAATAACTAAATTTTCTTTTTTTACTGAAAGTTTTCTGTTTTAGGCATGAATGTAATTTTTAAAAAGAATTTCAAACCATTTTGGAGAGAAATCTTTCTGGAATAGATTTTGTAACATGTGTCATAAAGTACATTTACATTCATACTGAAGGATATTTAAAATAATAAAATTGTAGATTTAGATCTGGAAGAGACCTTTAAGGTCAATCTAAACCTATCCCTTCATTTTATAGATGAGGAAAATGTTGAGAGAGGTTAGGTGACTTGCCCAAATTCACACAGAGAGAGGACTTGAATCCAGATCCTCTGACTCCAAATTCAGCATGCTTTAAGGTGCTGAGGATACACAATAAAACATGGTGCAATTCCTGTCCCCAAGAAGTTTATAGTCAAATATTGACTATCATTAAGTCTTTTCCTAATTAGTCATAAGCATCATAGGTCTATAGATTGATAGCTGTGAGGGACTGGTAGAGGTCATTTAGTGTAAACTCTCTCATCTTACAGATGGGAAAACTAAGGACAAGAAAGGTAAATGACTTTCCTAAGGTCACATAGGCATTATAGTATGCCAGAGTGATGCTTTTAGGATCTATTGAAGTATATAGACCTGTTTTCACTATAATGATCACAAATCATTGACTTATTTTCATCCTCTTGAGTTTTCTTTATATTATTTTTCTATTTCTTCCTTTAGCATCAAGTATCAGTTTTCTTTGTCATCAGCATAAATGACTATAGTCACCTATATCCCTCTTTCTCAAGCACTATTGTTCCTTATTGTCCTTCTTGGTTGTCCTTCTCCCTTCCCTAAACTACCTTGTATTAATACTCTGTATACTTATATATGTGTTTGCTGTCTGTGATAAAAGAGAAACTCCTTGAGAACAAGGACCACGTCATTTTTATTTTTGTATCTCTGTATGTAGTGCCTAGCACAGAGCAGGCCCTTAATAAATGCTTATTAATTGGTTTCTAATTTACTTTTTAAAATATTCGGTAGATTTAGAAAACAATAAAATCAAATTTGGTAACCAGTCAGAATTATGTGCTAAATAAACATAAATTGCCTTTGAATGGGGCAAGAAAAGAGAGTTTCCTGGGAGTTAAATTAGTGTGTGGATTTTGTAACATTTATTTTGATTTGACTGATTTAACTTTTAGGTTAATTTCCTGATTGTTATCTATATTCTAGATAGTCAAGTTTGCTGCATGGTAAATTACATGTACTTAGGTGAGGTCATACTAAATGATATTTTTTCCTTGAGAGAGGGGAAGAGTATAGGTTTTTAATTGGTATCTCAGTCAATAGAATTTTTTAAAAAAATGCTAAACATGGAAGTAACTTAGAAATAACTTAGTTGAATCATTTTGAAGATGAGGAAACTGAGGTCCATCAAAGTTAAGTGACTTGTCAAGGTCACCTTTATTAGTTCATCTTAGATCTAAGAGCTCCTCGTATTTCCATATTCTTTTTTCCCATATGATGGGAAGATTTTTTTTTTTAATTTAGAGTCAGATGACTCAAATTCAAACCTGGCCCTGCTATTTACTAGTTGTGTGACTTTGAGTGAATCACTTAACTTCTCTAGGACTCAGTTTCTCCTCGTATGCCTTGAGGAGGTTGAATTTCCAGCTCTAGCCAGAGGCAGCTCAGTGATACAGTAGATAAGAGTGCTGGAGTTGGAGTCAGGAAGATCTGAGTTTAAATTGTAGACAATTACTAGCTGTGTAATCCCAGGCAAGTTGTTTAGGATTTTCCAGCCTCAGTCTCCTCACCTTTAAAAAGGGGATGATAATAGCACCTGCCTTACAAGGTTGTTGTGAGAGCCAAATGAGATAACATGTATACAACACCTTTCAAACCTGACAACAGTATATAGATGCTAGCTATTACTATTTTCAATAAGCCTATGATTTTATAATATTTTAGATCATTTCTAGCTCTAAGTTCTATGCCCTATGATAGTAAATACTTAAATTATATAGAGGTCTTTTCTTTCAATTATTACCTTAAGATCTCTAATAGTTGAAGAATATGAAACCATATGTGATGAATATGATGATCTTCAGTGTGTTGCTGTTAATTTTGGTCATCTTCTGATGAGTGCTGGTCACCACAGCTGCATTGATCATTTGGCTCTCTCCATCAATTACTACAATAGTTGAAATGAGTGGATCAGCTGTGCTTGGTCTATGTGGCATAACAGCAGCAAAAATGTGCCTCTGAGAACAAAGACTTTTAATAGAAAGTTTTACAAATGAGTGCAGCTGCATAAAGGACAACCAAAAAATAATTTGAAAAGAAAGGGCATGTTATCATTCATTTTATTTATCAAGTATTTTAAAAGTACATACTATGTGTAAGGCACTGTGCTAGATACTGAGAATACCAAGACATATAGGGCATAGATCTTCTAAAGAGTTTACAATCTAGGGGGAGGCTAGGTGGCACAGTGAATAAAGCCCTAGAATCAGGAGGACCCAAATTCAAATTTGGCCTCAGACACTTGACACACTTACTTGCAGTGTGACCTTGGGCAAGTCACTTAACTCCAACTGCCCTGCCTTCTCCCTTTCAAAAATTAAAAAAAAAAAGAAAAAAGAATTTACAATCTAATATGGGAAAAAGACAAGTATATAATTAACTATGATACAAAGGCTAGTGTGTTGAGTGTCAGTTAGTCAGCAAACATTTATTAAGTGCTTACTATGGACCTGTCACTATGCTAAGCACTGGAAATACAAATCCAAGCCAAAACCCCCAAAAAAACCGAAAGAAGCACAAAAACCAGTTCCAGTCTTTAAAGAGTTTACATTCTAATTGAGGAAAACAATATATAAAAGGAAGCTGAAAGGGAAATGTATGGTTGGGAGGATTAATGAAGGCATCACCATCACAGTCTGGTGAGACATGAAGAGATAGTTGGTCTGGGCATCTTACT
This sequence comes from Pseudochirops corinnae, assembly GCA_028646515.1. Classification (NCBI taxonomy): domain Eukaryota; kingdom Metazoa; phylum Chordata; class Mammalia; order Diprotodontia; family Pseudocheiridae; genus Pseudochirops; species Pseudochirops corinnae. Next base: position 156,840,515 of record CM053586.1, on the reverse strand, counting down.
TAAATAATGGTTTTAGGAAGAGTGTAATGGGAATCTGAAGATCTTCCCTGCCCCTTGGCCACTTGGTAGGCTTAAGTGAATCTGAGAACCTTCCCTGATTTGAAAATATACTCTGCCTCCTAATATGCTGAATGTGGTCACATGGAGCCTGTGGCTGGAGGCTTATTTTTCAGGAACACCCAGACCTTGTTACTTTGTGATTGGGCAGTGGTTCATGAGGGTTGTGGTGGTCTCTGACCCAGGAGAAGGTATATATACCCTGATGTGAGGTTTTGCTTTGGGGCTCACTTTGGGAAGAGTTGTGTGATTTGGCCAAATGAGACTCTGGGCAGCTGTTGAGCCCCCTGGCTTTGAAAACCCAGATGCTGGTGCTTCCCTCTCTGGTAACTAATTAGGTATGAATATAATGGTCAGACAGCTGGAAGCTCTGTCTGCTGAATTGTGTTATTTTCTGTTGTAACTTCTGTTTGTATTCTCTGATGTTCAAGGTGCTGACTTTTTCCCTTGAAGTAGGTAAATGAAACAAGTTTGATTGATTAAAGTAAGATTGTTAACCCATTTTGAGTTGCTTTCCTTTAGAAAACCAGATTTAAGAACCCGTGCTAACAGTCATCCTAGGTATGCTAGGGTGCTTGCTGCTACAAAGAGTCATCCTGTCAGAAGGAAGGGCTGAAGAGCTTGAGGGGGTACTTCAGAGGTTTTAATTCCAGGTCTTAAGTCATCTTAGAGCAGCGGTTCTCAACCTGTGGGTTATGTTCAATTTGTAACAATGAAAATACATCCTGCATATCAGATATATTCATAACAGTAGCAAAATTACAGTTATGAATTAGCAATGAAAATAATTTTATGGTTGGGGGTCACCACAACATGAAGAACTGTATTAAAGGGTCGCAGCATTAGGAAGGTTGAGAACCACTGTATTAGAGGATGAAGAGTTTTCTGGAGAATGATGAAGGCATTCAGATTACAGCCTTGTGAGAAATGTAATTAAGTGAAAAGGAAAGATCTGAATGAAGTATATGGAGATATTTGAGGCCAGAGAGACAGTTTTAATTTTAATTTTAATTTTTTTGGGGGGGAGAAGAATAGTCAAGAAAGGCTTCATATAGAAAATGGCACCCGAATTGGTCCTTGGAGGTATGAAAAAGTTTCAGTGGAGACATGGGGACCTATTGGAGTGCAGTTCTGTAGAAGCAGAATCAAAAGGACTTGGGCACAATGTATGTAAGATGAGGGAAAGGGAAGAATCGAAGATGGTTCCAAGGCTAAAAGCCGAGGGCAGGGTTGGAGAACCTGTCCATGAGGCCCTCTAGGTCCTCAAGTGGTCTGAATCCAAACTATTCAGGCAAATGATCACACAGCCAGCACAGCCATCTATTCTAATCTCTTCCTGAAAGGAATTTCTATTATACAAACCTAGAGATTAGGAAAGAATCAAGGAAGTGATCATCACAATGAGAACAAAATAAGATCAGGAGAATTAGACAGACTGGTTATTGGGTGAAAAGGGAAATTTCAGAGTGTAGAATTTTTAGAAGGGGAGCCATTTCAAAAATGGTGAGCATAATGAGTCTTTTGGTTAGTTGAAATGGATGGAGAAAGAGGTCATAGGCATTGAAGGGTTTAGGAAACTAAAAATGTTACAATGTCTGAAGGGCAATGGGCAAGGCTATTGAAGGGTCTGAAGATAATATTGGAGAAAGGTGCCAAAGGCATAGAGGAAGGTTTGAGGGTGACCAGGAGGCTGCTGTATGACAGGAAGGAGGATTAAGAGAGAGTGGTGAAGGTAAATAGAGATTATTAAATAAAAATAACCATTAAATAACCATAAAAATGGTTAAAATTTAAAAAAACTCATATGAGAAAGTTTCACTTAGATGGAAAAATTGGAATTTATTAGAAATACTTCATTTTTAAACAGCATCTAAAGTTAAAGTGTTGCTATCTAACTTCCTAGATTTCAACCAAAAACAAAAATGGCTTCAGAATTCAAATTACTATTGAAGTGCTTAAGAGAAAATATTTGAAGTGCATTTGAGATTCATCTAAATAGGAGGAATTAAAAAAAACAACTTTTATTGATATCTTTTGTCTTTACATCTCTTATATATTTCCCACTGTATACCTTATTCCTTTCCTTTCCCTTCCTCCCACTCCCAGCCATCATTTAGATGGCTAAAAATTTTAAAAAATATATAGACAGATAATATTTCAACATATTGTATAAACCCTCAAAATATGGAGTTCGTATAAAGAAAAGAAAAAAAAAGTTTTTTCAGGCTAGAACTGTGATTTTATTGCTGTAGGGAACTCCTAGTTATAAACTCCCTCTACCAGTATAAGGCTACTTTGTTGTTCGGTTGTGTCCCTCTCTTTGTGACTTCTGTCAATGTCTTTTTTGTTTTTAACAAAGAGAAGGGTTTGCCATTTCTTTCTCCAGTGCATTAAGACAAATGGAGTTAAATGCTTTGCCCAGGGTCACACAGCTTGTAGTGTCTGAAGTCAAATTTGAACCCAGATCTTTCTGACTCGGGATCGGCTCTCTACATACGAAGCTGCAAGGCTGCTATTATTCTATAGCTTAGTCTTAGGGAGTTTTCTGGGTCACTGAGAAGTTGTGATTTACCCAAAGTCACACAGTCAATATCTGTGAGAGAAAGGAATTGATCACTGAAGGGATTTTAGTGGTCATATAGTCCAGAGGTGACAAACATGCCACTCACCTGCCTGTCCATAGTCACAACATTCTCAAGCATTACCTGAAGCAGATGAAAATATCCTGAGAAAATAGTTAACAAAAAAAAGAAAATACAATAAAACAAAATGACATTACATTTTAAAACTAACTTAATATACCGTTAGAGGGGATCCTCATATACAGATTAGTGGTCCTCATTTCTATTTGAGTTTGACACTACTGATCTAGTCTAATCCCCTCATTTTAAAGATCAGAAAAATGAGGTACTGAAAGGTTAAGCAATTTGCCCAGGGGCACCTGGGAAATACTTGAAGTGGGATTTACTTCTTGATTTCTAGTCCAATGCTCTATCCCCTGCTGTCAGATCTGTCTGATGTCAAAGACATGTCTCTGTCCACTATGGGATACTGCCATTACTATCACTACTGTAGCTGCTTAAAAACCAAAAACCCCAAACCCAAAAAAACCAACAAACAACAAATCATGTGGTAGGAGAATTAATGTAACATGTATCTTATTAAAAATAAAAATTACATTCCTTCTAAGGAGGTTTTATCACAAAGGTTTTATCTCATCATGTATATCTCCTATTAGTGGGAAGTATCCATAGTGTTCAGTGTTGGCAAGTTTCTCTAAAATGATTAAGATTAGTTCAGCTTTGCAAATAAGTAGGGAATTAGTTTGCAGAGTTTAATTAGTGTACTGCTCACCCCTTTACCTCCTACTAGTTACTCATGTAAGTCTTGTATAAAAAATAATAACAATATAATTTCATAGGATATATAAAGATATATAACAATATTAACGAGTAATAGAATCAATGACATCAGGAATCATTACTATTCACTTCAGTATAAATGGTTTCTCACACAGAGTGTGTGGATGAGTATCTTGCAAGTACTTGACTAATTTTTAGTTATTTGCTGAATTTCTTGTTCATCAGTATTTAAGGCTGTTTCATTTTTAAAGGAACTTGTGATACTGAATCATCACACTCAGTAATACATGTTCCAAACCTTTTCACTCATGAATAGTTCCAGCAAATTTGAGATCTCTTCCATTCAGGTGCTCCCTTCAAAGGTATGGGCCAAAAATCCCTTTAGCTCTAAATCCATTGCCATCCTATACCCCAGTTTGTCAATGTCTTTTCTAGAATCTATACTGAATTCAATACAGACACATCCTCGTTGTGTGACTCTTGACAAGTCACTTAACCCTGTCTGCCTAGTTTCCTCATCTGTAAAATGAGCTAGAGAAGGACATGGCAAACTATACCAGTATCTTGGACAAGAAAACCTCAAATGGGGTCATGAAGAATCAGATATGGTTGAACCAATTGAACAACAATTCAATACAATTTAACAAACATGGATTAAGCCCAGGTATGTACAGGGAATTCTTCTAAGGCACTGGGAGCAGACTGTTGTCCAACATGTTAGCTATTCCTCCTCACTTTACATCATCTCTATATTTATTATGTTTGCCATCTATGTCTTTAGTCAAATCAATGAAAAAAGAATAGAAGTCCAAGCACAGAGCCTTGGGGAATTGCATTAGCTATCTGCCCCTACTATTGGCTCGTCACACTCTCAGTTTTCTAAAGTCTATACACTATATCTATATGAATATATGAACCGCTCTATTGCCACAATGCCATTTCCCTCCATCCTATATGTGTGCAATTGATTTTGTGAGCCCCCAGGGATGCCTTTACATTTATCCCAATCACATTGAATCTTGTTACATACACTCCATTTGCCTCCTGTTTTGTTTCCCCCTCCCCATTCCCAGCACACTCTGAACATAGCAGGTACTCAATTAATAGCTGTTTGATTGCTTTTTCTCTTTACCCGTCAACTTGTAAAATGTTTGTAGTTATGGGATTTTAAAGGGAAGTTTTCTTTGTTTGCTAGGCCTGGCCTTGCCCATCCCTCTAGGTCAATGAAAAGAAAATTAGGGGAAATCATGTGGTTTTTGCCTGTGACCTGTCAACATGATCAGTGTTTTGTTGCTTCCTGTTCTCTTTGGGGGTGGCTTTGCTTGGTGTTAACTCAGAAAGTTATTACAGTGCATAATGCAAAGACTTGTTTGCCTGAGGGGGGTTGAGCTGAATTGGAATGTATAATGCGGTGGTGCCATGACCTCAGCATTTAATTTCAGGCAGAGTCTGACTTGGGTCTGCTTAAATTTGGTCCTGGAGACTTCAGAGGTTTCTCATCTCTTGCCAATCCCGAGGGATAATTGCAGTGAAATAAAATTATCTTGCTAGAAATCCAAAGAAGCCATTTAATGCAATTCAAGAAATTGCATCAAGAAACTGTAGAAGCAGTTAGGTGACACAGTGGATAAAACACTGGGCCAGGAATTAGGAAGACCTGAGTTCAAATTTGACCTTAGACACTAACTAGCTGTGTGACCCTGGGCAAGTCACTTTACCTCCATTTGCCTCAATTTCCCCAAGTGTAAAATGGGGATAATAACAATCCCTATTCTCCCATGTTTGTGAGGATCCTTAGTACAATGACTGGCACATAATGGGTGTTATATAAATGCTTAGTCCCTTCCCCATCTCCATTTATTAAGCTCCATGGATATGAAGAGAGAATGGGCTCTGCCCCCAAGGAATTGACATTCTTCTGCACAGAAGTATAATGCATACATTTGTACATTAGGCTATGTACACAAGTATGGAAATATGACATATGTATGAAGTAAATAGCTCATTTGTATAATAGCACATTATATACAATATATAATATAATATAATATATAAATACATAATACATGTCATTAAATAATAGCTCAGAATAACTCATTAATATAACAGCTAGTATTTATGTAGAAATTTAAGGTTTGGAAAGTGCTTTGTACATATTATGTCATTTGTTCCTCGCAACATCCTTTGAGAGGTAGTGACGGAATACCTCTCCAAAATACTCCCTTCCCTCCTTTGATACTGCTACCATCCTGAAGTAGGTCCTCATCACTTCACACTTGCACTATTGAAATAGACTGCTAGTGGGTCTGCTTGTCTCAAGTCTCTCACCACTCCAATCCAATTTCCACCAGAATAATTTTTTCTAAAGTACAGGTTCAATCACTTCAACTCTCTCCCCACTCTACTTCCATTCAATAATCTCCCTGTAGTCTCCAGAATTGAATAAAAAATCTTCTGTTTGGTGCACAAAGTCCTACATAAGCTAACCTACTTTTGTAGTCTTCTTACACCTTACTTCTCTACATGTCTTCTATGATCCAAAGACATTGGCCTCCTGGCTGTTCCATGTATAAGACCCTCACATGCTTAACTTTGGACACTTTCTCTGGTTGTCCCCCAATGACTAGAATCTTCTCCCTCCTCATCTCTGCCTCCTGGCTTTCCTGGTTTCCTTCAAGTCTCAACAGCAGCATCTTACATGTATCCCAAGATAAAGTCAAAATGGGTACATGATTTATACATAAAGGGTCATACTATAAGCAAATTAGGAGAGTATGGAATAGCTTACCCGTCAGATCTATGGATAAAGAAAGAATTTAGGACCAAACAAGATATAGAGAGCATCATGAAATGTAAAATAGATAATTTTGATTATATAAAATTAAAATTTTTGCAGAAACAAAAACAGTGCAACCAAAATTAGAATGGAAAGCAGAAAACTGGGAAAAAAGTTTTTTGTAGCAAATATCTCTAAAAAAATCTCTCTTAAAGGAAAACTTTCCCAACTCTTCTTAATGCCAGTGCCTTTTCTGTTTTATTTTCTATGTATTCTGTATCTAGCTTGTTTGTACATATTTATTTGCTTGCCATCTTCCCCATTAGGTTGTGTGAACTCCTTTGAGAGCAGGAACTGTCTTTCACTTCTTTTATATTTCCAGAGCTTACCACAGTGCCTGATATAAAGTAGGTACTTTATTGACTGATTGATGGTAACATAGCTAGTAAATGTTTCAGTTAGGATTTGAACTCAGGTCTTTCTCAACCCAGGTCTAGTGCTCTATATATTATGCCTTCAAACCACCTCAAGCAATCTTGTCATCTCAAGAGGGAGAGTACTAAAAAGTGAGGGGCTGAGGAAAGTCCTTATGTAGGAAATTGTAACTAAACAGTGATTTGAAGGAAACTTAAAGAGAAGAACAAATAGTAGCAGAAGAGAACTCTTCTACCTGCTGACAGCAATCCTTTTAGAGGTACCCTCAGTACAGGAGTGTGGTGGAACCAACTCATACTGACTTGCAAATGATTGTTAAATTTTCAGTGTGAACATTTACACCTCAGAAATAGACAAGTACAACAAATTAGGACTTGATTTATTGTTTTGTTGATTGCATAGACGGAAAGTGGTAGAGAAAGTGTTAATAGTTTATATTAAACTTCAAAGTATATACTATGTACATTTTTTTTAGAGAGCTGATTGTTAAATATTTATAGCATAGTGCTGCTTAAGAGGCAAATGCTGCTTGTTTTTAGACTGAATGAGGGCTATGGATTTAGCAAGGCCTCAGGTATTAAAAATATTTTATGCATCCTATCTGTTTATTTGAATTTAATACCTCATAAGAATGTCAGATTTCTATAGAGCTCTGCTGTTTTTGAAGGAAAGACATTACCTGAATGTGTAAAGTATGATAAATGGTTGGTCCAAGGAGCTATTCCCAGTGATCTATACAGTGCTCAGTATGCAGCAAAACAATGTTAGGAGGCACAAAGACTGTCTGGGGAGAAATTAGAGTTTCTGTATTTCCCTTTTCTAATGTCATTCATAAAGCAGACATTGGGCTGAGACCCCATAGTAGGCCTATAGCCCTTGGAACAGAGCACACTGGAGGAAAGAATGCTAGATCAGATGACCTTGATACCTGTGCAGCCTTGGACAAGTCACTTAACCTCTCCAGTCCTTAGTTTCCCTTATTTATAAAATTGGTCAGTTGGACTTGTTTATTATGATGCTTTCCAGCTCTCAGTTGATGAGCCTATGAATTTGTATGTAGCTGAGATTGGTTAAAATAAATACCAAGAACAACTTTGATCAATGGAACTAATGATATAAATATCTAGAACAGTGATGACTTTTGGAGAGTGGGGAAAATTGCAACCAAGAGGAACAAAGTATTGTAAAAGCGTAACAGTAGCTTCAGGAGATACCACTAGATGGCACAGCAAAGAGAATGCCCCGCCTGGAGTCAGGTAGACTCATTTTCCTGATTTCAAACCTGGCCTCAGACACATACTAGCTGTGTTACCCTGGGCAAGTCACTTAACCCAGTTTGCCTCAGTTTCCCTATCTGTATAATGAGATGGAGAAGGAAATGAAAACCACTTCAGTATCTTTGCCAAGAAAACCCCAAAGAGGATCACAGAGAGTCAGACACAACTGAAAAATAAGGGAAGGGAGACACCAAACATGGGAGTCACATTCTGTAACCAGCAGCAATAACTTCCAGATCCTGAGGACACAGTATTCCTATGGGGATGTGGCTATTGTTTTGAGAGTGTTTCCACTTTCCTTACAGTGACCTCAGGTCAGAACCAGGCTGCACTCAAAACTTTCCATGTCCACCTGTGTTGGGAAATGATAGAGTGGCCCTGGGTGTTAGCAGTGCCTATTTTCTCTAAAGGGATTTCCTTTAACATTAATAAATGTTGCAGTTTTTAAATATTACAATGCTGCTATTTTAAGTATTTTGTTCTTGCTCTTTGCAGTAGGAAAAAAAGATAAAGGAGAGAAGTGATGATATAGATCTGAATTCATGTCTTGTCTCAGATACTTAAGCCTTATGACTGTGGGAAAGTCAGTTAAACTCCCTGTGCCTCAGTTTCCTTATTTGTAAAATGAAAAAGTTGGCCTCTATGGTCCCTTCTAACTCAAAATATCCTATGAATAGGTAGAATTGTGTTGTACTTGCACTGTTATTGGTTCCCAGATGGGTTACTTACTACCTGGGTGACCTTGGGCAAATCAACCTCTCTAGATCTTGGTTTGTACATATGTGCAATAAGACATAGGACTAGAAAGCTGAGCACTACAAAATTGACACTTTCCAATTGTAGTGCTGGAGAAGATTTTTGAGAGTCCCTTGGATGGCAAGGAAGTCAAATCAATCAATACTTAAAGAACTTAATTCAGACTATTCTTTGGAAGAACAAATACTGAAGGGTTTGAAGCTTAAATCTTTTGGCCACATAATGAAAAGATAGGACTCATTGGAAAAGACTGGTGTTGGGAGAGATCAAAGGCAAAAGGAGAAGGGAATGGCAGAGGATGAGAGAGATTAGTATCATAGGAGCAATGAACATGAGTTTGGACAGACTTGGGGAGATAGTGGAGGATAGAAGGTCAGCCTGGCATGCTATAGTTCATGGGATCACAAAGAATTAGACATGTCTGAATGAATGAACAAGAACAAGAAAACTGCTTCTGCCTTTCAGCTGGAGGACTGTGATCTTAAGTCTGATGCCCACTGAATTCCTTTGATACCAAGCACTGCCTGTTTATGTAAAATCTAGGTGCTGACATTTTCTGTTATGTTTTTCTGATGACTAAATTAAAAATGTCCTTGCTCTTCCAGACGAAATGTGATAGAACCTTCCAGGTTTATAATTGGGAATCACACTGCATTCTTTCTGTTTTACAGTGAGACAACAAAGGCTCTGTAATGGGAACAACGGTGAATATTTAAGTGGAGATGTACAAAGTAATGAGCAACACTCCCTGCTGCAGAAACCATGTTCCTATCAGGGCTTAGACTGGCATGATTTCCTAGTTCTTTGGAAGGAACTGAAAGTACAGTAAAATATATTGGGGGCAATTATAACTTGAATTTTTTAGAGGATTTGATTATTTTTCATATTCAAAGGACTAAAAATTAAGAACATAGGCATAAAGTCAGTTCAGTCTAGGTCAATGTGTATTTACTAAGTCTCTGGTATGAAAAAGGCACTGTGCTAGAGACATACAACTATAAAACATAAAGATCCTGTCTCTATTTGTATCTATCTGTCTCTATTTATCTATCTATCTTATCTATCTATCTATCTATCTATCTATCTATCTATCTATCTATCTATCTCTGTCTGTCTGTTTGTCTGTCTGTCTAAGTGTCCATCTATCTGTCTATCTTACGTGTGTGTGTGATTTTTAATCATGAAAGTGGTTTTCCCAGGGTAGGGCATATCCATTGCACTCCATATGGGCAGACTCCTATGATTTTACCACTTGAGATAGAGACTCAAAACAGAAAGGCAGTATGATGTAAAAAACAGCAAGTTAACTTCAACTTAGCAAGCCAAGAAGATCAGGGTTCCTGAGAGAATCACCTCTGTCCTGATAGTCCTGATAGAGATAGGTCACCTCTGATAGATTCTGGTTATGACTGGGGAAAGTTACTTAATTCCTCAGTGCTTTAGATACCTCTCTAAACCTGTAAGTTTCAGAAAAGATACTGACTTGCATTGATAGAGGGTGTTTGCCCACTTTGGAGTGCCCTATACCAATGAAATCAAGGTCTAGACTCTATGCTTATATATTATATAATCGAGAGGCAATATGGCACAGTGCATGACATGTTGGACTTGAAGTCTGGATTACCCGAGTTCACATCTTGTTTCAGACACTTCCCCTTTTTGTAATATTGGAGGAGGCACATAATCTCTCCACACTTCAGTTTGCTCATCTATAAAATGAAGGGAGATGGAGAACTGATGGCTTCTAAGGTACTTGACAATTCTGAATAGTTTTAAATCTCCCATGAATTTTTCTTTACTTCTGACTTTCTCCCTCATGGGATTTTTATACCTGAACCTATGAGAGTTCTCCAGATCTCTTTTCCACTTATCTTCTGGCCCTCCACTTCACTGTGATTCTATAACAGAGTTGATGAGTCTGCCCATCTGGAGTACAATAGATAAGTCCTGTTCTGGGGAAATCACTTTCATGATTACGAATCACTCCTAGTGATTGGTAAGTGATGATAGATAGATAGATAGATAGATAGATAGATAGATAGATAGACAGACAGACATAAACATAGACAGAGACACACAAGTAGATATAGAGATAGAATCTTTATATTTTGTAGTTGTATGTCCAAGTGTGTAAATTGCTAAAAAATAAAAGCCAAACTAAAGTGTAAAAACAAACAACCAAAACCCTTCCATCTTCCCCTCTCTTCTCTTAAGCTTCCTTTTAATAAAAGGAGGACTCTGAATACATTAAAAGAACTCTGGGGAAGGGACAAAGGTAAAGGAAGGTGAGGAGCTATCCTAATTTCTTCACTAGAATGTGAATCCCATTCCTAAAACTCTATGCTCATTTTAAAAAGCATTGGCAATTAAAGAAGCATCTATTGATGGTGTGTGTGAGAGATGCACTTTGTCTGAATCGATTATTTGACAGATCCCCATGTGATGGTGAATCGTAGGAGGGGAGATGGATTGTGGTCTTTAGGCTGAACTGCGCTTTCACAAATGACATTTATAATGACACTGTGTCTGGGTGGGAAAATATTCTCTGTGTTCTCATGGTAGGAATTACTATGGTTTGTAAACCGCCAGATATTCTGTCCAGAGTACGGCATCCTCCGAGGGACTGGTAAAATAGATTGCTGTGTTACTGATGGAATTACTGTGGGAAGTTATGGGCTGTACTTTTCTTCATGGCCTTCATAAGAATGGAAGTTATTTACAAAATGTTTTGAGTTTATCTGTACTTTAATTACCAGCCTGCATTTTTATAGCCTGGAGCTTTCCAAACCATAGTTTTGGTTCTGAAAAAAAGTTTTTCCCCTTAAACCTCTCACCCATTCCATGAATATTTTATCTTCACATACAGGTTTTATGCAGCTTGTTTTTGAAATAGAGCTAAGTGACCTTGCACATGTCAGAAAGGGGAGAGTCAATGACTACTTCATGTTATGAAGGACTATGAAGTCTATATAGCATACCTCTTAGGAAGAAATTTTAGGAACAGTTTTCTTGTTTACCACAACATAAGATACTTTTGAAATAAAGAGAGAATATAAGCATAAATTACTGTAATTAACATTCAGCAGCTTGTGGAAATGTCTTTCAATTACAGAGAAAATCCTTATTCATTCCCATCTTGTAACTCCCTTAGGGGTTAGCTTTTAATTTGGGAATTCCTGTATGTTTTTTGCTTTCCATCTGCCTCTTACCTCTACCTCCTTCCCTCCAACTGTTCCTTCTTTTCTCTTACTTTTCCTTTCCTCCTTTCCCCTTTCTCTTCCCTCCCCTGATTTGTAGGGTTCGAAGATTTCTGAGATATAAAAGCTGGTATTGAAAATTTAATAATCAGCTCTCAGGAGTGGTCCAGCTGACTATAGCAGGTCTCTATAATTCTATCTTCATTTCCACCATTGAGAATCAACAAAGAGGCTGCCTCAAGATTGAATCCTTCCCTGTTTCTTATGTGTTAATGAACTTTTCTTTCTCAAATTATCTTATATTTACTTACCTGTATACATGTTGCATCCCTGTAGGTAAAATGATAAGGCTCTCTGAGAGCAGGAAGGGTTTCTTTCTGTTCTGGTTGTTTTTGGTTTGATTTTGCTCTTAACCGTTCATGGCATGGCACAATGCCTGGCATATAAAGGGTGCTCAGCAATGGTTCATTGAATTGAATTGAATTTAGTGTCCTGTTTTATTCAAAGATGCTATTATAGTGTCTTTTTGTGTAAATTTATAAAATTTACATAATTTGCACATTTGTTTACCAGCCCTAGTCCTTCTTTCTTCTTATCCATCTTACTTTGGAGACGAGTGACCATCACCATTGGCTTTGTACCTGTGGAAGCCTTGGTCTCTTGTTAGTGATACTGAGCTTTCTGGACCAAAATACTGGTTTAAACCCAAATTTCAAGTTGGGAAGGGGAGTGTGCTTCCCTTTCTATTTGAACTATCATATCCAGAATGAAGGAGGTAATAGTGTCACTGTACTATGCCTACAGGGCCGCTACGTTGCACACTGGAGAGACTACTGAACTGGAGTCAGGAAGACTCATCTTGTAACACTTATTAACTGCATAACCCTGTTTGTCTCAGTTTCCTCAGCTGTAAAATGAGCTGGAGAAGGAAGTAGTAAATGACTTCGGTATCTTTGCCCAAAAAACCCCAGATGGCATCATGAAGAGTCATACACGACAAAACTGATCGAATAGCAACAATACAATGCCTTGGTTAGAACACATTCAGAATATTCAGTTCTGGGCACCTCTTTATTAATTTTAAATGTCTTGCTTTTATATTGCCTTCATTTCCAAGTACATACCTCTCACCCGTGGGACATCCCTTAATGTTGGCAATATGCCTTATTTGTTTGTTGCCCTATAAGGAAAGTTCACCCTGGTCAGTGAGTGGGGAATCCATGGAGGAACCCATAGAGGAATAGATGTACCTGCCTCAACTGGCCCCCAGTTTATAAATAAAAATTATAAATTTTTAAAAAAAATAGCTGACATTTATTTAATGCCTACTATGTGCCAGGCACGGTGCAAATTTTATCTCATTTAATCCTCACAACCACCTTGGGGGGTAGGTACTATTATTTTCCCAGGAATCTTTAGCAAACAGAGCTTGAGCGACTTTCTCAGAGTCCCACAGCTAGCGAGTATCTGAGGCTAGATTTGAGCCTAGGCACCCCTTACCTTAGGCCCAGCTTTCTATCCCCTGCACCCCCTAGCTGCCTCTAGTCAGAGAAGAGGAGGGGGAAAAGAAAGTCTATCAAACTAATCAACACTTTGACTAAATCTCATGGTATTTGCTAAGAACTGTGGAAAAGGAGCTTTGCTTTATTGGAAGCTAATTGGAGGGAATTAAATTTTGTTGAGTGAAGAACAGGAAGGGCTTATCTGTTTTGATCACGGAGCCAACCTTAGGAGTTTTGCAGTTCTCTGACTGAAGGGAACTTCTCGTATTTGAATAAGTGCAATATTATATACATACATACATACCTATATACACATACACATACATAAATATTTTTGTCTGTTTCACAGATAACACACAGGAGGCACTGGAGTTTTGGAATCTTAGCCTCTAACAGGTTCTTGATGTGATCAGACAGGCAGATACTTTCAGAGGGGTTAATAATCAGTTTTACTGTAGTCTATCTTCTCAAAGGAAGTTGCTGATAATGGTAGCACCAACTCCCACAGCATTCCCTAACCACCCTTCTTGTAGGAGCCAGTGTGAAGACAGAGGCAACTACCCCTTTTTCTCGATGGGGTCAATTGAGACAGGCACAGCTTGTGCATTCCCCTAAATTCCCTTAAACCTAAATGGGGGCCAGTCAGGGATCAGTTGAGATAGGCATAGCTTATGCATTCCCCTAAATTCCCTTAAACTTAAATGGGGGCCAGTTGGGGCAGGTACATCTATTCCTCTATGGGTTCCTCCATGGATTCCCCACTCACTGACCAGGGTGAACTTTCCTTATAGGGCAACAAACAAATAAGGCATATTGCCAACATTAAACTCACAGCTTTAACAATATTATTATTCTGCGCAGGTGTAGTAAATATCATGTTATGTCACTCCATATCTCATGGCACAGCCTCAGTAGGACTGTCTATCACTATGATTCTAGGAATTACTTACTAGGATCCTTGGGGCTTTTCTGGGAGTTATTACCTAACACTTGGAAACTAGACATTGCCATGGCCATGGATTCTGAGAAACTAAACTTAAAAAGGATAAAAATATCCTCCTTACATATACATATCTATCTGCCTGTCTATCTATCTATCTATCTATCTATAATCTATCTATATCCGTATATATATTTTCTAAGAGAACATAATACTTTTTTAGCACCCTGTTAAGGGTGTTTGTAAGCTAAAAGAGCCTGTCATTGCTTCACCTTGAAAACAGAAAAGAAGTAGTTTTGTCTAGCAGGGGAGTGTTAGGGACCAGAAGAGAAACAATTAACAGAGAAAACTTCATGTGATACAGATTGTTCCTGGGGAGACAAAGACATTAGGGCTTAAAGTCCAGAGCTGTAAGTTGCCCCAGGCTCATAGTTTTTTCCACTCATAGGCTTATCCACTAGATTCCTATAAGTGTGTGCTCACTCTTCTTCAAGGACATTGCATACATTGTTGGCAGAGGGTGACCCAGATTTATGAGTGGACTGTGATACTTTGCTTTTTCTTGTTTTTAACTTCTCTTGAATAAAAATTATGATAATTTCTGTTTTTGTTTTCTGTTAATTAAATATAATGATTATTACTCATTTTACCTTATCATTTAGTAAATATTTAAATTTTAATGGTGTCGTGGTGACTAATTCTGTAGGAAGTACCCCAGAGCGGTCTTGGGAACTACAGTAGTAATGATGAGATTTAGAGTTGGTAGAGCTGGTTCACGTGTGAAAGAATTCACTTAGACCTTCTCTGTAGCCATTGGGAGTTTTATTGATACAAAATCAGTATAGATCTTCTAGCACGAAAACTAAGTGAGACCCTGATATTTGGGGGAGTTATGCTTATATAGAGATTTCAGAATTGTGATGTGGTTTTAGAAGATTTTATGGAGGTTAAAGATTAAAGACAGGACAGAATGACATAGGATGAAGGAGAAAAAGGGAATTCTTTATGGTTTAAGGATTTAAGGACAGGACAGGAAGACACAGGTTAAAAATTAAAGGATGGAGAAACACAGGATAAGGGAGACAAGCAATTCTTTTGGTATAGGTTCAAGATAAGGGGCAAAGGACTTTGGGAAACCTTCAGGGTAGAGAATAAACTAGGGGCTTCTCAAGGTCAAGCCTTAATATTATTTTTAACCCTTAGGGCACTGTTTTAATCTGTATCAGTAAGTAGTAGGGATGAATAGTCCCCCAAAGCAAGTTTATCCCTTAAACCCTAAAAGAGATAATAGTGAGTTGTAGCTACATGATTATGGTCACAGCCAGCCCCTTCACTCTCAAGAACAATCCAGACCTTCTGGTGAAGGCAGGTTGAGGTTGAGTGAGCTAGTCTTGAGTGAGAGAAAGAAGTATAGTTGCCTTGTTGGATACCATGCCCATAAGCTATGCTGCATGAGCGGGTAGGATCATTGCCATACCCAGGCTATAATAAGATAGAGAGGGAAATTTAATGAGTCTGTTTTTTTCTTTCAAATAAGAGGAATAGTTAAAGTATGGATAAGTCAGAAAGTTTCAAGAATAATTATACTTTACTTTGTTAGGTATAAAAGTGTGGTAAGTATGCAGGAAGAACAGAAAAAGTAGGAAGAAGCTGGTAATCCTGGGAGCTCATCTCCTTCATCTGCACTTTTGTTACCACCTGCAATCCAGCACACCAGCAGGGTTTTAATAAATTTAGAGGAAAAAATCTAGGACATCATCCTTATTGAAGCTCTTCTGTATAGTTCTATTTTTAACATCAAGCCAAGAATTTATAATGTAGCCTATAATACGCTATAATTTTAATAAGTTTAATACTTTTGAATGACAGTGTATCCCTTAAAATTTAATGTAGTTTTCTCTACACTTATACCAAATGCTTATTATGTGTTTGCATATATATATATGTATATATATATATATATACACACATATATACACACATATACATATATACATATACATACATATATACACATATACATAGATACGTGTATGCATGCACACACACACCCAAACATGCACACACACACCCTAATGGAATAACAGGTACAGGACACATAGGACTCAGGACTTGGGATCTGAAAGGCCTGAGTTCAAATTTGACCTCAGGTATTTGCTAGTCAGGGAAAGTCACTTAACCTCTGTTCCAGTTTTCTCATTTGCAAAATGGGGAGTATAGCAGCACCTACCTCACAAAATTGTTATAAGAATAAAGTGAGATAATATTTGTAATATGTTTTTTAAGCCATTAAGTGCTCTATTGATGCTAACTTTCATTACAAATTTCCTCCTTTTGGAACAGATTTATGATTTCATTGGTGTGGGAATTATCTTCTAACCAGTGCAGATCAGCAGTTTCCTGTGGGACTGAGGAATGAAGTGACTTGCCCAGGGTCACGTAGGCTCAAACTAAGGTTTTTCTGGCTCTGAGGCTGAGTCTTCCTTTCTTAGACAATGCTGTTTCTTTATATTGATTTAGTAATCTAAATGTTTACCTCAAGGGTCCTTTATCACTCTTTTGGCACTGAAAACACTAAATTCAGCATATTTACTGAATGGGAATCAAATAACGGTACTGTGAACTATGAGTAATATCTTTGCTTGCTTTTAAATTCACTCAAGCTTCCATGAAAAACAACTTTCTTTTAAACAGAGAAATACATTTTGGTAATTTATGTTAACTTTCCATTTGAAAGCAGATGAAGTGTATCCAGCTGATAATTTTCACATCACTTAAAAAGAAGAGTCTTGTCAAAACCTCTGGTATTTTTAAGCTAGGTGTGCTGTCTGATGGTTGTCACATGACCTTAGAAGCAAAAGCAGAAGCAATGGAGAGAGGCGATCAGCTTTAATTTTACTCTGACAAATGCAAAATTTTATCTTCAGATTTCTATTAAGTGTGACAGCTCAGGTGACTAATCCAGTATTATGGAGCTTCTCTGAAATGAATGAAATCCCCTCTCTTATCCCCAGTTTCCAGACTAAATTTGAGTAAATGACTAAAAGAATAACAACTTAAAGACAATTTATTAATAAATCAGACATGGACAAATCTTTGACTCTTGGCACAGATTGTAAAATGGTATTAGGGTGCTCATAAAAGAACATGAGGGAACCTCTTCTTTGCAGGAATATAATTTCCATTTTGGGAATACTTGGTACTACATATATTCATATATATATATATATATATATATATATATATATATACATACACATACATATGTATGTATATTGTGAACCTCAAGAACCTCACAAACTCCAGTTTGAAACAGAGTTGTTCTAAAAGAGACAAATGAAATTAAGGTGCATGTGTCTATGGTTTAATTTTTCTCAAACTGGCTTGACATGTATTTCATAGGAATTACAGTGCAAAATGCCCCCCCTCTACCCTGTGGGGCAGTTCAGAACTGGCTGAGTTTCGAATTTGGGCATACATGGTTATATGCCCTTTGAAGAGTAGGTGCTCCCAAGGGGTGCTAATCAGCTCTGATTGGTCAACATGATGGGATCCTGGTGGGCTATATTAAAATAAGGTCTTGAGTAAGTGACTTTGGTCCCTTAATCCTGATCAAAGAGACCTCAATTTCCATATCACATGTCTTGACAAAAGAGAGGAATCAGTATTTTCCCAGACCTGTGGCGGCAACATAATGAGCAAGAATAGACCTATTTAGATTAAGTTCCTTTGAAGGAGGTCTGACCTTTGAATAAAAGGCGGGTGGGGAAGCTCTGAGTTTCCAAGATAATGTTTATTAAGAAAAATCATTTTTCACTATATGTATGTATGTGTGTATTTATATAGAGTATGTATGTGTATAAGTGTATATATCTATATCTATATCTATATATCATCAGTTCTCTCAGAAACCTGGTAAAAGAAGTAGATTGCAGTTTAAACTTTGTTTTTCCAATGTGATATTGTCAAAATAGTTCTCTTGTCAATAGTATAATCAGACAGATATATGTTTCCAAGGATTCTTTGACCTCTGGCCTTGATGTCATTTACTTGATCTCGTCTGTAAGGAGGAGAAGAGAAACTGTCTATCTAACTTGTGAACCACACCCATATGCAGATGGATGAAAGGAAGTATATGTTTTATGGCTTTCAATATATTTTTTGAACTCTTTTTCCCTTGATGAAATGTCTCATCCATTTTTACTACAGGCAAGATTTCTGGAAAATGCAATTTTGCTTTATTCATTATGGGAAGTGTTTCTATCCTGATAAATCATTACAAGTTCCATTTATCCATTCATTTGATGTTCTGCCAAAGAGTAGATCTTTAGTGAGTATGATGTGAGAAATCCTCTGCTGCTTCATTAGAACTCCACTAGAAGTTAGTATGCCTTTGAAGGAAAACTTAGGTGGCTCCAGCTACTTTGTAGTTTAATTTAATAAAGAAGTTTGAAATAAAACATGTACAGCAAATTTCCTTCCCAACTGAGGTAGTGGTGGGGAAAGGTAGCATGGCATAACAAATACATTTATACTAGAGAGCTTCGAGGGCAGTTAGGTGGCACAGCGGACAGAGATCTGGGCCTGGAGTCAGAAAGGCTCATCTTCCTGAGTTCAAATCTGGCCTCAGATGCTTACTAGATGGGTGACCCTGGGAAAGTCATTTCACTCTGTTTATCTCAGTTTCCTCATCTGTAAAATGAGCTAAAGAAGGAAATGACAAATCACTCTACTATCTTTGCCAAGAAAGCCCCAAATGGGGTTGTGAAAAGTTGAACACAGCCGAAAAATAATTGACTGAAGGAACTTAAACATATACTCTGTTATTTCTTCATGTACCTTAACTTTAAAATTCTTTAATTTATTAGTTTTCCATGACCTATTTTTCCAACTCACCACAGCTATATACAAAAACAGTCATCTTGATTAGTCAGCATACATTTATTAAGTGCTTATTAAGTGATGGGAATATAAATTAAGGCAAAAATATGGCTCTTACCCTCAAGGAGCTCACAGTGGAATGAACTGTTAAAAAAAAAAACTATATGCATATGTATAGTATTCAGTTCACTTGTTTTTGAGTCATGTCTGACTTTGCAATCCCATTTGGGGTTTTCTTGGCAAAGACACTGGAGTGGCTTGCCATTTCATTTTCCAGCTCATTTTACAGATGAAGAAACTGAGGAAAACAGGGTTAAGTGATTTCTCAGGGTCACAGAGCCAGTAAGAGTCTGAGGCCGAATTTGAACTCAGGAAGATGGTCTTCCTGACTCCAGAACTGATGCTCTATCCACTGTATCACATAGCTTCTTTATGTGCAGTATAAATGTGAGGTCTTTCTGGACTGAGCAATGTGAAGGGGGTGGTGATAGCACAGGTCTCATAGAAGGTGAAATGAGAGCTGAACCTTGAAGGAGATCGGGGAACAAGGAGAGCATTCTAGATATGAGGGGGCAGTCAATGATAAAGCACAGAATCTCCTGTGTGAGTGATAGCAAAAAGGTTATTGTCACTGAGCATAAGAGGAGAAGACTAAATGGAAGATGGCTGGAAAGATAGGAAATGGCCAGATTGTGAAGGCCTTTAAAAGCCACATAGAGAATTTTGTATTTGATAAAATGTTAGATTAAGATTCAGGATTAAAATTCCTACTCTGATGCTTAGTAGCTATGTGACCATAGGTGAATTACTTAACCACTCTCTTCCACTGTGTATGTTATCACCATGCCATGCTTTAAGCAAAGTGTGCATGAGCTGGTTATCACTTCTCTAATCTTTATAGAAAAGTGATATTTCCACTAATTGCTAAAAAAAAAAAAACCATGTAGAAAGTTTAAGTGGGTTCATTTTGATTTTCTATGTAGCTTTGTGGTAAATTTGTTTAAAAAGAAATCACTGTGTGATGACATTTTATGAACTTTAAAGCCCTCTTCTCTGAAAATCATGCTGGGAGCTGCCATTTAAAAACAAACAAACAAAAATAAAACAATCCAAAGAGAATAAATACATTGCCTTTTAAATAGTAGAATCTTATTGAAACATGGTAATAGCCTCATCTGACTATGAGTATTAGAGACCGCCAACCTAAATGAAATGCATTTGGCATAGTGTGAGGGTGGTGATTGCCTTCTCCCCATCCTCTCTGTTTTTGTCATAGCATTGACTGCTCGAGGAAAAGAAATTGGCCAAGTTAAGCATGAATTTTGAAGTCAAAATAATTTTTCTACAATATGTATCTTTCCCATGTTGTTGTTGTTCAATCATTTTTCAGTTGTGTCTTGACTCTTTGTCACCTCATTTGGGGTTTTCTTGGCAAAGATACTGCAGTTTTCTCCATTTTTTCCTCCAGTTCATTTTACAGATGAGGAACTGAGGCAAACAGGGTGAAATGAATTGCCCAGGGTCACACAGCTAGTAAGTGTCTGAGGCCAGATTTGAACTCAGAAAGATGAGTGTTCCTGACCCCCCCAACCCAGCCCTCTATCCACCACACTACTTAGCTGTTTCCTTTCCCATGATATCAGTTTCAAATGAGCACCAAGGTGCTTGCTTGACTTCATAGGACAAAATTATATTGAATTAAGTGAAACACAAGGGTCACTAAGGTTGGCTTATCTTTAGTGAGTGAGCTGTTGGATGGAAAACAGGAAAACTTTTTTATTCCTGTTTTCTTATCTGTTAATCTCTCTGAACTCCTCTTTTTTCCTTCCTAGAATGATGATAGAGGTGGGGTTGTGTTAAGATTATATGAAAATGGAAATCACTTTGCTAACAGCAGATGTATTTGTATGCTATGTGTTTTCTACGATGGTCTGTTGCTTACTGAACTCTTTGGCTATGCTCAAATGTTAGATATCTTTAGCCCAAAGTTAGGCAATAACTCTAGAATGCTGTCAGTCACTCCCTTCTCACTAGAGAATTTAAAAATAAGACAGTCCCAACTCAGCAGCTAGCAACCCCAGTTATGCAAAGGACTTTCAATCAGCCCTAGAAAGGAGTTGGCAACTAGACAGCCAGTAGCAATGTTGACTTCAATGTTGGGAAGTGTTGTGGTTGACTTATATAGTCTAAATCTTTGAGTCAAAAGGGATAGTTTAGTTATCTACTCATAGCCCCTCTTTTTACAGATGAGAGAACTGGAGCCCTTTAAAGAGGTTAAGAGGAATTGCTTATGATCACACAGCTCATTAATGGTGAAGTAGGAGTAGAGCCCAGATCTCTTGACTCTCAGGCTGAGTGCTCTTTGCATTGTTAGACAGCATCTCTATATTCTCTGTCTCTGTCAGTATGTTTCCATTTATTGAACTTTAATGTGCAAAGTACCCTACTGGGTCGAGATACAAAACAATTAGAAAATGAGGAAGCTGTCTGTGAGAAATTCTTGAATCTATCACTTATGTGATGATTGTTTTGTGTCCTTAGTACCAAGCACTGTGCCTGGAACATAGTAAATACATAATGAATGCTTGTTAATTGATTGACTAGGTGTAACTTCAGAACTTCAGGCGTTAAACTTCTTTGCTCTGTGACTTCCTGAAATTCATATATTTATGCTTAGAGGCAGCAGTAGAAAGTGTCAGCAAGAATGGTCATTTTCTGGAGGGGGAAAGATAAGGGCAATCCAAAATTCTTTGACTCCAGTTCGACTACTGTACCCTTAGCACAATGACTATCTATTTTTAAGAGCCATAACTTAGTACAAAAATGGTAACACAATGTAAACTTAATAAGATCATGTTCATAGCAAACATGAAAGAAAAGCAGATCTCTTACACATCTCTTTGCTTAGCAGCTTCCCTATTTCTATAACAATTTCTTTGCACCTCTGGTACGGTTCAGTGTCCCAGATTAGAAAGGTGACCTTTATAATTTGCTTTGTAATTAAAATTATCCCTAAACTCCTCCTTGTGTACTTCGTAGACTGCTTTTCTTTTGCCAGTCCTTGGGCATTCTGACACAGTGAAGATCTGCCAATGGAAGTCATAAATATCATTTGACTTAACTTCCTCCAATCATTGAAAGTTTTCCTTGGACTTTGCTTTTCAGGAGAGCAGTGATTCCATACTCCATGGTTCTGTTCTAGTTTCTTTATTTTTGTATTCAATGACTAAGTCTGCCATTTTACAGCTCATATGGATAGTTTCTACAGCAATCACACTCATGATTCAGAAAGAAGGATGCCCTTCTCCTACTCCTTACTATTGGTCTTATCACTAATTCTAGATGAAGATTCAGACTTTACATGAAATAGAGATGTTTATGACTTTTCCTAAATAATACCCAGAATGTGAAAGAATTTTCTGGAGGGTTCAAGCACAGGAAAATTCCCTAGTATTATAGGCAGGAATCAGATTAAAATGTAATCGGGAATTTTTAACAAAATAAAAATACAATGCAGATAATGTTAATATGTAGTTTTCAAAGTCAGGACGCAGCCTGGAGAGATTCATTTTGATTTGAGTTTGATACCATTATTATTCTTGACAAACTTATGGCACTATAATAGGAGCTTATGTTTACTGAGGAACTTTCTATCACAATGAAGGAATAGAGTATTGGATACTAGATGAAGGGAACTGATAGAACTTTTAGTATAGGGATTCTTAATCTTTTCTCATCTCAGGAAATGAAGTGATTGTGTTCTAAAAGTCCTTTCCAGTTTTTAGTCTATGACATTGTATGGGTGAAGGCGTGGGTAAATTCTATGTGAGGTCTATATTGAGGATTGGTCAAAAAAAAGAACTATGAAGTAAAAAAAAAATCCTTTGTAACCTTCACCATTCTGACCCCCTTTCACCTTTTTTCAGACTATCCCCACACACCCAAAATCTTGATGATGCTCCAACTTTCCCCTATCTTTTTCATCATTTTATATACCCCACAAGCCTCATTCACATTTCCTCTAGATCTTTTTAGGTGACTTGAGTATTACTCTCTGACGAAACAAAAGTACTCTAGTTTATGTGGCAGTGCTAATGACTGATAAAGGTGCATTTTTCTCCTCATGGAGTATTGGTATTTTGAAGAAAGACCTCAGGAAGAAGGCAATATTTTGACCCAAAAGTATAGATCTCCATTAGTGGGATTTCAAGACACATGCAAAATGATAGGGAGAATATTTGGGGGTAGGAGAGGCTTTTAGTCATGTCTTTCAAATTATTCATATTATTTACATTCATTCTACAAAGATATTATGGGAAAGGTATCTGCTTTTTGAGTTCATGTGGCAATTAACTGATGCCAAATTATATGTACCACCATGCAGAAATTATAGAGGTGAAAACCTAAGTTTTATTATTATGTTCAAGCCTCAGAGAATACCTGTATTCCTATTGGGATTCTCACAAGTCCTCTTATGGGCAAAATTTCATCAGTGACAGAGAAATAATTATTTTACATATTGCAATCTTGTACATTCCTCCTGGGCCATAAAATTTAAAGAAAAGACAAATCCATAATCCCAATGTTTCCTTCAATGTCATAAAAGTTGAACAAACTTAGTTAAATAAAGTTATAATCTCATACATCCCTAAGGAAGCAAACTTTGTCAAACAAATTCTCTAGATAAACTAATTCTGGTTAGAGATTAAACTATATTTAGAAGCTTCACAAATAAGTAAATTGAAGGGAAAGATTTACATGCAACCAAGGAATTGATATTGTTTCTCTGACTTTTCATCTAAGGAATGTTTAAGACTCTATGTAAATTTCCAAATTCCATGGGACTGATTTTGAACAGGTGAGGTTAATATTAACCATAAGTTGCAAGAGGAATAAGAAGAAATAAAAAAATTCCCATAACACATATTTATTCAAAGTGTGCATGGTATCGTAAAGAATTCAAATGTAACACCCCTTCCAGGGCTACTCTCTCAATCCCTACTTGCTCAGGCAGGTTAGATCCTCAGAGGTCAGTTAAAAATCTTCCCCTCCAGATTCTAAGGGCAGCCTTTCGAGTTAGTAACTTCTCTAATTCTATTATTCAAGAGCCCCCAATCAGTTTGCTGTCCTGATATTGATTAACCAAATTATACCAATTAATTTTTATGGAGAAATATTTAATGAAAAAATTTGTTAAGGACAGAAGTCACAAAAACATCTCCCCAAACAGAGGAATATTATCCCTTTCTCTACCTACTCAGTTCCTGGGGAGAGTGGGCTTGAACATGAAGCAAGAAAATACAAAGGCCCTCAGGTAGTATAGAAAGGGTATCTCTTTGCCCTGGGGGTTTTTTGTCTCCCTTTGTGGAATCCCCACCAGGTTTGCTTCTGGATGTGGCATAACCAATGGATAATCTTTTTTTTTTTTTTAATATTTATTTATTAATTTATGGCTTTTTGGAGAGGAAAAGGCAGGGCAATTGGGGTTAAGTGACTTGCCCACGGTCACATGGCTAGTAAGTGTTAATTGTTTGAGGCTGGATTTGAACTCAGGTCCTCCTGACTCCAGGGCTGATGTTCTATTCACTGCGCCACCTACTTGCCCTGATAATCTTTTTTCTTGTTCAGTTGGTCTAGTTCCTTGCAGGATACAGTGTTTTAGCTACTAAATGAATTCAGTGTTAGACTGGGTCAACCAGATCACTCTTCATCACTAGTTGCTTACTGCATTCAACTATTGTTGCTATTGCCTCTAGTGGTCTCTGTTACCAACTCTATTTGCTGAAGTCCCCAGTGGCCCCTCCAATCTTTCAAAATTCATCAGGTTCTAACCTGGTCAGTTCTGCCTCCAGATGCTCATTCGTTTAAAATGAAGAATAAGCGTTAAAAAAAAAAGATAACACGAGCAAAGGGACAGGTAAGTAGGTAAAGAGATAAAGCAATCACAGCCACTGCTCCTCCCCTTGTCCATGGTTCATAGCATTTTTCATCTCTCAAATAATGATAAGAAAGAGAAAAGCACAAAAAGGGGTTGAGAGAAGGTTGTATAGATCCTTTTGTATGCAAATTTAGTTCCAACTCCATCATTTGTCCTTCTGACTCTGAAACCAAACAGAAAACTTCTCATTGTCACACATCCCCAAGTCCTCAGGCACTCATGGCCAAAAGAAAATTCATCAAGTGTCCCCATTTTGGATTGGCACTTGACAGGAAATGTGGGCATACTCTAAGAATGAGGCCTTCTTTGCTCAGTCCCCCCTTGCACAAAGAAAATTAAAACATAGCCCTTGCCTCTTCATGTTTATTGTCTAATAGGGGAGTCGTGCTATATGGGCAATGGCATGCTCTGCTCATATTTTGTGCCATTCATGTTATTTTTATTGAATAAAACAAATGAGAAACTAAGTTGTTGAAACTGAATAGAGTGTAATCTTTTTGAGGGCAGAGACTATTTTTTACTTTATCTTTGCATCTCCGACACCTAGCCCAATGCCTTGTGCCTATTAATAGATGCTAAGCCCTGGCTTTGTGAATTAGACAGAGGCCTGTAACTAGAGAACTTTGAAGAATAGGCAGATAAAGTCAAACTCAACTGATAGGTGGTGAAGAACCTAGAGAGAATCTTGAGCTGGGAAATATATTGCAAATTGAAGTATTTGAAACTAAAGCTTTTAAAGAAGCTTATTTGAAAAATTGTGTAAGATTAACATGAAGGAAAAGAGATTAAAGGCAGCACAACCAAATACATCTGTACAGGTGGACTGATACATGGGACTAGTAAGAATTCTGCTCTTAGGTGTGCTTCTGACTCTCCAAACTTTAAGTGCCTTCTCATCCTGGAACTTCACTCCACCTCTCTAGTCCCTTCTCCTGTTGATGAATTTCTTCCAAAAATTCCATTTTGAATAAGAAGCCAGGCCAGACATCCTTCATTCCCCTTACAGCTGTGCTTCTGACTCACTGGACTTCCCAACCATGCCCTTGTAATTACCTTCTTCAGTTCCCTTTTATGTGTGCCTTCCCCCATTAGAATATAAACTCCTTGAAGGCAGGGTCTGTATTTTTTTTTTTTGTTTATTTATTTGTTTGTATTTGTAACTCCAGTGTTTGGCACAGTGCCTGGCACAGAGTAACTACCGTGAAAAAAAAAGCTACCCTCCTGCTCTAAAGTTCTTCACTAGGACATTACTGATTATGAGATTGCATTGGAAGCTGCTTGGATAGAGACAGATTCTTCTGACTAGATAGCCCAAGTTTGGGAGTGGTCTGGTCTGGTTATCTCTTGACCAGGATTAGGTGACCTAAACCACATACTCAAGACACAGCTTACCTTCTAGTGTGTTGACCAATCAGAGTTGATTGACACACCTTGGGAATACCTACTCTTTGAAGGGTATTTAACTCTGTACCCCCAAATCCCAAATTGAGACAGTTCTGGCCTGGCCCCCTAGGGGGGTCCAGTTCTGGACTGTAACTCCCATGCAATGCATATTGCCAGCTTGTGAGAGAAATAAATGCGTGGACCTGACCTAAATGGTTTGTCTCTTTCTTAGAACAAACCGTTTTGGGGGTCAACAGTACTTAATAAATGCTTCTTGTTATAAGAGTTAGGTATGTCAAATGTTGTGGATGAGAAAATGGCTGCTCTTTAAAAAAAATTCTATTCTATTCTGTGTGTGTGACCTTTTTGAAACTTCCTGCTATAAATGATCTTGTACATTAACAAGTTTTCTACTTCTCCTTTGCCAGAAGAGTAAAAATCACATTTCTTGCCCTTTTGAAAGGAGATAGTTTGTGCTATCACCAAGATTTCTCTTGCTAAATGCAGAGCCATCAATGCACAGAGAAGAGTAAACAGTCTGGTCGTTTTATGTATTTAGTCCTTAGCTTTGACAAATGTGCCAATTACCTTGGTCTTTGGGTGCTGGTGCAAGAATTAAAAGGCACAATCAATTTTGAGAACTGCCACAGTAGCTCCTAGAGTGAATGAAGACTGAATGCCAAGCAGCTTCTTCCTCAGAATCTCCTAGAACAGTTAACTCCAAACATTGATCTGCTGAGTTTTCTTGAGTTGTGTGGAAATCTCCATTCTCTTTCTAAAGGAATCTAGTTTGATTTTCAGGACACATTGGGAAGCTATCCTTTGGCCACCTGGTATCACCCGATCTTCTGTTATTTCAATACACGTACTTAGGATTACGGCATAGGATCCCCATTTAGGAAGTCAACTCAATTTAGTGAACATTTACTCTAAGCCTGTCACAGGCAGAGTTAGAGACAACTTTTCATTGGATCATAGATTTAGAGTTGGAAATAATCTTACTGTATTGTTGTTCAGTTCTGTGTGACTCTTCATGACCCCATTTGGGGTTTTATTGGCAAAGATACTGGAATGGTTTCCCATTTCTTTCTCCAGCTCATTTTACAGTGAGGAAGCTGAGGCAAACAGGACTAAGTGACTTGCCCAGGGTCACACAGCTACTAAGTGTCTGAGGCCAGATTTGAACCCAGGTCTTTCTGACTCCAGTCCCAATCTTTTATCCACTGCACCACCTAGCTGCCACAGACATGACCTTAGAGGTCATCTGGTTATGTTCCCTCATTTTATAAGTGAGAAAATGAAGGCCTACACTGGTTAAATGATTATCAAGTGGCAGGGCTGGAATTTGTCCATAGAGGACTAGCTTCAGAGTTGGAAGAACTTTGGTTAGAATCCTACCTCAGACACATACCAGAGCAGATCAATGGACTTCCTAGCATCCCATGCAACTCTCTTAGACAATATTCCAGACAAATAACTGAAGTCCATTCATAGAGGGAGTTACTACATGGATGAAATCAGAGTTCTGGACCTGCATTTCCCCATTCCCACTTCTCCCTCTTCCAAAAAAAGTGTGTTAGGTATTGTGCTGGGTCCACAAGGCAAAAAGCACATATAGTTCCAGGCTTTAAGGCAGTGGTTCTCAATCTGTGGGCCGCGACCCCTTTGGGGGTCAAATGGTCCCTTCACAGGGGTCACCTAAGACCATAGGAAAACACATATTTCCGATGGTCTTAGGAACCAAGACATTGCTCCTCTATCCATCTCCAGGTGGGTCTGCCCACATGAAAATACTCCCACATACGAATATTAAAGGGTGGTGGCATTAGGAAGGTTGAGAATCACTGCTTTAAGGAGCTGAAATGCTTGATGCTGGCTATTACTTGCTATTGACTGATTGGTTGACTAGAGGCAAGGTTTTTGAACTTTTTCAGAGGAAAATACTCCTGCAGGTGGATTCTAAATCATTACTTTATTTGTACTATAATTATCAAGCTTTTAAGTTAGGTAGATAATTCCATTAATGAGCTGTTTATGGGAAAAGATGCATCCTGGGAGGTGGCTGACCTATTTTAAAAAGGACACTCAGGGACCAAGAATCCTTATTGAATACAAAGCAGGAACAAACAAAACTTTATCTGACACTTAGGTTCCTTCCCTTTCCTTTAGGACTCCTATAGTGATTGAGAAGAGACATAGCATTTAATACAGAATGTGCAGAGGGATGGAGGGTGGAGTTGGTGGGGGGGTGTTGTGGAATTATATAAGCTGTATGACAAGTAGACTGATTTAGGATTTTTTTTTAGTTTTTGAAACTTTTAAATATTTATTTTCAAAACTCATTTTGAAATTTTATTTTTGGATTCATTTCCAGTTGTCAAATTATATTTCCCTCTCAGGGAATTCATTAGGGAAGGGTGGGATGGGGTGGATATTTGACCAAACTGAGCTCTCAATATCTCTGGAAGTTATCTAGTGGCAAGAAATATAGATTTGAATTCCCTATGAATCATCCTTACCTACTTAATTATGCAGATATGATTGCCATGGGTGGTAAGAGAATAAATACTAAAAAAGAGAAATCCCAGGATATTTGGCAGAGAACCCGCCAACTTTACATTGCTCTTGAGGTCAGGCACGTGGCAGGCAGGCCCCAGGCGAAACTTTACAGTAGGCATCAGCTGGTACTCCCAGTCTATTTAGCCTGTCCCTGCCTCCCTGTTCCATTTCCATTTGATGCTCTCTATTTTCCTTTTGCTGCCAAAGCTTTCTGTCTCTTTTCTCCCTCTACTGCCCCTTGTCTCAAAACTGACTTTCAAAGAATTAATAGGCTCATTTGCTTAGGGTGTAAATTGTTGGTGACCTCTAGTAGGGCTATTCATAGTTTAACAGAAGGCAAAGGTTTAAACCAAAGAAATAGCTCTCTAATTATATAATTCAGGAAAATTATAGCCCACTCACATCCCAATCACACCTTTGTTAGGTAACTCACTAATTCTTCCTTTTTCTGAGAATGACCTTACTTTAAAGATGCACTGAATTATGTTCGTTTGGCAACCAAGCAGAAATGGAATGGCAATTAGTTTATAGCTCTAAAATATTTTCCCTTAGGATAGAAACAACAACAACAAAAAAGCATGCTACCCAGCCTTTATTTGATCATTAAATTTGTTCATATGGTTGTAGTATTTGGAAAAGTGGTAATAGAACACTTCCAAGTGTCGGAATGGAATTAGATATGGAAACTCTTGCAATGAAAGTTTTAAATGACAAAATGCGTGGGATGCTAGGATAATTTCTCTCTAGCTATAATTTCAGGTCCTTCTAGAAGTGATATGACAGCTGGTTATCAGCATGCTTCTGTCATCGTCACAGTATGGATGTTAATGTGGATGTATATTATTTGGATATTTTTAGACTCTTCCATATAGCCTAGATAAAACAAATGCTGAAATAATTCTTCAACTAATTAAGACTTAGTTGTTTTAAAAATATGTTGTACCCTTTTCTGATTTTCCACCTAAAATGTGTGTTTCCAGACTCTTGGTACAACTCTACAAATTTGCTCAGGGTGAAATCTTTCTTTTTTTGAAAAGCTGGTCCTTTAATTGGATTTGGTGAAATGGTCATTGTTATGGGAATCTAAAGATCTTCCCTGCCCCTAGGCCCTTTGTTAAAGTGGCTACGTGACTCTGAGGACCCTTGGATATTTGAAAGTATACTCTGTTCCCTAATAGGCTGAATGTGGTCACGTGGAGCCTGTG
>CM053586.1:156792662-156809747 GCA_028646515.1 Pseudochirops corinnae | reverse complement strand
GTTTTTCTGTTTGTTTGTAACTTCTGTTTGTATTCTCTGAAGTTCAGGGTGCTGACTTTTCCTCCTGAACTAGGTAAATGATATGTTTGATTAAAGTAAGATTGTTAACCCATTTTGAGTTGCTTTCCTTTAGAAAAGCAGATCTAAGAACCTGTGCTAGTAGCCGCCCTAGGTATGCTAGGGTGCTTGTTGTTACAGTCATCAAATATATTTAAGAGCCCTTATGTCGGATATTGTCCAAAGTAAGCTAAAGATTGAGTCCCAGCTAAAATCCTACCTTCTATAAGAAACCTCCCTCGTTATTCCATCTATTGATTATTTCCGATTTATGTTTTTACCTAGTTATGACATTTAATTGATTTTGTCCCGTAACTCCTTAAGTTGTGGTTCTGTGTCTCTGAACTTAGTTCAGAAATTGACCTGGCCTTTAGTTAAGTTTAGAAATCTAATTCTCTGGCTAATCACTGCTCTATTCTTGCCTCAAGGAAATTTGTTGTCCTTGGAGGATGTGATGGGACACCAGAGAGTCTTGTCCAGTATCTATCTATACACCACCAAGCTAGCTTTCAAGGATGTCTGGTCCATTATCTTTGACCTTGCAGGTAGACTCAGACAATGAACATTTCTTAGTCACAGGTGAGAATGAAGGGATTGTTGTTAGCCCCTCATTCCTAACTTCCAACTGTACCTCAATCATGTAAGCAATCATGCTGTCCTCAACCCCATGATGTCTTCAACTCTTTAAGTGACTGTATTATTTCCTCACCTACCCCATTTTGTTCTTTGTTCTAATC
This sequence comes from Pseudochirops corinnae, assembly GCA_028646515.1. NCBI lineage: Eukaryota > Metazoa > Chordata > Mammalia > Diprotodontia > Pseudocheiridae > Pseudochirops > Pseudochirops corinnae. The sequence continues at coordinate 156,808,953 of CM053586.1, read as the reverse complement.
TTATAAAAAGGTGTTGAGTTTCCACTTTGGAGTTTTTAGCTAAACTGAAGCAGCCACTGACCCATTCTATTAGCGGGTAACACCCCTCTTAATAAAATATTATCTTGCTTGGAGGAAATATGCCTCAGTCTACCTTTGTTGGGCTTCATTCTTGACATGTTGTCTCTTTGACTGTTTGACTCTGAAGACCTTGGAAACAGAACTGACTTTTACCTTTCTTAATATCCCAAGTGCTTAGCACAGTGCCTAGCACATAGTAGGAGTATAACAAATGTTTATTGACTAATTAATTAATGTGACCCCAGTCTTCCAGAAATTTAGAATATATGGTAGAGAGGATTTTCTTATGCAAGAATGTAGTTTTACATAATAATATCTATTATGCCATTATGCCATTTATTATGAAGCAATAGAATATGTTCATTGGCTAGACTCAGAGCCAGGAAAACCTCTGGGATCAAGTTCTTTGACACCTTCTGGCTCTGTGTCCTTGGGAAAGTTACTTGGTCTTTCTCAGGTTCAGGTAGCTTCTTAAATTATAGATGGTTACCTGATTGCTGTAAATTCAAATTCTACCTGGAAAATCAGTTGAACAAATGTACCCATGGCTGCAAAGAGGCACTTTTTATTTTGGCAACTGTCCTGTGAGGTACAGAGAGCTACCTCATTTTCCCTCCAAATAATTGGAAGAATAAATAGTCCTCTAGAAGCAATCAAGACAAACTTTACCAAAATGTGCTATTTACTATGTGTTGACTTGTGTCTTAGAAAAAGAATGATGGATTTAGTTAGAGCAACTGGGTTCTGATTCTTCTCGGTAAATCATTCTGGGAAAACCTTGGGGCTTCAGTTTTTTCATCTAAAAAAATGAAAAGGTTTGACAAGATGACTTCTCACTTTTACATTTCTAAATCTATGATTCTAGTCTTACCAAATTTTCAGAAGTTTAGGACTCTTACTCTGCCATTATTGTGGAAAGAAATAAGAAGAAAAAAAATACAGTCTTATTTTCTTCTCAAATATTGGGATTGGGGAGAGGGAGAAATATGGTAAAAAATTTTTTTGACAAGTTATAATTTATATAAGACTGAATGTAAAAAAGTGATTTAAAACTCTATTTTGAGTTAATGCACATACTTAATCCTTAGTGGTTTTCTAAAGCCCATCTTACCATTTCCTTTTATTGAAAGTAGTGATATAGTTGAGGATGGATGGTCCTGTATGAAATCCCAGCTGCCCAAGTGTAACTTCAAACATCAGGGGCTGTGGGAGGAAGACAAATGGGCCAGGAAATTTTTTTGCTCATTTTGACAGTAAATTAATAATATGGGAAATCATATTCAAAATAGTATGCAAATTACATGTGCTATTCTGAGTCAAGGGCATAGGCAGAAACTGTAATATTTTTTTAATCTTCTACCTTTCAATGTCTGGTGTGGGAATAGTGGGCAGTATAGTCAGCAGAATGGATATAGTTCCACTTGCCTGGAAATATTCCTTTTCTTCTTTGTTGTGAAACCGTCCTCTTTCAATTCAAACCCTAGACTAGCGCAATGTTAAAGTGTAAATTTATGTTCAGAAGAAGCATAGTATAGTGAATGGGTTGACCTTAGAGGCAGGAAGACCTGTGTTCAAGTTCCATTTTGGGGATATGCTTCAGTGCTCAAGGCAACGGTAAGTTATGGATTAGTTGTCTATTAGTTCTAGAAGGCCACCACATGGGATACATCCCAGATCCAGACTCAAGTCACTCCCCCTGTCCCATGCCCCCAACAAATCGATTTGGAGCAAAATGGAGTAGTGCACAGAGTGCTTGCTTTGGAGTTGGTCATCATTTGGTCTGATGTCAACCTCAGTGTTTTGCCAGAGAAGGTATGTAGGAATTGGGTAATTTGCCTCCTCTTCAGGCAGCCATTTTGCTAGGAAGTCCCTGGCTTTGGAGTTGGGAGTCACGTTGTTGTGGGTTCAAGTCCTGCCTTTGTGGCCTTGGGCATGTCAAAATCAAATGAGATAATATTTATAAAGTACTTGGTATGGTGCCTGACAAATAGTAGACACATAAAATCCTTAAACTTTTAGTGCCCCAGTTGGCCCTCTAAGGCTATACAATCCCACTGAGTTTCCTACCTCTACCAATGAAATCACAGGCCCAATAAAAATAAATAGATAAATAAGTGAAATCAGTGACTACAGACTGGGTATTCCCCAAAGAGAATTATCTGAATGGAACATCCTTATAAAGTTACAAGCTGTTATTTAGTTGTTTCAGTCAAGTCTGATCCTTCATGATGCCATTTGGGGTTTTCTTGGCAAAGATACTGGAGTGGTTTGCCATTTCCTTCTATAGCTCATTTTACAGATGAGGAAACTGAGGCAAACAGGGTAAAATGATTTGCCTAGGGCCACATAGCTAGGAAATGTCACACCAGATTTGAACTTATGAAGATGAGTTCAGGACAACTCCAGGGCCAGCACTCTATCCATTGTGCTACCTAGCTGTCAAAAATTGTAAGTACTATGATATTTATCAGAATCAGGCTTCAAAAAATAAAAAACAAAAGTCATGCCAAGTTGTAGAAAAAAAAACACATCTCATGATATCTGTATATTTAGCAGATAGTTTTTCTTTCTGAGAGGCAGTTTGAGAGAGTTGTCCTTGGCATGAGAAAGATCTGGGTTCTAGGCCTGCCTCACCCCCCCCTGACTACATGATACTAGGCAATTTATTGAATCATTCAGGGCTCCAGAAAAATTTCCAAGATTATAAATTGCAGAGAGGGTACTGACCTTTATTGGTGAAGGGATTTTGCTCATTTGGGATTTCTCTGCAGTAATAAAATCACCAAGCAGGTAAAAAAAAAAAAAAGTCCATGTGTTAGATAGTGTCCTTTTATTTTTTAAATTAGGGAAAGATTCATGTCATGTTTTTTCTTTTGGAGGGGGGAAGGCAAGGCAATTGGAGTTAGGTGATTTGCCCAAGGGTGTACAGCTAGTAAATGTGTCAAGTGTCTGAGGTCTCATTTGAACTGAGGTTCTCCTGACTCCAGGACTGGTGCTCTACTTACTATGCCACCTAGCTGCCCTGATTCATGTCATTTTAGAGAGGTTTCACTGTAAAATGGAGACTGCAAATTTTTATTCTGCAGCAGACAGAAATTAAATTGCAGTGATATGAAATGAACAATACAGTAACACCTCCAGGCTGCTTGTGACATGTCTCTAATAACCTCAACTTCTTGTCCTGCTTAGGACCCACGGCCCTGTTCAGAGTTAAAAGTTTGTCGAAGAAGAAAAATATCCCTCTTCTTTTCATCTCAGCCCAGAAGGGAACATCGCCTCTGCCAAAGGTCGCATCTTGAGGGTCATGGGAGCTGCCTAGCCAAAATCTTCCCTGGTGGTCTGAAAAGAGATAGCAGTAGTTACTATCCCTTTCAAAAAACTCTTTCTTCTCTTGCAGATGGGCTCCTTCCTTATCAGTTGGCTTGCAAGGATTCTGTCTCCCACAGTGAGTCATGTAGAAGAGTTTAGTTTTCCCAGCAAGTAGGCCAGAGTCCAAGTTCCAAAGCTATTCTTAGCTGTTCCACACCCTGTGTCCAAATGGAGAGAAGATAGGGGATGAGCCTGCTGGGGACACACCGGGGCTTGATGACAAACAGGATAGATTATGTCAAGTTAAGCTTTTGAGTCTCTGTTTTCAAAGAAGTTAAAATAAAGCTTCAAAAGACTGATTGGTTGGCTGGGAGGTTTAGCATCAGACCCCAAAAGACCACTGCTTAAAACAGAGCAGAGAAACAATACTCAAGGGAACTGCCATTCTGATTGGCATTTTCTTTTCTTTTTTTAGCCCCAGAAGGGTAAATTAAAGCTACTATAGCATCTGTGATTTACACTTTTCACCCCCCCTTGTACCTTTTTATATGTTTGAAGTTTAAATAAACATCCCTCCCATTTAAATAGCAATACAAACATCGTCTGTGGTTTTCCCTTTAATCCATCATATGTTTCCCTCTTGAGTATTTTCTGATGACAGTAGATAAATATTTGTTAAATGCCTATGTGTTAGGCACTGTGCTAGGCCCTGGTTATCATATTTGAGTACTGACTGAATCTTCTCCCACACTCATCATATATTGAGTTTTTTTAATCTTGGTTGGACTTTTTGCATGGATCTTTATGGCTGTTCTCCAAATGAAACTTATACATGATAAGTTGGTAGAACTCTGGGACCATAACTATTACTACAGCCTGATATTAATGCAGCATATTACAAGTTTCAAAGTACTTTACAAATATTATCTCATTTGATCTTTACAACCCTGAAAGGTGAATTTTACAGATTTTGGGAAGGAATGGATTAGTTTAGTTCACTGATTTAGGGAACTCCCAGGGAAGAAAAGCTCTCTCCCAATGCTACTTGGCATCTGTTCTTGACGTAGTTTTAGAAAGTTACCTGGGGGCACTGAGAGGTTAAATGATTTGTTTAGGTTAAGTATGTGAAGCCAGATCTTCCTGATGTAACCACTATACTAGACTTCTCTGTTACAGATGTTATGCCCATTTTGAAGATAAGAGAACTGAGGTTCAGAGAGTAGACTTAAGTGATATGTTTAATTACGTAATTTAAATCTATGAAGTGTGACGTGTCTTTTACACATCAGTCACTGGGCTAAACATTGGAAATACAACAATATAAATAAAGCAGTTGCTGTGCTCAAGGATCTTGTATGCTATTGGGGATGAAATGTACACATAGATAGCTAGGTAAGGGGAGATGAAGCATATGCTAAATAAATGCAAGCTAATTTGAGGTGGCTAGGTGGAGCAGTGAATAGAGCACCGGCAGTCAGGAGGACCTGAGTTCAAATCCTATCTCAGACACTTAACACTTACTAGCCATGTGTCCTTGGGCAAGTCACTCAACGCCCAGCCTTCCTCCCTCCAAAAAGCAAAAAACAAAACAAAACAAAGCAAGGTAATTTGAAGGGGGTAGGCAGTAAGCAGTTGGCATCAGGTAAAAATGACATGAGCTGAGTTTTAAAGGAAAATAAGACTTTGGAGGCAGAATTTGAATCCACTCCTTTCTGGGTCCTTGGCTAGACTTCTGTCTAATATGCCATATTGCTTCCAAAAAAATCAATGTATATTATTTTGATAAGCTGATTATTATTATGACTGTTATTTTTATTAGTTTGTATTTATTTATAAGGCCTCAAAGGAACCTTGCAAATGATCACTACTCTTCTCTACCAATTTTATCTACCTCTACCAATTTATAATCATTCAGTTCTCTCAAGGGGCAAAAGAACTAAAAGGATGAAAGAATATTCGATAAATTTGTGAGGAGAACATTTATTTTTCTTGAATCAAACTTGTCAAATCATTGCTGAAAACATGGCTCATTTTTATGAGTTTAAGAAATCTCACGCTAGAAGTGACCTTAAAAGCTAACTTGTCTCAAGTTTCAGTTCTATGATGCTGGGATCCTGCCTATGACATGGTTGAAAAATGGTCCTTTAGATTCTGAGAATTGGGAGTTCACTATTAAAGAATAATAATTACATATCTGGAAGGATTTAAGACTCACAGAGGCATTTTCTCACAATAGTCATGTGATGTAGTTAATACTCCAATTTACAGATGGGGAAACTGAGAGATTAAATCAGAGAGATTAAAAGACTTGTCTGCGGTCACACAACTAGAAAGTTTGGCAGGAAGGTACGAAACTCGTATCTCCTGCCTCTAAGTCAAGTGGCCTTTCTAGTATGGGATTATAACTTCTCCATGGATTCAAAGGCAGACTATCTATTCTGTGTTCTAGACAGCTTTTAAAAACCTTCTTTTTTTGAGCTGAAATATGCCTTACTATAACTTTTCACTGATTGATCCTAGTCCTGCCTTCTGAAGTTACATAGAATAATTTTCTTTTCCACATAAGGGCCCTTAAGAAATATTAAGGACATTATGATGTCTAACCACAAAATGGAATATTCTGTCACAATTTTTATAGTGGTTGATTTTTAATTCAATTCAACCAATATTTATTTAAGACCTATTCTTTGCCAATGAATATCCTGTGATACAATGGGGATACAAGACAAAAAAATGAAAAGTAATCCCTAATCTCCAGAAGTTTATAGTTTGCTGGAAAAGGAAATAGGCAAAGGAATAAATAAATAAAAGCCAATTTGAGCAAGGAGAGAGCATTAAGAAGCAGAGAAATCAGGATATAGGGAAGCCTGACAAGTTGTGAAAAAAGGTAAAGATTCATCTGCCTTGTGACTGTGTGTCATTTCCTACCACAAACTTCACCCTCTAGACAAGACCTCCAGAAGTCACAACTGACATCTTTGGGGGTAGTAATTACATTCATCTTTGCAATTTCAACTCTAAGATTAAATTTGGTCCACTATATCTTAGCTGACCCCTTGCCGGACTATACTTCATATCCCATCCAGTCTCCATAACTCCTCATCTTGCTATTTGTCTTGCTGAAATACATGCATCCCACCTCACCCAGTGTCCCTTTCTACTTCCTGCTGTAGGAACAGTAATTAAATCAACAGTACCATTGCAGTTACGGTTGGGGAAACAGAATACTGGTATGGAACATAGGTAATAATTATCTACGATGAGAAGCCATGCAGGATTTGTGACTCTACCTGTGAAGGGAGTTCCTAATTAGTGATTAAGTGATTAGTTGGTTCGTTCATTCATTCATTCATTCATTCATTCATTCATTCATTCAAGTATACGAAAAGCAATCAAGTTAAAAAGGGGATGGTAGTGGTATGAAACTTGCCGTACTTGGTTCCAGAGGGTAGAGCTAGAATTAATAGGTGTGGGTTTCAGAGAGGTACATTTGTACTTTATTTTGGGAAAACTTTTCCAACAATGAGAGTTACCTAAAAGTGAAATGAATTGTATCAATAGTAACCAACCATTGGAGGTCACCAGTGGGATGACTGGATGACCATTAGTTGAGTGCAGGGTGTTGCCAAAGTCCTAGTGCAGTTTTACATTTTAATAGCTTAAAACTGCACTGGGACTTTTTAGGACATCCTGTAGAGAGTAGAAGAGATTCATATTTAGGTTATAGGCTAGACTAGTTGGTATCTGAGGTCCTTCCCAGTTCTGAGATTCTATAATTCTAAATTCCTTTTCCAGGCCCCACTTTCCCCCACTCTCAATTCCTAGTTACTTAAGCCAGTCCTGATGTGGCATGATTTCTAAATACCTTGCTGTTTTGGTTGATTTTTTTCTGGACAATTTGCTGATGTCTGTCTTCAACTGCAGTATGTTACATGTGACATTATCTGATAATCTAGATGTGGGCTGGTCTCTGTTAAGAACAAGGAGCTTATTGTTTCCTTTAAAATGAACAATACTAGTCTAAACTTCTGTTAACTTTTTGGGGAAACCCCAAAACATTATTTGTTGGTGTTTAACTTGTAAGTTAAGTAAGCTAATTGAATTAGAGCTAATGAATTAGAGTCACAACCCTGAAAGATATATGGATTATCCAGCCTTTAATCTAGTACTTCCTGTGTAAAGGAGTTTACTGTTTCAGAAGACAATTTCAGTTTTGGATAATTCAAATTGCTAGGAAATTTTTTTAAATATACTGGGCTAAAATTCACCTCCTTGGAACTTCCATCTTGATTTTTTCCCTTCTGGAGCAATGCAGCATATGTATCATCATTATTCCATATATTATTCAAATATTGAAGACAAACTACTAATCCCCTCCCCTCCTCTTCTCTTCTTCATGCTCTGTATCTCTAGTTTTCTAGCCCATCTCTCTAATATTAAGATTAAATCTTGGAGGTTACTACTGGATGCTAATTTTAATTTTTGTGTGGCTACTGCCTAGAACAGCATCTGGCACATTTTATGCATTTAATAAGCACTAATTGAATAAATGATTTTTTATCTCCTTACTATCCAGGTGTTTTTTTCTGAATGTGGTTCTATAAACATTTTAAAAATTGTTGTCTAGGATAGGGAAGAATATTCCAGATTGGATCTGAACATCATAATCCAACAGAATAATAAACTACCTTGATACAGCCATTGTTATTATAATTTAAGATTACATGAAAAATAAGGGTGGTATAATAGATATACAGCTGGTCCCAGATTTAGGAAGATCTGTATTTAAACCCTGCTTTTGACTTGTGTAACCCTGGGTAAGTCACAACCTCTCAGGATCCTTAGCAATTTTCTAAGACTATAAATTGTAGAATAATATCTGCCTTGGTGGAGTTCCCACTCACTGAGAATTCCCTATAGTGTAGGCCTAAAGTCTACTCCAATTAAGTCACAGGTTGGTAGTCTTCCCAACACTTTCCTCCTTCCTCAAATATTGCACTATAACCCAGGTCACCTGAATTTTACTTCAGTATTCTTTCCAATGAACCATAAAACCATTGAAAAGAACTCTCAAAGCTAAGCTTGGTGGCTCATGACTTCAGTCCCTGCTTCTGGGAGGGCTGAGGCTGGTTGATCACTTAAGCTGGGGACAAGAACAGGACTGGAGCTGTCTGCACAAAGTGTGCTACCAATATGGTAAACCACTAGAGCAGTGGTTCTCAACCTACCAAATGCCATGACCCTTTAGTACAGTTCCTCATGTTGTGGTGACACCTAACTATAAAATTATTTTTGTTGCTACTTCATAACTGTAATTTTGCTACTGTTATGAATTGTAATGTAAATATCTGATATGCAGGATGTATTTTCATTGTTACAAATTGAACATAACCCATAGGTTGAGAACCACTGCACTAGAGTGAAGAGCCACTAGGAAGTCAAAGAGAAGCAAACTGGCCCATGTTGAAAAAAAGGGAGAAGATTAAAGCTTCTTTCACAAGGAGACCAGTATTAGGATCAGGCCCCTGAGTGAACACTGCACTTACAGTCTGGGAGAAAGAAGGAAGGAAGGAAGGAAGGAAGGAAGGAAGGAAGGAAGGAAGGAAGGAAGGAAACAAAGAAAGAAGGAAGGAAGGAAGAAATGGGAGGAGGAAGAGAGGGAGAAAGTAAGGAAGAGAGGAAGGGAGAAGAACAGAGAGAAGAGGAAGGGATCAAGGTAGTCAATCAGCTCTCCACTTACCATAAACCAGCTCTTAGTCACTAGAAACGTTAACATTGAAGGTGATGAAAGGTATTTGCAGCTAATCTAAAATTAAAAGGAATTTTCTAAAGTGAACAGGAAATGATTAAAAATTGCTAGCTACAAAATAAAGCAGCAGGGAAGACATTTAATGAATAATTATCTATAATGGAAGAGGTCCTTTTGAAATGTCCAGATAGAGACAAAGATAATTTTAAGGTGTAGTTAGTTGAAAGTTAGCCCTCGATGATTATCTGCTAAATAGAATTAAAGAATATTTCCACCCCCAAGGCCACAACCCCATTTGGAATGCTGCTTTATCACCACTTAGATACTTGAAAATGGTATTAAATTGAGTATGTGAATTTTCTACAAATTTATATAGTCACTGGGATAAAGTTATATGTGTGGACCATGTACATGATAAGGGTATTTGAGTGGGTGAGTCAAATAGTTTGCTTTAGGGATTACAAGGTCCAGGATGAAGCTTGGCAAATTATAGTTTACAGTCTATCGAGGGAATGCAGAAGACCTTTACACGCTGTTCAGGGTATAGAGATAAAAGAGTGAGAGACAAAATGTTCAATGAATATATTTAGCATGGGAGGAAATTTGATTTGCAATAATAGGCCATATTTACTGACATTTCCCTGAAAGTTTTGCTCTAAAATTGTGCTGGGGGAAGGGAATGGATAATGCAAACATTTTGGCTTAGAGCAAAAATGACTAAGTTGAGCGTGAGTGTGTCAGTGTGTGCAGAACTGTTTCTGGGAGGAGAGTCAGAGAGAAAGGTAGAGAAAGAATAGGAAGTTACCTAAAGGTGGTGCCAATCTAGTTAGTTGCAATGATCCATCTTGACTCTGGTGAGTATGGGTAGATGGATGGGGGACAACAGTTGTGATATATTGAATACGCTGTTAGTCATTTTATCAATTGTTTTTGCTTAACTATTAGAAGGAAGGGTTGGGGGAGGGAGAGTCAATAACAAGTGATAATGTAAAAAAAAAGGAACCAATAACACTTTTTTTTTAAAGCTAGTGCTTACCTTTTCTTTTTTCTTTTTCACAAGTCTCAGGTTTGAAATTTAAGTATTTTTGGTCCATGGAGAAAAAAGGGAGACAATTTTAACTGTGGCTCACTGGTTCAGTTTCTCCCCACCAAAAAAAATCACCCGATCAGTGGTTGTTCCTGTAGTTCACACCATAGTTCATGGTTAGTTAAATTTGGAGTCAATAAACCAAGGGTGGGGAAGGGGACATTTATGATAAAGGAGAAGGAGAAGGAAGTTGAGGATGACGTCACAAGTTGGAGGACTAGAATCCTTCCTTCCTTCCTTTCGCAGATGACGAAAAACACAGAAGGAAGGTGAAGAGGGCAAGGATGAGGAGAGGGCAGGGAAGAGGAGGAAGAAAGAAATCTAGGTGTTGAAGAGTTCTATTCACTTTCTCTTTCCCACATTTCAGCCGGTTGTAAGCAATTTGCCCTTCCTTTGTACTGACTGTTTGCAAACAGTGTTGTAGGTGAAAGAATTGAGTAATACTGAAAAAACATTATGCAAGCTCCTTATAAGGATTTACAGGTAATTTCTCTAGAAACTGATATTCTTAAAGCCTCCTAAGGATATCCTACTCATGACTGAAAGTGTGGTATTAGAAAGGGCAAAAAGAGTAGGGGAAAGTGGCAAAAATGATGGCAATGGCAGAACTAAAAGGAAGATTTTTTTTCTCTTTAAAATTAGGAAAAGTTACTATGTGGCAAAGGAAGATAATCCACAAACAAATATAAGGTGAATGAAACTTTAGCTACAATTCTTAATTGATGTACTTGGAGAAAGGATGCATGCATGGTACATTGGAAACATTGTAGCTCTGGAGTTTAAGGACCTGGGTTCAAATTCTGCTTATCACTTGTATGACCCTTTGCAAGTCACTTAACCTCTCTGAGACTCAGTTTCCTCATCTATAAAATGAGTTGTACTAGATGGTCACTAAGGTCCATTCCAACTTGAAATCATATTACTTTTCATATGACAACAGATAGTGATGTTTTAAAAGAATAGAAAAATTATAGAATGTTGAAGACTAGACCTAATGCCTTCTATTTTACTTTCTGACTGCATGCATCATTATAATAATTATTATTAATGTAATATTTTATGTAATCATTATTGTATGTTCTATAATCATCTTAATAAAACTGACGTTTTCCATGGCATTTTAACAGTTACAAATTTGTGCTTTCATACAGTCTCTTAAGTAAGCTTTTCTGAACCCTGAGAGGTCAGGACTTGCCAGACTATTAGATTTGCTCCTTTAGGTGCATTTAGGTTGCTTTCCTTTATACCTTTCAGGCTTGATTGAGGCAGCATGGTGTAGTGGGTAGAATGTGGTATTTGGTCAACAAGATATGTGTTCAAATCAACCCCTCCTTCAATTTACTAGTTTTGGGCAAATCACTTGATCCCTTTTAAGGCTCAGTTTCCTCAACAATAAAATGAGAGAGCTGGAATCAATGACCTAAGACTCCTTCCAGTTCTAGGATTATCCTATGATCAAAGGTAAGGGTTCATTTCATCTTTTTAGAATATTGTCTCTGGGTTAATTGTATTTAGTTTAAAAAAGGAAGGGAACCTGAAAGGAATAAGCATTTAAGCTATTTGTCTTAGTTTCCTCATCTTTAAAATGAGATGGAGAAGGAAATGACAAATCACTTCAGTATCTTTGCTGGAAAATCCCAAATGGGGTCAGGAAGAGTCAGACAGAACTGAAACAAGTAACAGCGGCAGCAGCAAGAGCAACTAATATTTATATTCGAGCCTGGTATGTGCTAGGCACTGTGCTAAGTGTTTTTTCTACAAATATCTCCTTTGATGCTCATAACAGTCCTGCCAGGTAGGTGCTTTTAGTATCTGCAGTTTACAGTTGAGAAAATTGAGGCAAACACAGGGTAAGTGATTTGCCCGTGGTCACTCTGATCATAAACAGCAACATTGTTTTGACAGAATAGTGAAAATCTTCTTATGAAATATAGACACCCCCCCCCCCCCCACACCTCTGTACACACATACACAGAGGCACATGTGCACACACATTGTGTATTTTGGAAAGTCCTAGGTGTTAAAAAGCAGGGAAACAATTTTGTAGGATTTATTATCCAGTGTTGTAATGTTAATGAGATTTAAGATCTTCTCTGCCCATTAATAGGCCTCATGTGGATGCCCATTAAGAGAAGTTTGCCTAGGAGAGGCTTGATTGTAGGAAGGCTTTCACACCTTTTGCTAATTTCTAATTAAGCACTGAGTCAAGAGGGTGGTAATGCCTTCTGGCTCTCAGAATTGTATGTATACTCTGAGTTGGTATTTTGGTTTGAGGGCTCTCTTATGAGAAGGATCCTGTGATTCTCTGGTTGAGATTCTGAGTGGCCATATGTTCAGAGCTCCTGACTGCTCAGATGTAAAGGCTCTCTTGATCCAGGAAGTATGTAAAGCATATAGTTGATTTAGGCAGGCAGAGCCCTGTCTGTTGGTCTTTATTTCTCTGCTTGTATTTTCTCAGTTATTTTCTTTGAAGTTCAGGGTGCTGACTTTTCCCCTGAACTAGTGAATGTAATTAAAAAAGATGGTTGACCCCTTAAATAGCATCTTTATTAGTAAAGCAGGTCTAAGAACCTGTGTTAGCAGCCATCCTGGGAATGCCAGTGTCATTGTTGCTGTGTGTGTGACTGTCAAAGTCTTATTTAGGCTTAAAACATATATATTTTTCTAATAGGTTGTAGATATCTATCAGGTTACTTGAGATTATAGTTAACTACTCCATGTTTCTAAGATGACAATAAGAGTGTGGTCAATTAATATAGTACTTGACAAAATTCTAAAATGCTTCATGCATAAGTGATATCATTGCACATTAGAGTAATTTCATCAATACACTTCAACATCTCTACTAAGAGATAAGATGAATCTGGGGCAGAAAGCAATTTACCTGTCTTGTGACTTGGCCAGCACATTAATAATACTGATTTTTTTCCGTAGTCCTACAAAGTACCCAAGGACTGAATATTAAAAAAGAGGCTGAGCTGAGTGGGGCTCATCCTTAGCTCCATGGTGAGGGGTGAGAGGGATATCAGACTCAGACTTGTAAAATCTGACTCTGTCTGTGATCTCTTCCCGCCCTATAGCCCTGGCTATCCTGCTTGCTTTCTTATCTCCTCACTAATCCATATATAAAAGAACATAAAGCATGTTTAATATTCAATTAAACCATATTTAGAAAATACTTGTAGATCTACAGATTAATAGCATTATAAACATGGAGAAGGAAAACTTTTATTCCATCTCTTAAGGGTCACTAAAGATGACATCTATAAAAATTATAGCCTGGATATTCTTCAAACATGGTTTCTTTATACCTGCATGCCTTAGTGATGTGGATACAGAGCTGCCCTAAGGGTTAAAATAATATTAAGGGTAGCTTTTTCATTACCTTAGGAGGCCTTCCTGAGCCTGAGAGCATTCTAATGTAAACTTCCCCCTTATCCTGGACCATTTGGAATACCATAAAGCTTCCCCCTTATCTGGGACCATAAAACTTCCTTGTCACTCCTCTATCCTGGGTCATAAAATTTTCCCTGTCTTCCTTATCCTGTGGCATCCATCTTCCTCATCCTGTCCCTAAATCTCCAACCCTAATTAGGAACTCCCATTAGAATCTCTATAGGCTGTGTAGTTTTCTGACTATATGTCTGGTCCTTTTTCTATAACATTGTCTTTTTTAGCTCCTTGCTAAGTCTCAGGCCAGCGTGCTTTTGCATTAATAAAGCTCCTTTTGGCTAAAGAGAAGGTCTGATTGAATTCTTTCAAATTTGAACCAGCTCTCCCACCTCTGACCTCAAAATTAGGAGAGCATCTATTTAAAACCACAAATCACGAACCTTTTTTTGTCTTTCTCTTTTACCAGACTGAATGAGAGGACACTTTAGTTCAAAGGAAAGGGCATTAGGCAATGTAAATAATAGGGAAAATCCTTCCATACACACAACGGCATACATTTCTTTTGTAGATCATCATACTGTTGGCCTGAGAAGGAACATGTGTAGTAATGGAATACATAGAAATGAGAGCACATGTAATTTTCTCAGTTGGGACACTTCCCTGCCTCTAAATCTCACTTGCGACTTTCCCATGGAGCATGGAGTTGTTGATGACTATCGAAGTCATACAATAGGTTACTGTCTTCCCAGAGCTATGAGTTGCTAGTGTCATTGACTGGATTTATTTTTTTTCTGACCCACCATTTGCTAAAGGACTATTATAAGTACCAATATGGATGCAGAATTAAATTAGGAACAACTCCATTTTTTTTTTTTTTTGCTTTTTGGAGGGCAATTGGGGTTAAGTGACTTGCCCAAGGTCATGTGGCTAATTTTTTTTGTGTTAAGTGTGTGAGGCTGGATTTGAACTCAGGTCTTCCTGACTCCAGGGCTGGTGCTCTGTTCAGTGTGTCACCTAGCCGCCCCAACACCTTGTTCTCCCTTGAATTGTAGCAGTTATGTGGACTCTTCCCCACCAAAAATCAAATCTTTGATGAGAGAGCTGTGTGTAATTAGTCCATAGGCTCAGGGTTATTTTAGTTTTCTTTTGAGGCAGACCCAGTCTCCCAACAGGAAGGACTGTCTTGTGAGTTGCATTGCTTCTGTTTCAGTCACCATTGTCCTAGTCTTATTTGCTAATTGGATCAGACTAGGAAATTACTTTCAACTCTCACCGCCCCTATGAACACTGGCACTGGGTCCTTGCAAATTACCTTGGAGCTTCATTTAACAAGGCTGGAGGGACAAGAGATGTTGACTTTGCATTTAAAGCTCTTCATTACTTTATTCCAATCTACCTTCCCAGGCTTATTTTACCTTACTTCTCTTCATATGCACATTGGTTCAGACAAACTGACCTCCTTGCAATTTCTAACATATATCATTCTATTTTCCAACTCTGTGTCCTTATACAGGCTGTCCCTCATTTTAGAGATGCATTCACTCCTTAATTCTACCTCATGGAATCTCTTTCTTCAAAACTTAACCAAAATGCCACTTCCCATAAAAGGTCTTTCCAGAGGTCTTCTCCCCCAAGTTCCTAGTGCTTCCCTCTACCAAATTGCCTCATATTCATTTTGTATATATTTTGTATATGCTTACAGTGATGTGTGAATTCCTTGGGAAAAGCAACAATTTGATGTTTCATTTTGTGAAGTAAGTGCTTACGCATGTGTGTTTATTAATACTAGGCTGATAAACCTTGACCAGATGAAACTGAATTGAGCTGGTTTCTCTACCTTTAATCAGCTCTCTGCCTGTTGAGATCTGGGGTTCTAATATGGAAAATATTTACTTCTCTTTCTCTTTATGTAAGAATGGAATTGGATGTGAATGTGTGTGTGTGTGTGTGTGTGTGTGTGTGTGTGTGTGTATGAGAGAGAAAGATTCTTTGACTTTTAAAATCTAATTGAAAAAAATGAGAAATAGTCCTATTTGAACTTCACTTAGTTTACAGTGATTAAGGAATAGTTTGTAACCACTAAAGGTGAAATAACTGTAAGGTACTGCCTCTTTTTAATGCAGACATTTTATTTGCTGAAAGGGTCAGGAAAAGGACATTGGTATTAGGAAAACACATAGAAAGACAGTTTGAAGAAACACATTTCTGAGGACCTGAGATAAACTAGCATTTCAGATAAAAAGTCCTAAGAGAATCTGTCTAAAAAGTAGCTCTAAGGCAAAACACCCTGACTGATGGTAGAGATAGTTTTTTTTCCCCCCCAGTAGCCTTTGATTGTTTTTAGAATTTTGGAATTCATTGTTGATATATTTTGCATCAAAGGACTTTTGAACCTGTCAATATTTTCCATATTAGAACTTAAGTGGTATAATTTAAAAATATGTACTTATTAATTTATTTCATATAATATAAAAGCCATTTCATGTTAAGATGAATAGTATATTTTTAAATGAAAAATAACCGTTTTTTCCAAAACAAAAATTTAATGAGAAGAATGTCACTGGGCAGCTGGGAGGACCCCAGCGATTTGGGACAGAGCTTTCCCTTCTGGAAGCAGAGCCCCACAGAGATTTTAAAAAAAACAAAAACTCACGGTCTGAACAACCATGAGTAAGAATAAACATAAGAAGCCA